>NW_004624795.1:6784898-6844460 GCF_000247695.1 Heterocephalus glaber | reverse complement strand
TTTTTTTTGGTACCAGGGATCGAACTCCTGTCCTTGTGCTTGCAGGGCAGGCAGAGGAACCACTGAGCTAAATCCCCGGCCTTATCTCTGGAATTTAAAAAAAATAACTGCCACACCGTTATCACACCTGGAACTCGTAAATAATCATTCCATATCATGTTTACTATGTATTTGATCACATTTTCTACTTGTCTCATAAATGTAGTTTTTTGATTTTTGGTTTTTGGGGGGTTTTTTTTTGGTATCGGGGATTGAACTCGGGTCCTTGTGCTTGCACAGCAGGCGGTGAAACCACTGAGCTAAATCCCCGGCCTTCATAAATGTAGTTTTATAGGTGGTTGTTTCAGTCAGGATCCAAACAAGATGGTCCACACTTATACATGTGATTTAGCATGGCTTTTATGTTTCCTTAGTGTGTAATCTTTCTCCTTTCCTTTTCCCCCTTTGACATTAATTTTTGAAGAAAGTCATTTTCTTCATTTTTTTTTTTTTTTTTTTTTGGTACTGGGGATCGAACTCGGGACCTTGCACTTGTGAGGCAGGCGGCAGAAGCCCTGAGCTAAATCCCGAGCCTGAAAGTCAATCATTTATGATAGAAAATTTTCTACATTTTGGATTAGGTGGAATATCCTTTGTGTGTTTAATATGGTCTTCAGTCCTCTCATTTCATAAAAGAGACTATGTAGAAAACAATTAGGTTTAACTAAGTTTAACATAATTATGCAGTACAATGGAACTATTTCTTTTTTTTTTTTTGGTACCGGGGATCGAACTTGGGTCCTTGCACTTGCGCAGCAGGCAGCGAAAGCACTGAGCTAAATCCCTGGCCCCAGTGAAACTATTTCATTTCCCCACACCCTGCCAAATGAATGGGGCATATCTTGGCAGATGCTAGGCAGTAAATCAGCCTTTTATTTGGTGAGACTGTTTTTGACAAGTGCTGTATTCACAGTACCATGTGTGTTTATTCTAAAGAGCCAGTGTCTAATTTTCCTAACCTTTGGGAGCTTGCCTTTTCAAAGTACTCGTTGGTTTTTCTCCAGAACATCAGGGCAAAACAGTCCCTATAAGCCATCTGTGGACTTGCAAGTATTTTTGCTTCATGACAAAGCTTGTGTTTTGTTTTTTTTTGGTACTGGGGATCAAACTTGGGACCTTGTGCTTGCGAGGCAGGCAGGCAGCGGAACCACTGAGCTAAATCCCCGGCCCAAAGCTTGTGTTTTTGATACTAACATAGTTTTGTATTGTCCACTGGAGTTGATTTTTTTTTTCTTTGAGCAGTTTCTAGTTACTCCCAAGAGAGCTCTTTCTGAAGTTACGTCAGTGTCATTGCTGGCCTATTAGCGATTGAGGATGGAAGAGGTGTGCAGTAGAGATGTATTTATCGTACATGCTGAAAAACCCATTCACAGGCTTGTCCTCCCTGACCCCCTTTAAAAAGAGTGCGCGTGCATGCTTGCTTGTGTGTATGTACAAGACAGACAGAGACAGAGAGAAAGGGAAGGGGATGGAGGTGTGCTGTGTACCGGTGTGCCTGAGGGATCTGGCACACTCTTAATGCTGGGCCAGTCCAGAATTGCAGTGGGTAAGATGGGTTTGTAATTGGAAACACTGTTGCCCTGCTGCTGTGCTTTGGTTATTCTAGAAACCCTGTCCCAGTTGTTGTACTGTTTGCTAAGGGTAGTAGAGGGGGACTAACTTCCTAGTCCTGCTGCTGGAAAGAAATTAAGTCACATTAGATAGTTACGAATGTCCATGCACATCTTATGATCATTCATGTCTTTATTTTTTCCTTTTTCTTCAAAATGTCCTGGCTGAGGTAGTTTCCAAACCCCGATACACTTTGCATAAAAATACTGTTTTATCCAAATTATAGCAATAAAAGGAAACCATCAAGTTATCCTGGGAGCTCTTTGTTGTAAAAACCCTTAAAATACCTTTCCTCTCTGGAGCTCACCGCACATGTCTGCCCATCCCAGCTGTTGTTTGTAGCTGTTGGTTCCCCGCAGTCGCCTTCGATCTTGGTGCAGACTCTCCAGTTCCCGTCCCTCCACCCCAGCAGTTCCCTGTATCCTCATTGCATGGAACTTTTCAAGGTGTGCGGCATTCAGTGTCCTTAGTGCAACCCAGCATCTTGAGGTCCTGTGCGATTCCATCCTTGCCTACATTCCAGCTGTGTCTCAGGCGACCCCTTCCCTGGCCTCTGAGCATGGCCGTTCTGGACTTGGCATTTTCTTTTTCTTTCGGTACTAGGGATCAAACTCAGGACCTTGCGATTTTGAGCCAGGCGCAGTGCCACTGAGCTAAATCCCCAGTCCTGGACTTGGCGTTTTCTTGTTTGCTTGATGTGCTGTGCATCTTTCAGTCTCACTTTACATATCTTAGGGAGTCTTTCACATCATTAATCCCCATCATATTCTCTTTGCAATCTTGTATTATTTCATTTCAGCACATTCACATTTATAGTTTGGGTATTTTGTTTGACTTGAATGATGAGACTTTAAAAAGCTACATCTCATATTCAGAGTTTGAAATGTTAACCTCTCAGAAAGTATTGGAGAATCACGTCACATGTAAATCCGAGACTGAGCTGTACACCAGCTTTATGCTGTTATCCCATGTTTGTGTCACTTAGATAGTGACAAATACAGACCATTCCTTCTTAGCATTAACGTCAAAATAGGTGACTGTTGAATTACATAAGATCTTTGGAAAGTCATCTTTTGTTTTTGGTTTTTTTCCTCTTTTCGGTACTGAGAGTTAAATCTAAGGTCACCTTGCTGAGCTACCTCCTCAGCCCTTTCTTTTCTTTTCTTTTCTTTTTTGGTACCAGCAATCAAACTCAGAACCTTGCACTTTTGAGGCAGGTGCAGTGCCACTGAGCTAAATCCCCAGCCCTCGAATCCATTTTTTTTTGGTACTGGGGATTGAACTCGGGTCCTTGCGCTTGTGCAGCAGGTGGTGAAACCACTGAGCTAAATCCCCGGCCCCTCGAATCCATTTTTTAGTTTAGTTTTTTTTTTTTTTGAGACAGGGTCTTGCTGTGTAGGGTCTTGAATTCACTATGTAGCCCAGGCTGGCCTCCAACTCATGGTGATCCTCCTGCCTCAGGCTCCTGAGTGCTGGGATTATAGTCATGTGCCATCAGGTCTGGCTAAATCAATTTTTAAAATAACACACAAACAGCTGGGTGTGGTGGTACATGCCTCTGATACCAACACTCTGGGAAGCTGAGGCAGGAAGATTGTGAGTTTGAGTCCAGTCTGGGGAATTTAGTGAAACTCTTTGAACCCCTTCCCCCCAAACCAAAAAAAAAAAAAAAATAGAAAGGGCTGGGGATGTAGCCCAGTACAAAGGCCCTGGGTACAATGCCTAGTATCACAATGCAAACAAAAACAACCATGCAGCTACCCATATTTAATATTTGTTCTCTTCTGCTATGGCTGGAACATAGGAACTTGTAACTTCTACAGTCCCAGCACATTAAAATATTTAAAACAATAAGGACTCAAGTTGTGTATTGAAAGGGTAGATAGAGGAATGAAATCTCACTTCCTCTTTATTCCCTCTCTAAATCAGAGGAGAGTCACATTTTTCTTTGCTTATGGTTTACCCTTCTCAAACTTTCAAACCACATTGTAGTTCCTTGGGCATACCATGGTATTTGTTCCCTCTTGTGTGCTGTTACCTCTTCTTAAAGTGTCTTCACCCTACTTCAAGTAAACTTTTTCTTTTAGAGTCAACCGAAGTAGCTTTTCTTTTTCAAAGCAGGTTTAGTCCCTTGTTCTATGGTTCTACTATAGCATTTAACACGTTGTATTAACAATATAGAACATACTGTATTGTTAACACTGTTTAACTGCCTATTCTGTACCATCAGTATCTGGTAAATGACCTGTGCTCCTATTTTTTTGCTATCTCAGTTTGTGTGTTAAGTTGAAATCATAGATGTTAAAGCCGTCTTAGTTACTTTTCTCATTGCTGAGACAAAATACCCAACACCCAGAGTTTAAAGGAGGAAAGATGTATTTCAGCTCACAGTTTGTAGAGGTTTCAGTCCATAGTCGCTGGGTCCAAGACAGGGCAGCCCGGCAGAGTGGCATGGCAGAGGAGAAATAGTCCATGCCAAGGAGGCAAGGAGGCAGGAGGCAGCAAAGCAGCAAGCAGCAGCAGCAGCAGCAAACCTGCCCTCTTCCTGTTCCTTTATATTCCATCTAGGCTATAAGCCTATTGATTGGTGCCACCCACACCCAAGGTGGGGCTTCCATTATCCATATTCAGAACTATGCTAAACTTACTTAATTATCATACAGCCTTAATCCCAGCGTCACACACTCTGAGTCCAGCCACCTCCAAAAAGCTCCACCTCTGAGTGCACAAGGCTTTGGGGGATATCTAGATACAAGCCATAACAAAAACCAACATGTTTCTTCAAAGTGAGTTAAGAAAACTTTAGGCCCAGGGTTGAAGCTCATGGTAGAGCACTTGGCTGGCATGCTCAAGGCCTTGGCTTAATCCCCAGTGCCGCAACAAAACAGGGGCAACTGTGTTTGCCGGCAGCAAAGCTCATGACGAAGTTTGGCAGTACTCACATGTACTCCTAGCATGCTCAGGATCTTGGAGCACAGAAGAGAAGCAGAAAGTCCTGTTGGGGAGCTTTCTTTTTAGTGTAACCAGAGCCACCAATTGCTTATTTTGTTGGTACTGTCAAGGGATTAGGTCAGTGGTCCCCAACCTTTTTGGCACCAGGTACTGGCCTCGAACTCACAGTGATCCTCCTGCCTCTTGAGTGCTGGGATTACAGATATGCCACCATGCCCAGCATAAAAACAAGCATTGTTGTTTTGTTGTCAATATCAGGACGACTCAGCCTGGATTGTATACACAGTGACGCACTAATCCTCGCACTAATCCTCTCTAACCGTGTGGGCTGTTATTTCGTCATTTCGTCCAGGTATGGCGCTGGCTCAAAGAGGAACACATGTCCCAGCCTTTGAACTGCAGCTTCTTTTACAAGTTCACAACAAATGTCCTTAGCAGCAGGCCGGATCAACTGTTCACCAAAAGTAAATGGCACTTCTTAGCTTTAGCAGTGAGGTTAGCTGCTAAGAATACCGCTGTCAGTGCAGACACATTTGATAGCGTGGTGGTCTTCAGTGATTGCTTTACTTTTTTTCTTTTAAAATCTTCAACAGGCTTGTCTTTTAATGCTGGGTACTTAGTTTCCATGTGGCGAAATAATTTTGGTTTCATGAGTGTTGGTTAGCCAGTTGCCCCATATTAAACAAAGCAGTCTCTGAGAATGTGAATTACCTGTTGCAGCGAACCCATAATTTAGGAAGGACTCTTGATATTTTCTTTTTAAACGCAGCTTTCTTTTTGTTGGCAGTCTTAGACTCTTGTGCTACCTCCTCATTTGGTCTTCCTCACTTTTCAGAGAAGCCCTGCAGTGACGTTTGTTTTTACTCATTTTGGCTAGGATTAGCTGGTGAGCTAACCAAAGCTGTGACGGACAAACATGGGGTGAGGGAAGGAGGTGCAGACAGAAGTGGTAAATAAAGTAATAGGCCACGTGTGGACTAAACTAAATGTTGGATTGTGACCTACAGCCTGCCTCCAGCTGCACTGGTCCAGTCAGAGTGCATCGGCTCCCATGCCTCTGCTGGGCAGGGTCCTGCTGTACATCTGCAAGCGCGTGATGTTTTATGGTCCCTGTGCAGTCGACCTCTGAATCTGTCTGCAGCCGCTCCCATCTCTCGAGTCTCCCCTCACTGCACCACTGCATGTGTAGGTTAAGTTGTCCTCAGGGGCCAGGGATTTAGCTCAGTGGTTTCGCCTCCTGCTGCGCAAACGCAAGGACCCGAGTTCGAGCCCCAGCACCAAAAAAAAAAAAAAAGTTCTCAGGCATGCAGCCTGGACCCCTTGCACATGCAGCTCACAGCAGGGTCGGTGAGAATCTGATGCCCGCTGATCTGGCACCAGGTGGAGCTCGGGGTGAAGCCAGCGATGGGAGCAGCTGGAGAGATGGAGGAAGCTTCACTTGCTCGGCTGCCCACGGCTCCCGCCTGCTGTGCCACCCAGTTCCTACCAGGCCCAGGAACGCCTAGGCTAGAGAGTGAAAAAAGAAATAGTTCTCATCGCCCCCTTATCCCCCACCTCCAGCTCCCGTCTGGGGAAGACAGGGATCCTTTCATCAGGGATGGAAAGCACCTTCTGCCAAGAGCTGTTTTGGCATCCAGTTGCATTTCATTACGTCTCCTCTATTTCTAGTCCATGTTCCTTTTCTTAATTTTGTATATCAGTGTTTCTTACTTTCACATTGCCATAGAGAGCGCACCGTTTTTGAATTTTTTTCTTACAGTTGTCCCTAAGCACCTATGGGGAAATTGGATCCCGGCCCCTTACAGTGAGCAGAATGGGAGGGTGTTTGGGTCCCTGCTATGCAGTGGTATAGTACTGATATTCCCAGTCACTATCCTCCCCAATCCACGAAATAATCTCTAGATTCCCTGCATTAACTAATACTTACAGTGCTATGTAAAGAGTTGTGCTAGGACAGAAAGCAGTTGCAACAGAGCAACAAGCTTGAGCAATAGAAAAGCAAACAATAGGAAGCAAATGCACATGAAGTGGGTAGAAGGAAAGAACAGAGAATGAATGAAAAGAAGTCCCCCAAATAAAAACAATCACATTAAATACAAAAAAAGAGTTGTGCTGTATTGTTTAGGAAATAATGACAAAGAAAAAGTCTGCCCATGTTTAGTGCAGGCAGTTTATTTTCTTCCTAACTACTTTCAACTTGCAGTGCCTGACTCCATGAATGTTGAGCCCCTGGATACAGGCGCTGACTGTACTTACCAGTGCTTTTGGAGTTTTTTAGTGCTGAGGTTTGAATCCGGAGCCTTTCACCCAGTTTTTTGTTTTTTTTTGGTACAGACCATGCGCTTGCAATTTTGAGACAAGGTATCATGAAGTTGCTCTGGTTGGGCTTAAACTTGGGATCTTCCTGCTTCACTGTGGCAGGGCACTGGGTGGGATTCCAAGTGTGCGCCACCATGATCTGTTTTTATTTTTTTTAAATACATGTTTGCAGTACATAATATTTACATTTTTTGTGGGGACTTGGTACATGTACATAATACCTGAGGAGTTCAACCCTCAAAACTGGAAAAATAATTTCTATATATGAGAAAAAGCATTTTTTTTTCTTTTAAGAGCTTAAAGATGCACTGAAATTGAATATATAGTTTTGTGTTTTATATATTTCTTTTCCTGGGAAAAGGATCAGTTGTCTTAATAGTCTCAGAGAAATTCATGATTCCAAAAAGTTTAAAATCTACTTGGAACAAGGAAGGAGAAAAAAATTCACCCTGCTGAGAGATGGCATTCCTTTGTAGTCTCTAAGTTTATCTGTTTTAATTTGCTTGAAGAAATGCCAGAGAGTATGTATTTACCTTGGGATATTTTCATTATTGCTGATCTTTTCCTGTGCAGGGAAACTGTAGAAACAAGAGATTTCTGTTTGGAAATATATAGTTCAGGTGATCCAAGACCTATGGCGTCATGTTTGTGGTTATTGTTGTGTCCCCTCTCGCCCCATGTTTAAAGTGATATCAGTAGTTGTTATAATATGTGAAAAATTCAGCAGCTTGAATTGTCACCGCAGGTCTGAGTGGGCATGTAGGCACTTGTGGGTTATTCGCGCTCTTCTGAAGCTAGACAGGATTGCTATGAAGCACAGCGACGTGCAGCTGTGTCCATTCTGCTATTTCCTCTATCAGCCAGGAAGGGGTTCTGAATGAGCAAAGTGGTGGGAACGTTTGTTTAGAGCTTTTGTTTGTTTTTGTGGTGCTGGGGCTACAAGCCCTGAACCACTGAGCTGCGTCCTCAGCCCCAGATGTTTTTAAAGAGTGGCTTGAGCATCTGCTACCCAGTCTTTAAAACAGCATTGTATCCATGGCACAAAAGGGACTTAAAACAGTGAAAATTTCCCAGACACAGCGCTTAGTTTGCCAAGGGAGCATCCCTTTCAAAGCAGGCCAAAAAAACAATTACATTTTCTTATTTATTCTTAGTTTTTGTTTATAGACTCAGACAGAAATGTTGAAATAACTTAGACCTCCTAGTCGCTGCTCTTCTGCTGAATGAATCCCACGCCATCTGCCTGGTTTGGTTGTAGCCAGTGAACACTGGGAGGCGCAGTGGGTCCTGGTGCCTGGCAGATACTAAGTAGTTAGTAGATGTTTTCTGAATGAATGATTTATCAGTTTTTGACTTACTTTCACTATAG
Organism: Heterocephalus glaber; assembly: GCF_000247695.1. The sequence continues at coordinate 6,836,170 of NW_004624795.1, read as the reverse complement.
CCTGTACTCCTACGTAAAGTCATCTGTAGACTAAGGTTCTGGAACAAGAAAGTTCCCTAGAAGCCTCAAAAGATGGAATGTCCTGACAGGAAAGTCTAGGGCAGTGGTGCTAAGCCTGGAGTTTGGGGAAGGATTTAAGGGGTCATTGAACCTATTGAAGAAAATAGATAGTCTGGGGTAGGCAGAAGAATTTTTTACGGAGAAAACGTACTTTATAGATCCATCAGCTTTTTTGTTGTTTTGAGACAGGGTCTGGCTTTGTATTCCAGGCTGGCCTTAAACTCACTATGTAGCCCAGGCTGGTCTCCAAATCACAGCAATCCTCCTGCCTCAGCCTCCCGAGTGCTGGGATTGCAGGCGTGCACACCCGGCAAGATTCATCAACTTTCCAAATGGATCTGTGGACCCCCAGATGACGAAGAACCATGGCTTCAGTGGTTACAGATTTGAAGCTTCAACAATCAAGAAAACAGTGGATCAAATGGCTCTGGAGGGAAAGTAGTTGACTTTATTAGGATGCTTTTACCTGTGATAGAAACAAGTTCAAACAAGCTTATGTTAAAAAGGAAATTATTGGTTTAGGTAATTGGAAAAAATTAGATAGATTTTTCTTTCTCTTGCTCTTTGTTTCCCTCTAGGTTGTCTATTCTCAGGCCTATTCTTTATCTTGGAAAAAAGATACCAGTCTGCAGCATAAGGCTGTCAGTGTCCATGTTAGTGTCGGAGTGTGCATTCTGCTGCTGTTACAGAGTATCTGAGGCTGGCGTTCTGAGGGTTGGGAAGCCCAGATAGAGCACCTCCCCTCCAGCTTCAGCTCGGAGAGGAAGGGAGAGTGGTTTTGTAGGAGAGAACACTAGGGGCTGCCCTACTTGTTAACAGCCTGTATTTGCATTAACTAATTCAGCCCTGCAGGAGGGAGAGAACCCACCTGTACAGGAAGGCTTTAATCTGTTAAAACAGCCTAATCACTTCCTAAAAGCCCCCCACCTTCAGCACCATTACCTTGGGAATCGAGTTTCTGCATGAATTTGGGCAGAGACCGACCACATCCGAGCTGTCACAGGTAGCACAATGTTTTCTTAGTAACTGGCAGATGTCCCAGAAAGGCTCTGACCAGTTTTGTCTCCCCCAGGGAGAGTCAGCAGCAGTCAGGTTACATGGACTGCATAGAATTAGCATGCAATCGGGAGAGGAATTTTCCCAAAGGAAGGCAATGTGTGCAGACCAAAACCATGTCCTCCGCAGTGACTGAAAAGCGAGGACAGATAAAGTAGGTAATGGACAGAAAATTACACATTAAAACCAGGGTTCTCGGGAGGCTGAGACAGGAGGATAGCTGTGAGTTCAAGGCTAGCCTGGACTACATAGCAAGATCCTGTCTCAAAAGAAATAAAAGGAATCTTGAAAGTTGCCTAGAACGTTCCCATTTTACTGGGTATTGGCTTTGTACTGGGCTAATGTAAACCTTTTACTGGTATCAGTCGTAACCTTTCTGTGACCCAGGATTAGCATGTAAGATGTACAGAAGCCCAAGACAGAGACTGACGAGAACGTGGGGTGTGTACTGGTTGTGAGCAGCGGCGAGGCTGACGGCCCCAGTGGGACTGTGTGTGAGAGCCTGCTGTGTGCTGTCTGGGTGCTTTCCTCTGGGAACTCAGCAGAGTGGGATAGAAACTCCTGCCCTCATGGAGCCCACATTCTAGTGAGAACACCGTAATGAGACATTACTCCACCACGTGGGTGCTGGCTGGGGTGCACGTCTTGAAGAAAAGCGGGGAGGGAGATAGGGAAGGGCTCACTGAGAAGGAGCTGAGGAGGGAGCGGGATGTGGGGGGTCGGAGGAGGAGGAGTCCAAGTGCAGTAGCAGGAGCCAGCAGAGAGGCTTGCAGTACTGACAGAAACAAGGTCAGCTCAGAGCCAGGGAGGAGGGCAGAGGAGGTAAAGGGGAAGGCAGGGAAGATGCAGGGGTCGTGGGAGCAGACAGCGTGGGCCTGGGAGGCCTGGGGAGAGGGCTGTGGAAGCAGTGAGGCTGGCCAAGGGTCTTTAGCAGAGCAGGAAGCAGTCTTGGTTAAGTGCATGATACAGGAGCTACAGCAATAATCTAGGCAACACAGATGAAGGAGTGGCTGAGCTGAGAAAGGTGTGCTGGGGGACTGGGTATGAGGCATTCCTGAAGGCTCAAAGCTGATTCAGGAGTCCTAGGCCTGAACAGCCAACCGCAGTAATCAAGCGAGCCAGAGAGGTCCGGGGAGGAGGTTTCCACGCGCTCAGCGTAAGGGGCAGACGGAGTGGCCCGGTGGGCTGGTGGACATGCAGATGTGAATTCAGGTCTGGGCTACTGACAGGAATTTTGGAAGTTACCAGCATAGAGTTAGTATTTAAAGCCATGAGAATGGATGAGATCCTCAAGGAATAAGAGTAAACAAGGAAGAAAAGATTTGTCTAAGGACTGAGCACACCAGCGGGCAGTTGGAAAGAGGAGGCACCAGGAAAGAGGGTCAAGGAGGGCAGCTAGTGACAAGGAAAACAAGGGGAAATCCTGGGAGAGAAGAGGTGCTGGGGGAGGTGATCCTGTCCTGTCTGGTGCAGCCGATCTGCTGGGACAGGGACTTCTGTGTGAGGATTGCCTTTAGCCGTGGTCTCTGTGGTGACGAGAGTTTGAGAAGCTTAGACTTGGCTGGTGATGTTCCTAGGCCGTTCCCTTTTCTTAGGCATTTAAACCCCATGGTTCAAGTCCATCTCCAAGACTGCTTAGTGCCAATTTTAATTTTTAAAAAAATTTTTTGAGCCAGGGTCTCCGTTTGTAGCTCAGGCTGGCCCTGAGCTCACTATGTAGCCCAGGCTGGCCTGCATCAGCCTCCTGAATGCTGGGATTACAGGCATGCACCACCACTCCTGGCTCTGCTTATTGCCAATTTAACTTATTTACTTAATTGTGCTAGGGATCAAACCTGGGGCCTCACACATGCTACAACAAGTGCTCTGCCACTGAGCTACAGCCCCCTCCCCCAGACTGCTTAGTAGTCAAATAATTATTTAGAGTATATTGAAATATTCTACCCTTGATCTTAGCCAAAAGGCCGAGAAGCAATGTTGATTATTCTATCACTCTTTTCTTTGCTGTTGTACATGTTACAAATTAAAAATTATGTTTTGAAGTCAAGATGAATATGGAGGTATAATAAAGGATTACGTATATGTACTAGGATATATGTATTTCCTTTGGAGTACCTGTTTCGTGAAGGAAAAGCATCTTACTAAACAAATTATTTTTGAAGTATTTTTGCTTCTGTATTTGGAGTGTTTAAAACAATTTTTAAAAGAAACTAAAAATCAGCCTAACTTGGTGTGGTGTTGCATGCCTGTAATCCCAGCACTCAGAAGGCTGAGGCAGGAGGATCAAGGAGAGTTCAAGGCCAGCCTGAACTACAGAGCAAGACCCTGTCTCAAATAAATGCATAAATAAATAAAAATTTAAAAAATAAAGTAAAAATTGGAAAACTCTTAATTAAAAAACCCTACATTCATGTATTTGATATGTCTCTTAAGTCATTACTGCCAAGATGTTATTGTTGATGAACACATGACTTGAAAATACAAAGAATGATTTCATAGCTGAGCCTGGTGGCGGTGCAGGTCTGTAATCCCAGCACTCCTTGGGTGCAGTGTTGGGAAGGGATCCAGATGTACGCTGAGCTACATCCTCACCCAAAAGGTTTCACTTCTCTGATGAAAATGTATATTGTGCTTCTTTATTAGAAATTCATTGAATTTGAAGACTCTCAAGAACAGGAAAAAAAGGATTTACAGACCCGAGTGGAATCTCTAGAATCTCAAACAAGACAACTTGAACTCAAAGCAAAAAACTATGCTGACCAGAGTAAGTAAGATTTCCGCCCCTCGTACGTCCTGGCAAAGAGCGGGAGTGCAGTGGCCCGGCCTGACTGATAGGGCTGCACATGCACGGTTGGAATTGTTGTCCCAGACTGGAGTGGGAGACCTAGGTACTGGGCGTTTCACCCCACAAGTACTCGGGGGTGCGAAGTGGCTGAGTCACAGATGCTCACGTCTTCAGTTCACCCCCACAGCTGATTAGGTGCAGTAGCTGCCGTGCAGGTGTGTGCGTGTGGATTGCTTCAAATTTGGATCAAGTACACAAAGTTCCATTGTTTCTGCCTTGCTTTGAAATTTAAAAATGTTGAAGGAATTCGAGCTTTGAAGTATGTATACGAAATGACTGAAGTCCCTTTTTTGTTCCCTTCTAATGGAAAAGTAAGAGCATTTAGAGGAACAGAAGTTTACTTTTCAGTTTTGTTTCATTTTTAATATAATTTCATGTTATTCTTTTTTTTTTTTTTTTTTGGTACCGGGCATCAAACTCAGGACCTTGTGCTTTCAAGTCAGGCAACAGAACCACTGAGCTAAATCTCTGGCCCTATTCTTGACTTTCAAAATAATTGTTTCAAACCTCAAAGATGATTTCCCCCTTTTGGCTAATGAAGATGGACCAGATAAAGTCACAATTAGAAAAACAGTGAGACACTTGATGACTTGTTTTCACATCTGACACAGGAAGGCAGAGCATCCTCCACTCTTCCTTCCTAGCTGTGAACTTTTGCAGTGCAGGGGAGCAAGAGGTGGCCAGCGGGGACTCCCCAGTCCTCTGCCAAGGCTGCACAGCGATCCCTGCTGTTAAGGGGCTGCCGTTCACCACAGGCTTGGGCTGTGTGGGTGCTCAGTGCACCCCCAGAACCGGAGAGGCTTAGCAGAGCTAACGGGAATCCACAGGAGCCTCGAGCTTTGGCATCCTAGCACCCTAAGAGCTCCTGCAGTTGTTACACAGTGCTGAAGAGCAGATGATGTTTGGTGACAGAGAAACCAAATAAGCCATGTGTCATGTCTTCGTGTTTTTAGTCTTGGAGTTACCTAGAGTCCTTTCCCTTTTCTTGGTTAGCACTGAATACGCCAAGTGACTTTATGACCCTGTTGCAGGCTCTACTCTGGAAATTGGAGGGCTGGGAAGTTCGTGCCAGGCTCCACAGTGCACACATGTTGTAGCCCTGGAGTCACATTATTCCGGGTGCCCTCATCTAGAGAAGAAGTTTGGTGGTAATTACAAGGTTTTAATATTTTAAGATTTGAGCATTTCTCTATTTAAGGAAGAAAATTTAAGGCTGGGCATGGTGGCATGCACCTATAATCCTAGGGCTTGAGAGGCTGAGGCAAGAGGATTTCTGGGAGTTCAAGGCCAGCCTGGGCTCCATAGGTAGACCCTGTCTCAAAAAACCAAAAAAGGGCCCGGGATTTAGCTCAGTGCTTCTGCCTCCTGCCTCAGGACAGGGTCCTGAGTTTGATCTCTGGTACCAAAAAAACAGAAAGAAAGAAAAAATGTAGCTATTGAAGATAATGTTTTGATCCAGATTTGATTGTGCTTTCATATCATGATTCTTTGGTATTTTAGAACCAAGCACTAAAGGCACGGTTGGCAGAACTAACCTTCTTTTCATTATTTTAACATGTTAGAGTTTTTTCCTTGATTTCTAAGATATCAAGATTTTAGTAGAAAATTTTAACTTGGAATGGAATGGCTAGAGTAAAATGAGTAAAATTACATTAAGTAATCTGCTTCTGTGATAGGAAAGATATTGGAGGAAGAATTATCTCATGCTTGAAATTACATTTTTGAAGTCAATATAATAAAATTAGTTTTTATATTTAAAGGAGATACTGCTGCTTTTTTTTCCCCACAAAAGTAACTAAATGGAGTAAACTGCTAATTTTTTCTTAAGCGCATTAGCCATTTTATAACCAGAATTTAAAAATCTGCTTCTGTGCTAGTGAATGGTAGAGCACTTCCCTAGCCCTGGATTCAATCCCCAGCACTGGAGGGCAAAGAAACAAAAACAAGTGTAAACAAAACAGAGTAATTTCTTTTTTCTTTTTCTTTTTTCTTTTTTTTTGTGGTACCAGGGATTGAAATAATTTCTTAATAAAGTCATGACTTCAGAAGAATATTGAGTGTCTCAAAATTTGTCTTCTTAGTGTTCTAGATTTGTTTTTCAGTCCAGTGGATCAGATCCAGCATTTTTGGAATTCTCATGTTCAGTGGTATCATTCTCTCATTTCCCTCTCTGAAAGTATTGGTCATTATATCTTCATTTTAATTCAAAGACTTTTCTCCCCCAGTACTGAGGATCAAACCCAGGGAGCACTGAGCTACATACCTGACCTTTTAAAATTATACTTTGAGACAGGGTCTTGTATTGTTGCCCAGGCTGACCTGGATCCCGTGGTGTCTCCCTGCCTCAGTCTCCCAAGGAGCTGGGATTACAGGCATGTGCCACTGTGCCCAGCTCCATTTGCCTTTGATTAGAAAAATTTCCAAACATATAAAAAACGAGAAGTACATTTATCATCTGTGTGCCCACCGTCTAGATTTAGCATTTCTCTGTCTGTATGAGGGTGTGTGGGCGTGGATGCACTGTTCTTGGCTCTGGAGTTGCAGCCATGGGCAGATGGATGAGGGCAGTTGTGACTGATGTGCTTAGGACACACATCCTTTTTCTGTTTTCTCTCTCTCTCTTTTTTTTTTTTTTTGGTACCGGGGATCAAACTCAGGACCTCGTGCTGTGGTGCCACAGAGCTAAATTCCTGGTGCACATCCTTTTTAAAACATAGCCACGGGCCAGGGATTTAACTCAGTGGTTTCACCACCTGCTGCGCAAGCGCAAGGACCAGAGTTCGATTCCCGATACCAAAAGAATTTTAAAAAATAAATAAATAAAACATAGCCACGATCGGAGTCCAAGTTCTGCTCCAAAGACCACTTCCTATGTCAAAAGGGGAAATTTGGGTTTGTAATTATTTACTGTCTGAGGAGCAAGAAAAAGTAAAGAAATGGGAACTAATTAAAGGACACACTTCAGGTTTTTGATTGTGTAGAATTTATCAGGTTGTGGTATGATTTAACAAATTGAAAAACTGAGTCTATAAAAATTACATTACAATTTTGTGGTAATGTTTGATTTTTGAGATTTCTGGTGGCTCTATTTTAAAAAATTGAACTAACATGAAAATTGGGGGCAGCTTTTTGGCACCAGGGATCCAACTGGGGACCTTGAGCTTGCAAGGCAGGTGGCGGCACCACTGAGCTAAATCCCTGGCCCGAAATAGTTTTTATTTTTCCAACATGAATAAAGCTTTTTAAAGCATGCTGTATAGTGTTTCCTATCATGGAGTAACAGTAACCCTCTTGATAATTAAGATCTTGTGAACCTTAAAGATATGATGTGAAAAATGAAATAAGGTTTGATTTGAGAAAGTTTAGTTTGGTACTTTTCTTTTTTGGGGGGGGTTACTGGGGATTGAACTCGGGGACCTTCCGCTTGCGAGGCAGGCAGTGGAACCACTGAGCTAAATCCCCAGTCCCCTGTTTGGTACTTTTCAGGTAATCAATTCTGCCATTCATAATATGACAGTGACGTCAGGAAATATTTTTGTATTCATTGTTTCTATCATATATTCACTATTTTTCTATTGCAAGCCAAATGTTTTTTGTGGGGGTTTTTTTGTACAGGGGTGGGGATCAAACTCAGGACCTTATACTTGTGAGGCAGGCACAGCGCCACTGAGCTAAATCCCCAGCCCCAAGCCAAATGTTATCTTAAGTGAGTTGGTAAATGTAGTCATTATAATATAGTTAAAAATATCAAGAGAAAGGGAAGGTTAGGGAGGAGGGAAAGGGGATTGAAAATGTTAATGTACTAACTCCCCAAAATGATTGTAAATGTCACATGTTGCAAATATGTACCAGTAAAAGAAAAAGGCAGATCCATTGAGAGGAAAAAAATATCCACTGTGCCTGGCCCAGTGGTGCACATCCATAGACCCCAGCCACTCAGAAGACTGAGGAGGAAGAATTATGAGTTGAAGGCCAGCCTGAGCAATCTAGGAAGACCCTACCTCAAGATATAAAATAAAAAGGGCTGGGGACATAGCTTAGTGGTGGCGCACCTCTGGGTTTGATCCCCAGCACTAAGAAACAAAACCAAACCTTCCTGGGGCCAGGGATTTAGCTCAGTGGTTTTTGACACCTGCCTGGCGAGCACAAGGTCCCGAGTTCAATACCCGGTACCAAAAAAAAAAAAGCTAACCAAACCTTCCTGCTGTAAGATGTCTGGCATTTCCCAGTGGTTGTGGTACAGAGAAGTAGGCTGTGGACTTTTGGTCAAAGAAATCATAGTTTTGTTGGGGAGAAGGAAAGGAGGAAGTTATGTGGGTTTTTTTCTCTCATATGTGTCATGTTTTTACATCATTGCAGTTAGAGTATATTTTTTTTTGGTACTGGGGATCGAACTCGGGACCTTGTGCTTGCGAAGCAGGCGCCGGAACCACTGAGCTAAATCCCTGGCCCCAGTTAGAGTATATTTATAATTTTGTGCTTACCCTTAAATGCATCATGAGGCTTTTCCTGATTGCATAATCATTATTGTCTTTTTAATGTTTGCATATATTGAGCATCTGAAGTTATCCCATCTATTAGCAATTCCTGTTTTTCTTGGGGAACTGTGCTTTCTTCTTTTCTCTGAAGAGAATTATGTATTGACCATTTAATTTTTATTTTGGGTACCCAGAAACAGGCCAAACTTTGGAACAGCTTGTTTGGATCTTACCTGGTTATGCATAATTAAATTCTTCTCCTCCTAGATCCAAGCATGTATAATGGTCTTAAAAGTTGCCTCAAATCCTTACGGGATGAAAGGAATCAGGATAAAAATGAATGTTTAAAAAAAAAAGGGGAGGGCCGGGGATTTAGCTCAGTGGTTCTACCGCCTGCCTCACAAGCACAAGGTCCCAAGTTCGATCCCTGGTACCAAAAAAAGGGGGGGAGGATTTATGCTCCCCACCTCACAAACATAAGGTCCCGAGTTCGATCCTAGGTACCAAAAAAAAAAAAAAAAAATCCCAGAAACTTTCCCTTTTGGTTGGTTGGACATTTTTCTCTAGTGTAGTGAATCATATTGCAATAAATATTTTTTTTTCTATAGGTTTTCCCCTGTTGATAATTTTCTTAGAATACATTTAAGGAAGTTGATGAAGGAATAGGAACATTTTAATGGTTCTTGTTATAATGTTAGGCCATTTCTACCTTTAACTGAATAAAATTCCATTTTATTTACCATATTTTAAGACTTTGAATCATGATTGATAACTTATTAGGACCCAGAGCAGACACAAACATTTATTATTCTCTTCTCTCTTAGGAAACTGTGATTGGCATCCTGCTCCTTGAGTTTATAGATCACTTTTCCCATAAGTACACATCCTGGAGAGGAAGATGGGATGAGTTAGAGGGCAGTGATTTTAAGCTAAAACTCTTCTGTGATTCTGCCTTTCTTTCCTTTGAATGAGAATCCATTTTTTTTTTTAACTGAATGGAAGAAGATTGACAGCGGCAGACAGATATCTCTGAAATCTCTCCCCTGCTTCCCCATGTAAACTCATTTGCCTTTTTAGTTTGATATAAAGGTCTTAGTCTAGTAAAATACCTTGACGCTGTCACCTTAAATGTTATTGTTAGAAAGAAAACTCTTCTTGTTTCTTGGTTAGAAGAATAATAAACACTCCACTAGCAAGAAAGTGTAGGCAGGTAGATGTAAATAATCATTACCGTCATTTTGTATTTTAGCAGAATACATGTCTCCAAACGGACCTTAAAATTTGATAAATCATAAATTTTTACAACACCAAAGAAAAATAAGCCATTTGAAAGTTACTAAATATAGTTTTATACCACAGTCAGTATTTGAGAAGATCTAAGTACTTTGCCATTGTTTTTCAACCACTTAAAAGAATACCTTCAGGTCCATAGAAGCTTTTATCAGTCCCTTGATTGTAATTTGCAGTGTTAATGTTCTAGATCTGTAATAGGTTGTCTTTCCATTTTAATTTTCTCAATAGTCAATCCCTTCTACATAATTCTTTCTGTGGTAAAAACCGATTACTGATGATTTGTGGTTTTGTTGAAAGCAATTTTTTAATAAGTCAACTCTAGAAGCTTCAGATTTATATCTTCTGGTTTTAAAAAAATGACAGGTGGAATTATGTAAAAGGTTATGTTTAGTCCATTAGTTCTTTGCAGTGTTAGGAATATCTGTGTAGTTAATAACTTCGTATAAGGGCTGTTGGGTTTTTTTAGAGCCTGTGTTTGAGAAGAAAATCAGGCATAACAGTTTATACAAACAATAGCATTTCATTACATGTGCTTTATTAGGCTGTTTTATGTGGTCTGCTCTGTTTTGTTTTCTTATCTCTAGGCTCTTCCACTGTTTTAGTCTAGGGCCATCTTTTGAGAACCTTAAAGTTGTAATTTATAAGTAATATCTAGAATTACTTGTACCATAGAAAATTAATTCTATGAGTAAGGGTTAAAAGATTTCTGGTGGTTTAGATTAGAGAATGGGGGGGTTGATGAATTTATTGATTTCTCCTTCACACACATAAAAGGCTGGATAAGGAAAATGCCAAGCTATTTTTCTATAATCTGGGTAGACTGAATTAGAGGAAATGAATTTGTTGGTCTTGTTGGCTATGAGGAAGTACTTCTTGGCCAGGCGGAGTACTGCTGGGGTGGAGCATGGCCTCTCTCCGCCTAGGGACTTTAGGTGGAGTAGTCCGCTCTCTGTTGTGGACAGATGGCTTCAGTGACATCTTCAAGACGCTGACCATGTCAGATTGCTGAAAGTCCCTGCCACTAGGGTTCTTTGAAGTTGTCCTGCACTGTTTTAAGGACATGATCATTGATTTATGAGAGGTTTAAAATATTTATAATTTCACATTGTGTTATTGATGAGAAACATGTAATATCTGTCTGAAAATCTTTTGAAGTTCAGAGATACAGTAAAGGACTTAGTGGGCAGAAGTGAGATTTTTATTTTTGTCTTGATGTGGTTGTCTGAGCCCTTGTTTGCTCTGAAGCCAGCATTTGCTTCTTGCTTAGCTTTGGGGACTTTTGTTCGAGATTTCTTTTTTTTTTGGTATCGGGGATCGAACTTGGGTCCTTGTGCTTGTGCAGCAAGCAGCGAAACCACTGAGCTAAATCCCTGGCCATTCGAGATTTCTGAAAGACCAAGGTCAGTCTTCTAGGGTCCAGTCACTGGATACCTGCCTTCCATGTACAGTACCAAGTATCATTCCTTTCGAGAAGGCAATGCTAAGTTGGACATGGCGTTCTAGCAGGTCTGTTTCTCTTTCTTCCCCCCGTAGGCCTATCAGCAGTCTGATGGGGCAGAAGACAACAGAGCTGGAAGGTGTTCCAAACTTGGCAAAGCCCATCAGGCTGAGGAGGTAAGCTCTGATTGTGAGCCGGCAGAGCAGGTGGCTCTTCCTGCCTTAATCACATCCGCTTGCTCTTTGGAAAGATGGATAGAAAGAGCATTCAAAAGAAGGCTAAATTGTCTCCATTAGCTAATTTAAGGGGGAAATTTTGAACCCCCCCCCCCTTTTTTTTGGTACCAGGGATCGAACTTGGGTCCTTGCGCTTGCGAGGTAGGCAGCGGAACTCTTTTTTACTTTGAGATGCTATGATTTGGTTTCTTTTTTCTTTTCTTTTTTCTCCTCAGAAAACCAGCAGATTGGTTAGCCATTGTTTTGGGCTTGGTAGGCTAAGCAGAATCTTGTTTATTTCCAGTCAGTGTCAGGTGGCGGCTGGTTCTCATGAGTAAAATGACAAGATTTGGGGATCCCCAGTCACTTTGACATTTGGGGTTACATGGGAAATATCAAATGAGAGAGGACTTAGTATGTTTCGGGTGGAATGGAGGCCTCAGCTGACAGTGGGACTTGCGGCTCTAGGGGATGTCTGCAGTCTGGCCCGGGTGGGCTGCTGTCTCCAGCTGCCCCGTCCCTTCTTTCCTTTGCTGGTTCCTTAGTGACTCTCAGAACTCTCCAGGTGGCTCTTCCCATGCTAAAGGTACTTGTCCGAGTGTTTATATCATCCCATGTGACTTAGGCCTTGAGTAAACTGAGTTTATTAGATACTGGATCTTGGTGTACTGTGTTACTATATTTTCAGAGGAAGAATAACTTTCTGAATTTGTTGTATATCATCTTGGTGATATACAACAATGCTAAATATTACCTCATTTAGAATGTGTATATATAATACATGACTTATGTGTTATGTGATCAGTTATAGGATCATATTAGATGACTTTACATGATTTGTACCTAAAAGGGCAGTAGTAATATTTAGATCACAGTACAAGTAAAGAAAACATCAACTACAGAAAGTCATTAAGTTTCTGTATAGATACTTAGGGGTTTTGGGGGGAGAGAATAATTACCAGAATAGTATTCAGAAATTCATTCAGAATAACAAAGATGAAAATTGTCCTTTTTGGTTTTCTTTTTCTTTTTTATTATGTGTTTTACTTTGTGGTCCTGGGGATTGAACCCAGAGAGTGCTGATCTGGGCTACATCCCCATCCGTTTTGCTTTTTTGTTCTTTCTTTTGAGACAGGGTCTTGCCAAGTTGTTTAGTTGCCCGGGCTGGGCTTGAATTTACCATCCTCCTGCCTCAGCTTCCCTCAGTTCTGGGGTCACAAGTGTGTGCCACTACGCCTGGCTCCCCTGCCTTATTTATTTATTGGTACTGGGGATTGAACCAGTACCTTCTCACTGAGCTATGACCCTAGCTTTTTTTTTTTTTTTTGTACAGGGGATCGAACTCAGGACCTTGCACTTGCGAGGCTGGCAGCGGCACCACTGAGCTAAATCCCTGGCCTAACCCTAGCCTTTTTTATTGTTAAATTTTGAGACAGGGTCTCACTAAATTGCTAAGTGGCCCAGGCTGACCTCAAACTCATAGTCTTCCTGCCTCAGCCTCCTAAGTATCTGGGATGGTAGGCATGTGTCACTATGCTTGGCCACATAAACTTTTGTTTTTTGGTACCGGGGATTGAACTCTGGACCTTGAGCTTGCGAGGCAGGCGCCAGAACCACTGAGCCAAACCCCTGGCCCCCTATATAAACTTCTTAAAGCATATTGGGGTGACAAAACTTTGGTGACTTGGAGTGCTTTTTATGCTGTGGGACTTTTAATGTGTGTTTATAAGCTAACTCCGGTTGCTACAGCTGAATCACAGAAATTGTGTATAGTCATGCTCTGGCTAACTGTGTCTCAGTACAGCCGGCCTGCATAGCTGCCAGCACACTCGTGGGATTATATCACGGTGACATCTAGGTGACATCCTAGCTGTCCTAGTTTGTGTAAGTGCAGTTCGTGGCGTCCAGACAATGATGAAATCGGGTGTCAGGGTTTTCTGACAATGTTCCCCATCGTTATGCTACATGGGGACTCACACTGTCCTTTGCTTGTGTGGTTTTAGAAGTGGGTGTTCCTGACAAGTGGTAGAGTCTTCAGCAACAGCACTTTCCATTGATAGTTCCGGGTTCATCGGACTCATTTGCATGAGGCTGGAGGAATAGGAGAGGGAAGGGGGGGACTGCGCAGTGGACATCATCTTTATACTTCATAACCACAGGGACAGGAGTTGATGGAGTCGCCTTGTGTCCCAGATCGGGGAGGCCGCTTTGGGTAGCAGCTGGCCGGCCTTTGCCTCAGCTGACAGCCTTAGTAGGCGGTAGTTTGCTCAAGTATCGAGGTAAGGGAGCAAATGTACTTAGAGCTTCGCAGCCATCTGTGTATATGCTTTCTACTGTGAACTGCGTAAGAAGGGGAAGAAGAAATTGTAATTCAAATACAGCATATATCATTTGTGCTCATGTAATCTGATTTTTAAATCATTTCCTCTGACTTGATTTTATCATTACTTTAAAAACTCTTCACTGCATATTCATGAATTTATTCAACATTTACTAAATGTTGGGGTTCTCTTATATTTGACTTTCTTATTTTGTGTTTGTTTTTGTTTTGGGGGTTTTTTGAGCCTAGGGTCTTGCTCTGAGGCTGAGCCACATCCCCAGTCCAGAAAGCCTTGGCTCAGTAGAGGTGAATGGAATAATGACTGCTGGGGGGAGATATTCCTTGGGCTTCCCCTTGGTATCCTGGCCTCTTAGTTCCTAGTTTATAAATGGGTATGTAGGTAACTTAATGTTTGAACCATCTCTACAAGGCTGTGTTTCCCTGCTAGTAGATCATGTTTTATTAATGTTTTTTGGGTTTTTTGGTACTGGGGATTGAACTCGGGACCTTGGGCTTGCAAGGCAGGCACTGGAACCACTGAGCCAAATCCCCAGCCCCATACATAGACTTTTAAGCAAGAGAGAATTAGCCTGCTTTTAGTTATTTTACACTGAGCTACATAATCAGCCTTCCCTTCTCCCTGCCTTTTTTTGGCTGTACCAAGAATTGAATTCAGGGCTTTCTCACTGAGCTACATACCCAGCTTTCTTTTATTCTTAAGTTTTTAAAAATTTCGACAGGGTCTCGCTAAGATGCCCAGGCTGAGCTTGAACTTGGAATCCTCCTGCTTCATCCTCCGAGAATGCTGGATTACAGATGGATACTATCATATGCAGATTGCTTTTATTTTAGATGATAAAAATTTGAATATTTTAGAGCTAGGGATGTAGGTCAGTGGTAGAGCACTTGGCCTAGCACGTATGAAGCCCTGGGTTCAATCCCCGGTACCTCAGGAGAAAAAAGTATTTTGTAGGTCATTATAGTGTAACATACAAATATATTTACAAGGACTGGGGTTGTAGGTCAGTGGTTCCATGCCTGTCTGGCAAGCGCAAGGTTTTGAGTTTGATCCCCAGTATGTGTGTGGGGGTGCTCTACCTACAAAGAACTTTGGATAGCATGGAGGACATTGAGTAAAACAAAATATATTTACGTAAAAAGCCGAGACAGGGATCGTTTAAGTGGACATCTGATTTATTTTGCATCAAAAACAGTGAAAAATAGACATCACCTGTTAGCAGACACATTTCCATTATACTGCAGAACTAGTTGAAAATGTCTTAAAATACAGCTTTTTGGGGTTAAGAAAATTAGCTTTTGTGCTTAGAAGAAATGTTGAGTGTTTAAGGGCTATAAAATTTCAAGACTTATGAAAATAACAGGGGAGCCGGGGATTTACCTCAGTGGTTTTGCTGCCTACTGCACAAGCTCAAGGACCCAAGTTTGATCCCTGGTACATAAAAAAAGGAAAATAACAGGGGTAAACAGTGATAATACATACAAGGAAATATTATTCAGTGCTAAAAAGAAATTATCAGAAGACATAGAGTAACTTCAAATGCTTATGACAAGTGAAAGAAGCCAGTCCGAAAAGTCTGCACTATATGATTCTAGCATTATGACATTCTGGAAAAAGCAAAACTATGAAGACTATTAAAAAAAAGTGAGTGATTCCCAGGGGTTGGCATAGGTAAGAAGGGATGAATAGGCAGAGCACAGAATTTGAGTGGGCGAGTTTGAGACAGGGTCTCGCTAGGTAGCCCAGGCTGGCCTCAAATTCATGGTGATCCTCCTGCCTCAGCCTTGCAAGTGCTGGAATTCCAGTCACTTGGCACCACACCTGGCATCACATAGCATTTTTGAGGCAGTGAACCTGCTTGGTATAATACTCTGACCATGGATGTGTGTGCATTGTACACATGTCAAAACCTGGAGCGTGTCCATGTTCAGAGTGAACATTCATGTCAGCATATGTGTGGGTCACGGCGTGCCGAGCAGATTCATTGATGGCAGCAGATGCCCCCCTCACTGCGGATGTCAGTAGTGGGGAGAGTGTGCTGGGGGTGGTGCATGAGGATTCTCTTCTTTTGCTCCATTTCCCTGTGAGCCTAAAACTGTTCCAGATATAAGGTTATCTAAAAAATACACAGACAGCGTGAGGCACATGTTGTCTGTGACCCCATTGAGTTTGCACGGAGCAAACTACTATGGTGTGAGCTGCCTCACAGGCAAACGTGGCAAGAATGGAGGTGCATGCAGGTGACAGCCAGCGAGGAACCAGGTCTGCCCATTCAGCAGGCCACAGGGACTGCGTCTTCAGTCACCTCACACAGCGGGGCATTCCCTTCCCGGACTGCACCAGCACATGAGCGCTCCATCTTAGTCAACACCTGGGTGCTTGCGCCCTCACAAGAGCCTGAATTTGGGGACCTAAGTGAGGGCTGCAGACCCCTCACTCATAGGACCGGAGAGAGCAGATGTGTGTTGTTCTTAGTCACTGATGCGGTAGCTTGTTAAGCCGGGATAGGTGCTGGTACAGTCCTTACTTGGAACTTAGAACAAACATTAATGGAAAAGCTGATGAAATCCAAACACACCCTGAAGTTCAGTTACTAGCACTTTGCAAAACAACAACAGCAAAAAAGAGCACATGAGACATCTTTAATGAATGTACTTTATTTGAAAGACATGTGTCCATGTGTGCTCTCCCAGGTTCTTCACAGATATTAACTCAGTCTTCATATCAACTCCAATACACTGTTTTTACTCAGATAAGGAAACCAAGGCCCACAAAGGTTAATTAACTCAAGGTCATGTGACAAGGAAGCAGCAAAGCCACTGCCCTGGATTCCATCCTAAGACTTTCAAAATTCACTTAACCTCCTAATGACAGATCTTGGGGTAGTTCCAGTTTGGGGACTATTATGAGATGTGTATAAGATCTATTTTCTTTTCTTTTTAATTTTTTGATACAGGGTCTTGCTGTGTAGTTCAGACTGGCCTTAAACTCACTATGTAGCCCAGGCTGGCCTCAAACTCATGGGGATCCTCTCGTCTCAGCCTTCTGAGTACTAGGATTGCAGGCATGCACCACCACACCCAGCAAGATGTATTTTCAGGCCTGGGTTGTAGCTCAGTGTGCTGCGCCTGCCTCACAGTGCAAGTTCCTGAGTTTGATTCCCAGTACTGGAAAAAAGAAAGTCCATTTTCATAACTGGGCAAGTGTCTGTGTGATAAATAAGAAGAGTAATATTGCAGAAAGGAAATACATGTTGCTGATTTAGTAGAAACCACCAACATTACTTCCCAAAGAGGACCTATGTATTCTCCCATGCCTACTTTTTTTTCTTCTTGTTTATATTTCATCCGTTTGGTAACTTGCTATTTCCCTATGGATTCTCAAGTCAAAACAGAACAACTTGTTGGAAGTGGCTCCGGTTAGCCTGCTTAAACCCTATGCTGATACTGAGCTCCTGGCCGTTGTTGGGGAGCATGTCTAGTGATAGGTGTTGAAGCCACCTGCCGGTCTCAGTGGATGAACAAACACTGTGTTTGGACTGGGGGTGGGGGTGGGGGCGCAGATAAGTGAAAGTTCATCAGCCACTAACTCCAGGGGCTAACCACTGTCCCAGCTACCATTGCTTGAGTTTTTGGTATCTTTGGATTTTGTATCCTTTTGTTTCTGCTTTTTTCTCACAACATGCTTGTGATACTCGTCCATGACGTGTGAGGAAATAGCTTCCTCACTCTGGTGTAGTATTGCAGTACCTGAACATTCATCCATTCTTCTCTTGGACAACTGGAGTTTTCCCCTAGGTTTTGGTAGTTAGGGATAGTGCTTCTTTGAACATTGTTTTAAAGGCCTTTAGGTGGATTCATAAATGTATTTCCTAGAGGTCAAATTACTTTGTCATAGGGCTGGCAAACATTCAGCTTTATTGTCTTGCCAAACAGTTTTTAAACTGAGCGTAGCAATTCATACTCCCACTCACAGTATGTGGAAGTTCCACTTGTTTCTTGTCACTTTTTTGTTTGTTTGTTTTTGTTTCTCATCAGTACTCAGTATTTTGTACAGTGGATCCTCCAGTTATGACCGGCCTGACATATGAACAACTTGGGTTGTGACTGGAATTTTAGTTTTAACTTATGACCAAAGTTTTTAGTTATGACCCGAATGCCAGCTACTTGTGCTTCCAGATGGTCTCAAATACAGATTTAACCCTTAAAGAGTTCTGGAAGGAACATTACAACATCCTTTCCTGTGTGGGGTTATTTGAGAAATCCTGGGCCAGTGTCTCTCTAAGGACACACTGAGATCTGCCTGTGTACGGGAGAGAGACTTTGAAGGCTGTGTAGAGGAGCCTGAGCCTTCAGTTGACCAACGTGAGTAACAACCAGCCCTCGGGAACGAGTTGAGTTCATAAGTCAGGGTCCATTGTAGTTCTTATTGTAGTCAGTCTGATAGGTATGTACTTATGTTCTATTTTGGTTTTAATGTTTTACTCTGTTTTTCATTTCTTTAACAAAATACCAGAGGCAGGCTAACTTTATAAAGAAACAAGGTTTATTTAGGTCACAGTTCTGGAATTCCCAGTCCAAGACTGGGCCGAGTGTGGGGAGTTGGTTGGCTCTCTGGTGAAGGTCTAATGACAGAAGGCATCATTACAATGGCGGGGCGCACGTGGGAGGAGGAGAGCCCACCTCAAAGCAGAGCCAGAGAGGTGTCTGGGGTTCGAGTTGTCTTACGACAGCTTTGTCTCACAGGCCCACCTTGCTCCCTTCCCAGGGCAGCGCCTCTGTGATCCATGGACTGCTCGCTGATCCCCACCTCCCAGGGTTCCGCACACCCTCCCACACCAGCATCCTGGGGACTGAGGCTTCCAGCACAGGGACCTGGGGGACAGACTGCACTTAACCCAGGGCCATCTGCATCTCCCATGGTTCGGAGTTGAGATGTATTTTTGTTTGGCAGTCTGATGTCTTCCTTTCCAAGGTCTGTGTCCTATTATTTCTATATGAGCAGAGGAGTTTGTGTTTGAAGCTTACCTCCTCCCCTCAGTGAAATCTTAAGGTAAATGTCAATATACAAAAAAGATTAAAGGGACCATTCATTCTTTCTTCTTTTTTCTTTTTATGGTACTGGAGATTGCACCCAGGGCTTTTACACTGAGCTACATCCCTAGTCCCTTTTATTTTTTACTTTGAGATAGAGTCTTGCTAACACCAAGTTGTCCAGGCTGGGCTCGAGCTAGGTGATCCTCCTGCCTCAGCTTCCCAGACACTGTATGGCTGAAAGGAGTCTCTTGAGAGGCACTTTGGCGTGATAATTAAGAACACCAGTTCTGGAGCCAGACTCCTCCGTTAGGAAGGAGTCACCTTCTTGACTTGGGAAGAATGAACCTTGGTTTGCCTGTACCCTCCCTGTCTCTGAAATGAGAGTAACAACGCCGTTCTCATCATGCCATCATCAGCAGGTGTGATGCACAGTGCGTGCGGCTGCTGTGAGCTGCGGGATGTCAGCGTGAGTCTGAAATTGAGGTTTATGCATGACAGTTGGATATCATTTTAGCTTCAGCATCCAATTTTTTTATCTCATTGGTACATTATCAAGAAAATGCTGATTCACAAGGATGAGTAATTGAAAATCAATGGCTGTCCAGTAATCTCAGGATGACCTTATACTTCTAGATAAGTTTCACTGACAAGAAGTAGTAGAACATGTTTGTTTAATTTGCGTGGCTCTCTTCTTTTTCTTGAAGTAGCCCCCCACGTCACTGCGGTGTGTTAGCTCCTTACTTCAGCCTCAGGGTGACAGGGCAGGGTGTGCTGGTCCTCTACTGTGCCTTTATTCACTGGTGCAAATTTAACGAGCCAAGGCTCCTGGGCTTGAATTAGAAACGAATTAAAACAAAAGCAGTTACAATTTTCCTGATCAACGTCGCATTTCCGAGCTATTCAGACAGACTGTGTCGGGTGAAGGCGCACAAACCCTGAGTTTAGCGGGCCGCCTGTGTGCGGCCGGCGCGTGGACAGCACAGGGACGTGTCTGTTACGCGGTGGCCCTGACACACTCACAGGCAGCCTGGCGTGCTGGCCGCTCCCGGCCCTGACCTGCTCCAGTGTCCCCACGGCCTGCAGCAGGACCTCCCCGGGCCGCGCAGGCTTTGTGCTCCGCCAGCGGTGGCACTGCCTGGAACACGCTGCTCACCGTGCGCCTTGCCTGGCATTGGTTCGCGGCCCCGCTTGGACGCCCCCTCCTCTCTGAGTCATCCTTTGCTCTCAGCCACCGTCTCCTGTGAAAGCTGTGCTGCCCCGCAGTGTCTCAGGCGGAAGCCAGCCCTGTGTTTGAGTATCAGACAGTTGTTGTATTCTATAAGCGCTGCTCCACAAGCAGCCAGCAGAGAGAGCTAAAGAGAAGAAGATGAGTCCTGCAGTCCAGCAGCTGAGATGCAGGAAAGGGCGCACAGTTGCACCTGCAGCCTGCCGGTCCAGAAAAGAGCTCAACCGGAGCTAGAAGGGCTTGGGTCAGACCCAGGTTAATATTCATGAGAAGTGATTTGCGTGTTTGAAGCGGGTAATTCTTCATTATGTTAAAAACCTTTTAGAAGGATGACGTGGTAAATGTAAACGTTAGAAAACCAATCTGATGGTCAGGTTTTTGTTTTTTGTTTTGTTTTTCTCCTGTTTCCCCTCCTTCGAAAGACTTAAGGATGATGAAATGAGGTCACCACTTTGTGCAGAGTTTCATTTGGAGCACGGAGTCTTAAAGTTGCTAAGGGTGATGGATAATCCATTTTAAGTTTTAAAGACAGACATTTTCAAGCAAGTTTCTCATATTTGGTTTTGATTAAGTGTATGTATCTTAATTTCAGTTAGCAGACTTGAAGAAAGAGAAGCAGAACTGAAGAAGGAATATAATGCATTACATCAAAGACACACCGAGGTGGGTTTCTGGGTTGTTCTTACCGTGCTGATACCGAGACAGAAATGGACCTTGGAAAGTATGTCTTAATTTTTCTTTGAAAATTAGAATAATTTTGGGCAATTATTTCCAGAAGACATTAAATGACACATGGTATTTACCTAGTTACCAAATGTTAACTTTTTAAATTATGGAATTAACTTTTTCATATATTGAATTGGTATGCCACAGAATAATTTAGTTACTTAAGGTATTTCCAGTGCTTATTTCCTTAGCTGGCTATGTGTGCACGTAGTAAAAAGATTACATGATGTTGAGCTGGGGATTTAGTTCAGTGGTTCCGCCGCCTGCCTAGAAAGCACAAGGTCCTGAGTTCGATTCCTGGTACAAAAAAAAAAAGGATTACATGATGCTGAGGTGAGAGAATTGATTTGTTTTGTGCTGCCGAAGCAAGCACTGTTTTGTTACCAATTTGGAAATGATGCATTGGTAAATTATTGGTAGGGATCTCTCCAGTTAGAATCCACTATAAAGAACTTGTTTACATTAAATTTGTAACAACATAAACGTTATAATGTATTAAATGACAGTGATTCTAAAATGCATTTTGTGCATGAGGTTACAGTATTCTAAAGGAGTAGTTTCATCACATAATCTCTCCAGAGCAATCAGAAAATGTACTTGAGGGTCTTCTAACCTTCTTTTCGTCCCTTTCATATGTTGTGTCTGTTTCTTTTACTCCCCCACCCCCTGTACCGGAATTGAACTCAGGACCTTGCACTTGCCAGGCAGGAGCGGCCGCTGAGCTACATCCCCAGCCCATTGCATTTGTTTCTGTCTTGTTAGTATGCAGATTGTTTTTGTGTGTCATGATCAGTCTGAGGTTCACATACCTAAATAAATAGAATTTTCATAGACTCATACAGTATTTGTTACATGAAAAATTTCTCTCTCTACTACTGTCTTTGTGTGGCTCTAGGTGGCACTACTCTTTGTCTGCCTCTTATTGGTGCTGGGGATTGAGCCCAGGGCCTTACACATGCTAAGCACAAGTTCTACCACTGAGCCACACCCTCAGCCCTGGTTCCAGCTGTTTGTTCACATTTTCCCTTCATAAGTTTGTGATCTCTTGTCTTCCTCCAGTAGAGACCTGTGCTGTTGCTCTTTCGGAGATAAATCCCCACTGTGCTTGGTTTCATTTGCCTTGGAGTTGTGTTGTTAGCACTTTCTTGGGAGGGGCTGGAGTCTCTTCCTGTTAGCCCTACAGGTAAAGTTTGATTCTTACTATCTTGGCTTTATAGCCACACCTGAAATGGGAAATGTCACAGAACTGATATCCAGTAATAAATAGAAGGAAAAGATCACCCACAAGGGCTGGGACCATAGAGCTCTGGGAAGACAGGAGCAAGTTATACTGCACATGTGACCTCCGTGTATAAAACCTCCACATTTTAATAATATGATATTTTCTAGATATTAAGACTAGTTTTTAAAAATTAGGGTTTTTTTTTGAGACAAGGTCTCACTTTGTACCCCAGGCTGGCCTAGAACTCGTGAAGATCCTCCTGCCTCAGCCTACTGAATGCTAAGCTTATAGGCATGCACTACCATGCCTGGCTAAAAATTAGTTATTAAAAGCCTATTGTTAATTCCTCTTAATGCTGTTTATTTCAGGGCCCTATACATAGTGTTTGCTTGTAGTGCTCACTAATGATGATAATTATATTTGGAGGAATCCTATAAAGTCCTAAGTAGCTGATAGTGATGAGTAATGCTTTTGATTTTTTAATGAAGTTCTAACCTTTGTAATGATTCAAGATTATTAAATTATGATGTTAAATTGTATGTTTTTAAAAAATTGTAGTATGTTTAAAGTACATGCTTTCTTGAATGATCAAGTATGAAGTGAAATTTCATATTTTCCCCATATCTGTTTCTTAAATGTGAAGACATATTCCTATGAAAAAAAATGAAATTAACTTCAAACGAAAAGGTAGAATAATTTTTATATTTCTTTTTTCTTTTTTTGGTACTCGGTATCAACTCGGGACCTTGCACTTACGAGGCAGGTGATGGAACCACTGAGCTACATCCCCGGCCCTAATTTTTGTATATATATTTTTGGTACCGGGGATCAAACTCAGGTCCTTCCGCTTGTGAGGCAGGCGGTGGAACCACTGAGCTAAATCCCTGGCCCTAATTTTTGTATTTCTATACCATCAGGAAAGAGCAGTCCAGAAGACAGAAAGATCTCTGGTAAGGCCTCATACCTGAGTCCGAGTGGGGCTGTCGGTCGCCAGGGCGGCCTCACCCGCTGCCCAGCTCTTCCCAGACCACCCGGACCGACCCCCTGTGGCTGCCCAGGGCTCCTTCCATTTTTCCCCTCGGAAGAGGCTCTGTCACTTAGGTCCGGCCTTGCGGAGGTGTTGGGGTGTGTCTCGCAGGGGCCTCTGGTCGGGATGAGAATGTCTCCTTGTGCCCTGGAAGTAAGTGCCTTTGAGGGCGCTTTAGAGGCGGTACCTCCAGAGACGGTGTCGTCCCAGGCACAGATAGTTATTCCAATAGTACTTTTGCCAAATATGTTATCAGTTGCTCCAGGGAAACCTACTGTGGCCCTTTTTGTACCGTGAATAATTTTCCTCTGCTCAGAGTTCCATGCACATTGCTGAATTTACTTAAGAGAAGCCTCGTCTTACAGAGGCCACAGAGGAGAACAAAGGGCACAGCTTGCGAAACCGTGGGGCTACATGTGCAGTCCTCAGTCACCTCGAGGTGACACCGTGCTGTCCTGCGGGGCTTAGTGCGGAGCCTTCAGTGCATCCGCATTTTGCCTTCTGACCTAAGTGTCACCCTGGCCCCATTTCTCTGATGAAGTGTTCAGGACTGGTGTGATCTGCCCCGAGCCCCACGCTAGTCAGGAACTGCACTCAAAGCCAGCTCTGACTGCTGCACTGCCTGAGCTTCCAGTGCAGCGTTTAGGTCTCCGGGGCTAAATGCATAGACATTTTACTGTGCCTCTGCTTTACGGCATCGCAGTGACTCTTAAGATGAGTGGCTTTAGGGGCCGGGGATTTAGCTCAGTGGTTCTGCTGCCTGTCTCACAAGCACAAGGTCCCGAGTTCGATCCCTAGTACCTAAAATAAAATAAAATAAAAAAAAAAAAAAGATGAGTGGCTTTATGGATGTGTACATTGAATTTTGCCTGAGACTCCAAGTTAACATGATTAAGGGCATGTACCACTTGTCTCCAAGCTTTACCGCTGCCATGCTCTGCGCTCTTAGCCAGTGCTGAGTCGGCCCCTGCCGTGACACAGATGTCTTCAGAAGGGGACTTAGGGTCTGGATTTTCCAGACTGTGTGCTTGGGATTTTCCCCCTCCCTGTGCCCCCATACTCAGGCCCTAGGCGAGTGCATGCTGGCGAGTGCTCTGCTGCTGAGCTACTGCCCCTATCCCTTTTTATTTTGAGATTGGATCTTGCTCA
This sequence comes from Heterocephalus glaber, assembly GCF_000247695.1. The sequence continues at coordinate 6,812,061 of NW_004624795.1, read as the reverse complement.
GGTGCCCAGGCTCCCTTGAACTCATGACTCTCCTGCCTCAGCTTCCTTGGGAATCTTCTTCGTGACTGTAACTGTTAGTTGCCGGCTCACTCCTGAATATATGTGAATTAATTTGCATGCCGGAGAAAACTGAGAATTGGAGTTCTGAGGCCAAGAAGGATGACACTGGCGGCCCCAAGTGGGTAGCTTCTGCCCACTTACCCTCTCCTGCCTGGTACGAGCAGGCCTGCCCCAGCCCCTCTCTAATGCTAGGCCTGAGCCTAGCATTTCAATGTTTTGTACAGTTTACACTTTTTCTACTTTTCTTGAGCATTCGTGGACTATAGTGTGGATTATTGTGTTTCAGACGTTGGGAAATGCTTTCAGGCGTGGGCTTTTCTGGTGGGTGGAGGCAGAGACAATGAGCGCATTGCTGGCCGCAGATGGCCCGAAAGGGCAGAGGCAGTGCGGGCTGTGGTGCTTGGTGCTCAGCCCCTAAAGCCGGCTCCTCTGCACCTGAGGTGGAGTTGAGCTGTGACTCTGACATCGTGAGGGGTAAATGAGCGCAGCTGGTGCTCCAACGTGGTAGCTGCCTTCTGTTGCTACTCCTCTGCCATGTGCTGCTGTAGTTGGGTGTGCAGTTCCGTTTTTGGGATCCTCTTGGAACCTCAGAGTAAACATACCTGCCTTACTTGATCAGTCATTTTTTTGTTTTTGTTTTTCTTTTTTTTGGTTTTTGAGACAGGATTTTGCTATGTAGTTCAGGCTGACCTTGAACTAGCAGCGATCCTCCTGCTTCAGCCTCTCACCACCATGCCTGCCTTGATCAGTCATTATTTGAAGGTGGTTTACAATTCAACATTTTCTAAATTTTAAATCTTTATCAAGCATTTAAGATAATAGAGAACCTAGAATGAGCTATTTGGAAGAGAACTGATTCTGTGTTTTGCATTTTGTTTTTCTTTATTAAATAAATTAATTCCTAGAAAATCAATCTGGGAAAGGTTCAGTTCATTCCCATGAAATGTTTAAAGAAACAGATTCTTCATTTAAACAAATCAGTTTTATATGATACTGTCCAGTACGTAAGAAGTTTTATTTACTATTTCTAAAATCTTTTGAAAGTTTAAATTGACATCCGTTAGACCCAATGATAACTTTGTTATATTAGGCTGTTTAATGTTTTTCCGCTAAAATTTCTTCCTGATACAAGAAGAATATAATTCACTATTGCTGACACAAAGACCAAAATTGTGATTTTTTTTCTGAAAATGGTAGTAAAGAGAAAAATCTATAAATTTACAATAAAAAGTTAAAGGTTAAAAAATGTGAGCCAGGCACGGTGGCACACACTTTAATCCCAGCACTCTAGAGGCTGAAGCAGGAGGATCCTCTTCAGTGGGAGGCCACCATGGGCTACATAATAAATTCAAGACCAGCCTGGACTGCATATGAGAGGCTGTCTCAAAACAAAACAAAACTTGCATCTGCCTGGCAAGTGCAAAGTCCTGAGTTTGATCCCTGGTACTGCAAAAAAGAGAGAGAAAGAAAAAAACCCAAAACATTTAAAAATGCTTTCACATACTATATTTATATGATTTTATGTCCTTTTTTCTTTGCTGATAACATTTCTTGTGTAGACTAGTCTTAATTGGGTAATATTCTAATTGATTTGATTTGACAGATTACTTGTTTTATTTCACGCATGAGAGTTAATTAGTTTAATAATAACACTTTAAAATTAACTTACATTTCTTAATTTTTGTACATGCCAGTAGGATTTTCACAACAAAAGCATGCTGTTTAAAGTAAAATTTAAAAATTTGTTTACAATTTTGTCTCTTTGAATAGTTTTTTAGTATGCTACATTGCATTTTTAGTTATATTGAGATATAAATACATCTTAATAGAGCTAATGCTAGATAGCTTCCAGAGCTGTTCTGTGCTGCAGTGTTAAGATTCAAGTAGTATTTCCAAGGAAAACATCAGCTTTTCTTGCCTTTTACTATTTCCTCACTGTAAAATACTAACATACCATTTCTTATTTTTTAAAATTCGTTTTTTTGTTATAGCATGTTAGCATCCCTACTGAAGGCTTTTTGATTTTGGTTGAAATTTCTTTGTGTGTGTTAATTCCAGATTTAGCATCCTCAAAAATGAAAATTTAGATGATCAAGAATAGGGCCTAAGAATTTTTTTTTTTTTTTTTTGGTACTGGGGATCGAACTCTGATCCTTGTGCTTTGCGAGGCAGGCAGTGGAAACACTGAGCTAAATCCCTGGCCCAGGCCTTAGAATTTATTTTATTTTTTTTTTTATTCTCTCAGTTTGTATTTTTATTGGTACATTTTAGGTATACAATGCATTTACATTTCTCATTGGGAATTTGTACCTTTACATGATGCATCTTGGTTCTTATTTTTTTTTCCCCCATTAGGCCTTAGAATTTCTTAACTGTTTATCTATTTGATAGTCTTAAAGTTTTCACTTCTATGCTCAATGTCTCTGTCATTGTTCCTAATCTAAGATTCAAACAGTATTTTTAAAATTTGTATTAGTTTGTTACTATTGTTCTTATAAATGATTACACTGTGATACCAGTAAATTCATAAAGAAAAAATATTTTAACATTCCTTCAATTAAATCTGCAGAAACAATTAGTCAACATCTTGGTGTTAATTAAATTAACAGTGATCTTTGTTAATCTCTTAAAATGGAAAAGACCAACACATAAGAAAGGATATGGTTTCTTCTCAAGTTTCACATTAATTTTGTTTCCCATTTTAATGAATAGATTTCTCAGGTAGCATCTATTATTTCTAATTAGTGGTCTTTTATTACCTCTTCCCAACGTCAATATGCTAACTTCAGTGTCAATATTATTTCATTTAGCAGTATTACATATTATTAAAAAAGCTTTTGCCACGCTAAACAAGCTATTGGCTACTCTTACGGACAGTAGCATATGAAACGTAAGCATTTCTGTATTCCTTTGCCATTCAGATTTTTTATTCATTAATCTTTTACATGGAATTGGGTAAGCTGATAAATAAGAAAATAATACAGAAGTGTCTCCTGTGCAATAATATTGTGTTTTGTTCCAGGTATTAGTCTTAATTTTTTTTTCTGTCTTAAAATAGATGATCCATAATTATATGGAACACTTAGAGAGAACGAAACTTCACCAGCTGTCAGGGAATGACCAACTAGAGTCCACGGCTCACAGTAGGATTAGGTAAGCTTTGTTATACGTTTTGCCTTGAGAAAAAACGAGATAATCTGTTTTGTTGCTGTTTTTCTGTTCTTTAATCCTGGAATAATAGCCTGATTCTAAAAGCTCTCCACTGTGGTTGGAATGCTATAGGAGGAAATAGCATGGAAAAATAGAAGCAGCCTTCACTGTTGAAAAGCTAAATCCTGAGAGCTATGCTGTATAAGCAGAATCTTCAGGTATTTCGACCTTTAAAAAAAGAACTGATGGAGATTAGACTGGGTTTGGAATTTTCTAATTTGTGAGAATGCTGAGAATTTGTCATAGCTCCTGTATAATTGGACCTTTCTGAAAGGGTTGGCCAGCCACCCGTTTGATGTAGGAGTGTGAATAAATTATGCAGCTCCGGCCGCAGCCAATGGACTGGGCCGGGACCTGGGGCGGCGCGGGAGGCTGTTCAGAGGCCGGCGGCGCTGGCAGAACCGCGAGGAGCAGGAGCAGCGCGGTGCGGGTGGTTGGCGGAGCGGGGTGACGTCACCACCGAGCCGCTGCGGGATGGAGTGGAAAGCTGCTGCCGATGGCATTGTTTTTGGGCAGCCGCTGAATGATAGCTCCTCACTACAAAGATCCCCCCTTGGCCCCGGTGTAGGCCTCCTGGAACGGGCGTTTCATCATGCCAGCGCAGCGCCATGAGTCCTGGATGCATGCTGCTGTTTGTGTTTGGCTTTGTTGGCGGGGCGGTGGTCATTAATTCTGCCATCCTAGTATCTCTCTCTGTTTTGCTGCTTGTGCACTTTTCTATTTCTACCGGGGTGCCGGCTCTGACGCAGAACCTACCGAGGATACTCAGGTACTCCGGTCATTCTTGGAAGCCCGTGCTTGCTGGTTTTTCTTACAGTTTTAGCTTCCTCGGTCTGCTTTGTAACCATTTCTGTTGCAGCTTGAAACAATGGAAAATGGCCTGAAGCTAGGATGTCTATTTGTATTTACCCTAATTTATAGGCCACCACTTAGGAATCCTGCTTTGTGTTTGGAAACTACCCATCAAGGAGAAGGACTTTTCTTAGCATAGTTACCCCCAGGTACAAGGTCAGTGTGGTCTTGTTCTAAGCCGGAGGTTGAAGGAGTAAAGGGAGAGCAGGAGGAGAGGCTGGGGCCAAGTTCATACAGCCCGGGTTTAGCTTCCGAGCGCTTTGGAGCTCTAGAAAGCTGTGGTGCCGGGTCTTGCAAACGAGCAGTCCCAGGCCATAGGTTTCTTTTGTTCCAGTTTTCCTTGACTGGTGGAAGAAGTTTATCATTTTTATAATTTTTTTCATTTTTATAATTTTTAATAACAGCTCATGGGAATTGACAATTTTTTAAGTATTTTCCTCCTTAAAGTTATTTTAAAGTAAAAGGATTTAAACTTTTTAGGGCTAGGACTGTGTTACCCCAGTATTTACACTTGGAAGTTGTGAAAGCTTTACAAAGCCTATTCACTATTGTTGTGTCAGATGTCGCCCATTCTTTGCTTTGTAGTCCTGGGTGACAGATGTCCATGCCTGCTTGTGGGGGTGGTCACTGACCGCCAGCCTTCCTACTGCCCCTCTGCTGCAGCCCCAAGAGCATCCTCTACTCGCAGAGGCTGGAGGTTTGAGGTCTTTTGTTTTCTAATCATCAAAATAGCTGAGTTGAATTCTAACTGTGGACTTAGACAAGTTAAGAATTAGAGTACTTCCCTCAGTGTATTCTTTTTTATTCATAGGCCAGTTTAGATTCAATTTTAATATAAGGCCCAGAAATTAAATTTCATCTGTGGTCTAAAAATTAATGCTTGGTCATGTATTTTCTTTGCTGATTTCTAAAAAACAGAACAATCTGGTAACTGATTTATATGGATGCCTGTACGTGTCTCGGAGTATCTAGGTTTTGAGGAGATTACAAACACCTGGACTCAAGAATCCGTCAAACATCAAAATCCGACAATGCGAGGGACTGGCCTGGGCTCCGGTGCATCCAAGAAGGCTGTGTGGAGTGGGGAGAGGCTTGGGGCTACACGGCCTGGGTGCAAGGGCTCTGTCCCACACTTTTACCTTTGGCACCTCACTTTTCCTTCTCTGAGGCTCCTTCCCTCATGGTTGGCTTTAAAAATTGAGAGAGATAGGGCAAGGACCCGAGTTTGATCCCCGGTACCAAAAAAAAAAATTGAGAGAGATTATTATTTTGTGTTAAATAACAGCCACAAGATGGGTGGGACATTAATTTCACAGTCACTAATAATATGTGTTGCATTTTTAGCAGAACTGTTAAAACTGCATTTATTTTATTGTTAAAATACCTTATGCTTAAACTTTAAAAATTGCATGACACGAAAGTTTCTTAGTTTGATTGAATAAACATAGTAGTCTTCACTGTTAAGATTAAATTGTTGAAACGTTGATAGTTCCAAGGGAAGCAGCAGGGTCTTTGGAATTGATGGACCCGGGTTCTATCTTTGGCTCTACCAGTCACTGTCACCAAGTCTCTGGGCATCACTTTGCTGCTCTAAAGCTGGAAAAGTCACCCCATTTCCTGTGGAGGGTTAGATGAGATAGGTCAGTGAGTTGTGTGGCTCAGAACCTGTCACATGGTGAATGTTCAACAAATGCAATCTTTTTATTGTCCTTTATCTTAGTTGTATTAAATGTGAGTATAGCCAAAAAGCTCCTTTTTTTTTTTTTTTGCGGTACCAGGGATCGAACTCAGGACCTTGCACTTACAAGGCAGGCGGCGGAACCACTGAGCTAAATCTCTGGCCCCAAAAAGCTCTTTTAAAAACGTGTTTGGAAAATTATTTAATCATATAAACTAACATTTAAATAATGAAGTAAAAAACATATGTGGAACTAAAGGAATTTAACAAAGGTGTACCTAGGATTCTGCTGATGATAGCTTTGTTTCTGTTGGATAGTGATGTTACTAAGCAATGATAGCAAGTGTTTCAATCTAGGCGTTAAAGTACCACTTGATGTTTTTCCATAGGTGTCCCTCCTTTGCTCCCTTTCCTCCAGATCCTGCAGGAGCATTTGATAGAGTACTAAGCATGGGAACCCACAGAGCCAGGGTTTCTTCTCAAAAGTACAATTCTAGTGAACTTGCATACTCACGTGTCTCCCAACTCTTACATAATTTATCAGTAAGAGCAGAGTAGAATACTACTCTGTCCAGAGTCAGAGCAGTGTAGCCCCGGGTAGCCTTGAGCCTCCTGACAGAGCTGCTGGTCTGTGAGAGCCGCTTTTCTAGAGAGCGATTTCTGAATGACTGAAAGAAGCAAAGGGAAGAGGTGGGGATTCTATTTGTCAGCTGGGTTGTAGATTTAGAAGGACAGTAAAAGTTGGAGTTGAAGACTCTTTCCCCCAGCAGTTTTAAACTTTTTCCGTATTTGATATGTGTGAATATGAATGTGTTGGGATTAGAATAGGAAGAGGATTCTGACGGCTGGCTTGGGTTTTGATTTCTTGCAGCAGTCAGTGTGACAGATTCATAGGAGTCTGTTCTCTTCTCCCCTCACTGCACTTCAGGGTAGTGAGCTTTTCAGTAGACTGAGTCTGATTCAACTCCCAGTCACTTTTTACTTAAGGCAGTTAAGGTATGTTAAAGAAATAAAGGTGATCTTATAGTAGCTCTTAAGCTGTAGCATTTTCTGTTCCCAAAATATGTTCCCCCAAATTGGGTGTTAAACTTTATCAGATTGATGTAATCAACAGCTTTTTGTACTGGCAATTATAGATATAAGAAAAAAATTGAAGCTGGGAGTAGTAGCACACCCATGTGATCCCAGCACACTGGGAGGCTGAAGCAGAAGGATCACACGTTTGAGCCTGGCCTGGGCAACTCAGCAGTTTAGCAAAAACCCTGGATCAAAATAAAAAAAAAAAAATAAGGATACAGCTCTGTGTGAAGGCCCTGGGGTCGAGCCCTAGTATAGGGGTGGAGTGTCTAGCTACCAACAACTGTACGATTATTTAATGAAAGACATACTTTAACATACGGGTCAGTTATTCTCAAAAAAGAACTTTTTAAAAAAAAGGGCAAGTTCTCTGTCACAGGGAAATGTGCACGTGGACAGCATGCACTGTGTTAGTCACAAAGGAAACAGTAGATGCCCCTTGGTCCTTGACTCAAGGAAAAGTTGTTGCTGACTGCTGATTGGGAAGAAGAGATGTAAATGGAACAGCTCATTGTTTTGGGGGGGTTTTTTTTTTTTTGGTACCAGGGATCGAACTCGGGTCCTTGTGCTTGCAAGCCAGGCAGCGGAACCACTGAGCTAAATCCCCAGGCCGGAACAGTTCATTGTTGTCATTTGTTGTTCTGGCAGCTTTTAGTTGCAAGCTTAGTTTTTCTATTAAAATTTAATCTCTTACTGTGCTGGCTGCCTGTGTTTGACTTTTTCTCCTAAATCAAACAGGAAAAAGTATTACAAATGTGAAGAAGTGGTAGGGGGAATTCCTATTTTAAAGGTTTATTTTCTTGTGCATACAACTTTGATAAAATGCATTTTCTCAGCTCCCTTGTGTCCCTTACTCTAAGAAGACATTCTGACAGTTTTACTCCTCCTTTTTGATAGGAATGGAAGGCACATAAAAGGATAGGTTTCAACAGTGACTTAAGTTTCTTGGTCTAAAAATGTACTTACAGAATAAGACTCATTTAGCACACTTTTTTCCTTGCTTTTATCTATAACCCCATTGTTTCTGCTCTAACTTTCTCTTTCTCAGTAGAGGTAGGAATTCAGGGGCCGCTAAACCTATAGTGTCTTGTTTCTTTCCCAGTTTCCACATTTTTTAGTTAATGACCCATGATGACCTGTTAGTAGGCTTGTTCCCACTTTCTAAAGTGCTTTCATTTGGAATCTTCTGTTCATCAACAAAAGATGTGGTTTTTTTGGTTTGTTTTTTGGGTTTTTTTGGTACCAGGGATCAAACTCGGGTCCTTGCGCTTGCACAGCAGGCGGCAAAACCAAAAAAATGTGTTTTTTGTTGAAATTCTATCATTAAAAGTATAACTCTTGTTCTTTGAAATTTCCCACAGAACATTGGAAAATCAGCAGTTTTTTAATGGAGTCTCTTGGGCCCCTTGTTTGGGAAAAATACTAACAATGGCTTTCTCATGTGTACAGTGCCTGAAAGGAATTCATGTAGTGGTCTGTAGAAAAATAGAATTATTCTACTTTAGGATAAAAATCTTTTGGGTAGCATTTAATCAGTAGCCTTGATTCAGATAATGTATTGGTTTTTTTCTAGGCAGAAAAGGTGTACCCTCAGAGGCACCAGGAAACATCCGGGGATTAACGAGAGGGCCTGGGAAGCGGGAGGGGGGCTTGGACTCACTGACCCAATCACGGGCCACTGGGCAGCGCTGCTCTGAGAGCAGACTACACCACTGGCTGCTGCCTGGCACAAAACTTAGCAGTAACTTGTACGGTTTCCCAAACAGTTTGGACACTTTGGTTAATCTCCTAGAGATGACTTAAACTTCAGAGATTCTATCCTCTTTTCTGGTTTGTCTGCATGTTCAGATGGGCAGTGTCATTGAAAGTGATGACCCCAAAGCAGTGATAGCCCAGGCTTATCACTCGAGGTCAGGACAAATAAAAATAAATGCTTGTTTACTGTTTTCTCCCCTCTTCTAATAGAAAAGAGCGCCCTATAACATTAGGGATTTTCCCATTGCCTGCTGGAGATGGGCTGCTCACTCCGGACACTCAGAAGGGTGGCGAGACCCCAGGCTCCGAGCAGTGGAAATTCCAGGATCTGAGCCAGCCTCGCTCGCACACTAGCCTGAAGGTGAGCCGCCCTGCCGCCCTGCCGGTGCTGTCACATCCTGGACAGGCTTCTCATCTCTGCAGAAGTCCCTCACCGCAGAGTGCAGTGAGATGTAATCATTCCTAAACGTGGTGTCTTAAAATTAAATAAGGTCTTCCCCGAATGACAAAGCTAGTTTCTGTTTGATTTAGCTGTATAAGATGAACTTAGGCTGGAGTGACTAGTAAACTTAATTATGATTTTTAGAATTGAAAATCTCTGTCACCTGAACTCCCTGGTTAACTGTTGGAAACTTCACACTTCACAATTTAGGGTTTCACGTCAAAAACAAAACAAAGCACTGTTTTTTATGTCAAAACTACTTTATGAAGCAATACACAAAAGTGCATTGTGGGGGCTGGGGATTTAGCTTGGTGGTTCCGGTGCCTGCCTTGGAAGCGCAAGGTCCTGAGTTTGATCCCGGGTACCAAAAAAAAAAAAAACGTGCATTGTGTTTAATCAAAAAGGCCTGGTGTTAATTTATTATGGATTATGTCCAGAACTTGTCATCAAATAAACGATATATGTATTGGACTACATAGCCTACCTAGGCTTGGTGGCCAGGCCTGTGGTCCCAGCTGCCTGGGAGGCAAAGTCTAGGAGGATTTCGTGAGCCCACAAACTCCAGACCAGCCTGGCAACGCAGCAAGACTCCATCTCAGGAGAAAGTGGAGGCTAATAGTGGAGATATACTAATAATTAACTTAAAATTGTTTTTTTGTACCTGGGATTAAACTCGGGACCTTGCACTTGTGAGGCAGGCAGCAGTAAAATTTTGTCTTTAAAGTTAGCCAAGTGTACTGACATGTGCCTGTAGTCCCAAGTAGTAGGGAGGCTGAGACAGGAGGATCACTTGAGCCCAGCCTAGACAACATAGTGAGACAACTTCTCAAAAAACACACAAAAATACGGCCGGGGATTTAGCTCAGTGGTTTCGGTGCCTGCTGTGCAAGCGCAAGGACCCAAGTTCAATCCCCGGTACCAAAAAAAGGAAAAAACACACAAAAATGTATAATTATGTTCTCCGTCTTATAGAATACTTATAAAGGAAGTATTGGTTATTTTAAAAGCTTTGTTATAAAGTCTACTGTATCATAAACAGGCTATTTGTATATAAAGGAATTATTTGTATCTTATCTCCTTTTCATGCCTTATTTTTCTCCACAATCCTTACGGTACTCTAAGTGCTTAAAGATAGCTTTATTGTCTTCTAAAATATGAAGTCATTTACATATTTACTTGTTTGTTTCTCTGCACTAAGAACATAAATTCTCTGCTGTATCCCTAGCACTTAGGAGAGTGTATAGCAATTTACAGGTGCTCAGAACATATTTGTTTGTTTTTGCAGTAATGGGGCTTAAGCCGTGGAGCCCTGAGCTACATCCCGAGTCCTTTTTATTTTTATTTATTTATTTATTTTTTTGGTACCTTGCTCTTGTGCAGCAGGTGGCGAAACCATTGAGCTAAATCCCCGGCCCCTCCTTTTTATGTTTTTTGAGACAGATTCTCACTAAATTGCCCGCAGTGGACTTGAACTTGGTTTTTTTTGCTTTTTTTTTTTTTTTTGGTACGGGGGATCGAACTCCAGTCCTTGCACTTGTGGGGCAGGCGGCAGCACCACTGAGCTAAATCCCTGGCCTGGACTTGAACTTGTGAGTGATCGCCTGCCTCAGCCTCCTGAGTAGCTAGCTGGGATTACAGGCATGCACCACCTCGGCTTACTAAAAACATGCTTTTAAATGAATTATTTCCTTTAGATGTTAGACTCTTTTGAGATAATATGAATGGTCTTTCAGTTCCAGACGCTAGAGATTTTCAGAATCATTCTATTGACCTTTGAAATATGCTCAAAACAATAAGCCCTCATTAAATATTCGATGGCTTTTCTCTCACTGAAAAATGTTTTTGTTTCTTGTTTTCCGGCCCTGGGGATTGAACCCAGGGCATTTTGTGTGCTAGGCAAGTGCTCTTCACTGAGCTCAACCCCAGCCTCAGAGCCTCCCTGCTTCTCTTCCCTTTGAACTTGACTTGTTTGAAGTCAGGCTCGCTCCTCAGTGAAGGCTCTAGGAGACACCCACATTCTTCACGCCTACAGCCACACCAGCTTTTTTAGCCTGCCTGTAGGTTTAATAGATTTCCCAAAATATCCACCTCTGTTGGCCTATGTGCTGTGTCCCCTTTCTCGAAACAAAATTAAGTAGGAGGGATACTTTCAGTACATCAAAAATGAATTACCATATGGCAGCTATAGTTTGTATTACCCAAAAGTGCACTTTCATAGATGATTATTATACTACTTTTGTTATTTAATCCAGTGACATGCTCTGACAGAAATTTACCGGCAAGCTATATCTTTAAGAGGTGATTAGTATGGACTTAGCATAGTAGCTTTTCGTGTCCTCCGTGGAGATGGTAAGGCCAGTGTTCCCCAGGAAGATTCTAAACCAATCCCATCTTGCTTTTCAAGGTCTGGACGCAGAGCCACTTTCTGAGATAAAGCCCCAACAGACAACGATTTTCAGGAACCAGGTGGTACATTGCAAAATGGCACAAGTCTGATGTGTAAAATGTGCCTCTCCTTAGGACCTATTTTATTATTCACCTAAGGCCTTCTAATTAACCAGACGCCCTTCTCTAACTTTCCCAAGGGCTGGAAGTCAAGGGTTGGGTTAATTCATGGGCCATGTCGCAGGCGTATCACACACCCTCTCATCTTGTCTCACAAGTCACAGAGTGGACTACATTATCTCTTTTTAAAATCTCCTACATGGGCGGGGGATTTAGCTCAGTGGTTTTGCTGCCTGCCCTGGAAGTGCAAGGACCCGAGTTCGATCCTTGAACTCCTCGGTACCAAAAAAAAAAAATCTCCTACAGCTCAGATGATCCTAGTAGTCTGGGAGCCTGAGGCAGGAGGGTGGCAAGTTTGAGCCCACCCTGGGCATTTAAATGATGTGGCAAAAAAGGAGGTTTAAAAAGGTGGTTGAGAGGGGCTGGGGATTTAGCTCAGTGGTTCTGCCACTTGGTTCTTGCAAGCCCAAGGACCCGAGTTTGATCCCTGGTACCAAAAAAAAATAAAATTAAATTAAAATTTTTAAAAAAAAAAAAAAAAAAAAGGAGGTTGAGGGAAGCCTGGGCACAAAGCCAGTGCAAAGGCTCTGGATTCCAGTCCCAGCACTGCAGCCAAAAAAAAAGAGAGAAAGACAAAAATTGGAAAAGAATTATAATTAACATTAATTTTATGAGCACTGTTTTCTTGTAGTGTAAAGTTAAGGTAAAAAATACCCTGTCAGAAAAACCATATGATGCATTATAACCAGGGAACAGAGAACAATAGAAATTTTTTGGCGAAAAAAAAAAGCAGTAAAGGGAGATTTGCCAGGTTATTGGCCTTCTTTGTTTCTTTTCTTTTTTTTTTTTTTTTTTGTACCAAGGATCGAACTCGGGACCTTGTGCTTGTGAGGCAGGCAGCTGCACCACTGAGCTAAATCCCTGACCCAAGCCTTCTTTGTTTCTGTATTGAAATCTTCCCACTGTGAGAAACTGTAGTGAGTAGGGTTATAAATAACTGGATTTTCTAGGAACGATGGGCCTAGACAACTGTGCAGTTCTTAAAGAGCAGTTTGTACAGATTTCCTTTTTTCCCTAGTGTATGTGTGCGATGTGCAGTGACTGCATTCACCTTGGGGAGCTGGTACACGTGCATACGTTGTGGTCTTTTGTACTCCCCTCCCCCAGCCTGCACGCTGTATTTCTTGATTTATCGCATTGTTGTGAGGTGGATCAACAAGTAAACAAATGAAATAATGGAATTGCAAGTATTTATAAGCGCTATTAAGAAAGAGAGGTAAGGGCCGGGGATTTAGCTCAGTGGTTATGCCGCCTGCCTTGCAAGTGCAAGGACCCGAGTTCGATCCCTGGTACCAAAAAAAAAAAAAAAAAGAAAATGAGGTAAGCTGGAGGTGCTTAGTAGGGAAAGGTGCTTCCCTCAGGGAAGTGGGAATGTGCAGGTGACCCATGGTCTGCAGGAGGACGGAGACAAAGGCCAGGGGACAGCTGCAGGGCCCCGAGGTGGTGGCCAGTCACTGCATGATTGGGAAGCTGTCGCTTCTCTCCATCTTGCGCCTCTCAGACTTGTCATTCGTGTCTATTGCACCAACATACCTTTAGTCAAAATCGACAAATACATTTTCTTTGTAACACTGGTGAAAAATCCTCAGTTCTTGCTGTGTCTTTCAGTAGCATTTGACACATTTGAATAGATGCCGATTCTCTTTTTTTTTTTGTACCAGGGATCGAACTCTAGTCCTTGAGCTTCCGGGGCAGGGGGCGGCACCACTGAGCTAACCCTAGATTCCAATTCTTAAAGTGTTTCCTTCACACCCTACCTGTCATGCTCTATGTGATTTTTCCCTGCCTCTTTCCCTTGCTGGTTTCTCTTCTACTTTGGGTCCTCTAAACATTGGAGTGAGCCAGGGCTTCACTCTCAGCCCTTCTCTACATCCAGGTCTGTAAATGGCACCTACACATTAATGGTCACAGGTCCCAGTCTCCAGCCTGACCCTTGCCCTGAACGCTATAGCTCTGCATCCTGTCGCTTTTCTTGAACGCATACAGGTTTTACCCTGTGCTGGGTTACTAAGGCCAGGCTGAACAGCACAGCTTAGTTGAAGCCTCACCTGGCACTTGATTGATGATCCTCAAATTCTTTTTCTTTGGTACGGGGGATTGAACTCAGGACTTTGTGCTTGTGAGGCAGGCGGCGGCACCACCGAGCTAAATCCCCGGCCCTGATCCTCAAATTCTTTAGAGATCAATCCAAGGCAGAAAGAAGAAGCATTTTATTTTGCATCATTAACAGAATTTTTTTTAAGCTGGAGGTTTTTCTAGTAAAGTTGGTAAAAGAAACCAAATGACCAAAGTTGTTCTGCTAAAAAATGTGCCATAAACACATAGGGGCGTGGGACTGAGCAATAATAGTAAGGGAAGCTTTTTATCTCACTGAATTTTATTCATGAACAAGCTGCAAATCAAGAAGGAATTAGAGTACAAAAGACCAAGTTTAATGAAGACAATTCTAAAGGAGTAGTACAGGAACTTGTCCTACCAGATAGTAAAAATTCAGTACAAAGCGCAGTGGTACAGTACGCATTATCTTCCTGTCCTCTTTGCTTTCTGCACAGTTCACCTACTTGGGAACATTTTAAAGAGTTCTGTAACAACGCCACGTTTCGAAGCTCTGTAGCAGGACTGCCATGCTGCCTTGTTGGCAGTTGGGTGTGTGGAGCCAGCGGTGTGCGCTGCACTCTTCCGGGGATGTGCTCAGCATGCTGAGGCCTGAGGCCCACAGAGCACCTTCCTGTGGGAAGGACTTTCCGTCGTCTTCCTGTGGGCTTCTGTTCTCAGATTCTTCCTGTGGCTCTAGTTTTCACTGGCTTGAATCTCTTAGAGTATTTGAGTCCTATTCCTCTTTACTGTCTGTTATCAAAGATTCCTATTATAGAATGGTGAATTTTACAACGGTTTTTTATTTTTTTAAAAAAGCCTTTTGTTTTCAAGTAATTTTAAACTTAGAGAAAAGTTGCAAGAAGAGCACAAAGTTCTCATATACCTTTCTTCCAGCTTCCCCAAATGCTAACTGCAGAGCAGTTCTCACAACTGAGGGATTAACATTGGCATTGCACTGTTAGTTAATGTACAGGCTTGAGTTTGGATCTCACCAGTTTCCAGTAGGGTCCTTTTTCTGTTCCAGGATCCTTGTGGGCTCTTATGTTACATTTACCCATCTTGACCTCTCCTCTCAGTCCCCTCCAATATGTGACTGTTCTGTCCTGCCATCTTTCATGACCTTGAAGAGTACTAGTTAATTATTTTGTACAGTATCTCTTCAGTTAACCTCTGATGATTTCTCACAATTAGATTGGGGCTGTATTTTCTTCCTAGTACTGAGGATTGAACCCAGGGCCCTCACATTGAGCTACATCTCCAGCTCTTTTTTTATTTTTTATTTTAAGATGGAGTCTCACTAGGTTACTAAATTGCCCAGGCTGGGCTCAGACTTGCAGTCTTTGTGTCTCAGCCTTGAAGAGTGCTGATATTACAGCTGTGCACCCTGTCCAGCTGAGGTCCTGGGGTTTTTTTGTTGTTGTTGTTTTTCTTTTGGCAAGAATACCACAGAAAGGGCTGCAGATTTAGCTCAGTGGCACCTCAAACTTTCATCTGCTGATCTTAGCATCCTTCAGTGAATCTTCCCTACCACAATTATTACTATAATTTTGCTAGTGGATATTTTCTATTTTCTTCATCCATCTACATTTGTTAAGAACAGTTCTATGAGGAATAACTCCTTTTCCTTTTTTCCCTCCCCTCCTCTTCTTCCAGTTTGGAGTCAGTGGATCTGTATTTTATTCTGGGGGCTCTCCAGTTCTGTCGTTTGGTTTTTCAAATCATTGCAGCTGTGAACATCGGGGCTCTGTTAGATTGGCTCCTGTATGCTTTCTTCACATCTGGTCCTCTGCTTTCCCACAGCCCAGTGAGCTGCTCCATGCCCTGGTGTCCTCCCCGCCCCACCTGTGCAAAATCAGCTGCTGCCCAGGGTTCCTGTGCTTTCCCTGGAGGGCTGGGCTCTGTTTGGGAGCCAGGTCCGGGCACTCTGTGCTTATTTATTCTTGGAATGTGATCGCTTCAGGCCCCTTCTTTATATCGCTGATGTTGTTTATGCTCATATTACCTCCTTTTGGGCTTTCTTTAATCTTTCTTTTGTTTTTGAGACACAGCCTTGCTCTGTAGCATAGCTGGCCTTCAACCTGCAGCAGTCTTCCTAACCTTAGCCTCCTGAGTAGGTTTTTGTGTTAATATTTAAAGAAGGCAAAATAAAAATAGAATCTTAAGAAAAAATGGATTATGTATTATAATATTTTATGTTATGTTTGTGACAGTGATAACAGGTTATATAATTCTACAATCTCAATTTTTGTTTATAAACTTTTTTCTTATATAAATTCTCCTTTGATAATTTCAAGGACCACCTATAGATGATCCTTACAGTTTGAAGAGGAAAAAAAATAAAGACCTAGTCCTTTCAATCCTTTTCCATTTTCTCCCTTTTTAAACTTTTGCTTGGGAAAGGAAAATGGAATTGGTTATTTGTTAGTGCATGTTTATAAGTGAGATTTTTCCTGCGTATTTATTGTATTTATATTAACCAAGATACTTGCATATGTTGAGAACTTGTAAAAATCTAGACAACACTGTTCAAAAATAGTAATGTTTATGTCTTGTATTTGAGTGGTGCCTTCTTTTGAGGTAATGCACATGGACATTTATTAAATGCTTAGAGTTGATTTTTAGATAAGCTTTTTTTTTTTTTGGTACCGGGGATCGAACTCAGGGCCTTGTGCTTTACGAGGCAGGCGGCAGAACCACTGAGCTAAATCCCCGGCCAAGATGAGCTTTTAACATAAAATCTTGTCTTAAGTATTTACTGTTGGAGAAAAATTATCTTGCTTTTTAATAGTCAAAAATACTGGGCTGGCTGGGCATGGTGGCTCATGCCTATAATCCCAGGACTTGGGAGGCTGAGGCAGGAGGATCTCCTGAGCCCAGACTCAGGAATTTGAGTTTGAGTGTGAGTTTGAGGCCAGCCTGAGCTACATAGTGAGTTCAAAGCCATCCTGGACTACATAGTGAGACCCTATCTCAAAAAAAAAAGGGAAGACTTGGGCTGTGAGTGTAGCTAGCTGAGTGGTGGGTGCAGTGCTTGCCAGGCCTGTATGGGCCTCAGTGTGGCCTCCAGCATCACAGAGAGAAAACTGATTGATCCTTTGACCCAGTGCCCTGGACCAGAAATGTTGCAGTGCTCAGGGCCCAAGTATTTTACAAAACAGAGTTAAAAGTTTCTTCTAAACAGTTTTATTAATTCAACTGCACAGTTTTAAATAATACTGAAAAAGATAGTGAAAATAGTTAAAAATGATGAGAATCCAGAATAAAAGCTCAGCTACACACACAGTAATTGCTCTCAGGCCTGGCACACGTGCCGTCACCAGGTAACTGAGGGGTGGATGTGCTAACTGGCTTGATGTGGTTGTCATTTCCACAGCGCACACATTTGTGTGAACATCGAATCGCGTACCTTAGCTGTACGCCACTCTCATTTCTCCATACATGTAGAGAAATGTCTAATGAGGGAGAGGTAAGGCTATTGTGTCTTGCCAGTCTGTGGGGTTTTCTTGAGGGGATTGACTGAGCTATGAGCTGTATTTTGAAAAGATTTTGATGAATTTCCAGACCAAGAGTATTTAAAACCAGCCAGGTGTGCTGGTGCACACCTGTAATCCCAGCACCCTGGAGGCTGAGGCAGGAGGATCACCACACGTTCAAGGCCAGCCTGGACTACATAGTAAGACCTTGTCTCAAAAACCAAATGAAAACAAAAACTAAATAAGGAAAAAAATCAGTATTTGAAAGTTAGGGTCACTTTGTGATTGAGAAAAATCTTTTTGTCTCATAGAGGCAAAGTATACAGATAGAAATAAAGACTATAAACAAATAGATTGGGCCAGGGATTTAGCTCAGTGGTTCCAGCGCCTGCCTCGAAAGCGCAAGGTCCCGAGTTCGATCTCCAGTACCAAAACAAACAAACAAATAGATCTTTCTGTGGAAAAAGACTTGAATCTCAGCTACCCTTGGATCATTGTTACCTGTTTCAGAAATGATGAAGGGAGAACAGAAAGTGTGGGGAACATTTTCCAGTGCGCTCCAACATTTACTATGTTAAATATCCAAAGTGAGCTGCGTGAATCTCTGGAAGATTTTGTAGCGTTGTAGGAGTAGCAGAAAGGGCCTTACATGAGCTGCTGTGTGAAAATGTGAGGTGGGACACTGGTCCAGGCGGTGGCTTCTAGTATAGAACGTTGCCTTGCAGTGTGGCTTAACTGGAGCCCTAGCAGAGGAAGCCTTTAAATCAGAGCCAAACCAGACACACGAAGCCTCGTGGTGAGCACAGTACACAGCAGACAGATCTTGTAGCCTGAGGGACAAGGCACAGGCCAGAGACAAGTACGTGAGCACCAGGTAAATGCGTCATTTCTCTCCCCAGGTCAGCAGTAGCCCCGAACCTCTGAAGGCTATAAAACAGGAGGTGAGAAATGGTATTTCAAAACATTGTGCAAAGGTAAACCAAAAGTTGCTCTTCTCACGACTTCTCGTGGGTGGTCAGTTTGGACGACAGTTTGGACTGAAATACAAGGGAAAACCTTGCCTGTGATTGGTGCCAGGATTTACTGTACTCTGTGATGTAGCTCTCCTTCAAGTAAGCATTTCCATATAAACGAGAGAAACAAGTAAATCCTGTAGAACCCAGCCTCATTTTATTTGTCCAGCTCTAGATAAGAAAATTGGTGTGGGGCTTGGGATTTAGCTCAGTGCTTTCGCCGCCTGCTGCGCAAGCACAAGGACCAGAGTTCAATCCCCGGTACCCAAAACAAAAAAAAAAAGAAAGAAAACTGGTGTGTTGTATGGCGATTCTTTCCTGGGGTAGAATGTATCTAAATTGTGTGTATCCTGGACAGGGCTCAGTGTGTCCTTTCACCTTGGGCTGTTTCCACAGGTGGTGGTGGTGGTGCTTGTTATTTATTTATTTTTGAGGCAAGGTCTTGCTGTGTAATCCAGGCTGGCCTTGAACTCCCTTTGTAGCCCAAGCTGGCCCAGAACTCATGGCGATCCTCCTGCCTCAGCCTCCTGAGTGCTGGGATGACGGGCGTGTGCCATGCCCGCCTTGTTTGAAGTCTGGTAGATTTCTTCATCTCTAGTCTTGAGCACCATTTTGTTTCATTCAGCAAGCAGCTGCTAGAGCCTGCTCCACGACAGACTTGATGTGCATGTACTGGTGGCAGGGATAAGACTTCCTCCTACCCAGGGTTCTGTGGCCTTCAGCACTGAGAGGGACACAGTGTCCTCTTTTTCCAGGAATAGCCTCAGGGTTGGGACACCCGCACCTTTCTTAATAATCTTGAATTCTTTTGAACCTGCAGCCCTGTTGCCATCTAGATTCATCTTATTCCCCGAGGGTGTCTAGAGTTGTGGCTCGAAGTGTTTCTTTCTGTACGTGCCTGGTCTGGAGTCCTGTGCTGTGGAAACTCCTTGGGGAGAGAGTGCGTTGGCCCCAGAGCTTGGGACTCGTAGGCCAGAGTTGTGAATCAAGAGGTTAAGAAGCACTGACTCAGAGATTTTTAGGGGAGAAAGCAATGTGGACATGAAATGTTAAGGTGATGTGTGTTACAG
Source organism: Heterocephalus glaber (assembly GCF_000247695.1). Next base: position 6,792,769 of record NW_004624795.1, on the reverse strand, counting down.
CACTAGCTCCTGCATAGAGCTGCTTGCTTGTAATTTTGTCTTTACCTTCATACACCGTACACAGTTTTCAAATCTAAAGGCAAGCAAACTTAGCAGAGTCCCTTACTGCCCTATTTAGCTTACTGCACGTGAAATCTGGATTAGGAAAACACTGCATGGGAACATATACTGTTAGTTGTCCCTAACAGAATACTTTATTTTATTTATTTATTTTTTTTGGTGCTGGGGATCGAACTTGGGTCCTTGAACTTGCGAGGCAGGCGGCGGAACCACTGAGCTAAATTCCCAGCCCCTAGAATACTTTATTTTTTATAACAGTGAACATCTGTTTAGAAAAATCTCATCTTTGTCTGGAAAAATAATCTTCTTAAATATTCTCAATTATTTACAAATAATCTAAAGAGATTATTTATTGGTAATCAGTGAGTATTGTGTGTTTTTTTATTTTTTTGGTACCAAGGATCAAACTTGGGTCCTTGTGCTTGTGCAGCAGGCAGTGAAACCACTAAGCTAAATCCCCGACTTGTGTGTTTTTTTAAATAGCATTTTCTCCAGGCAAGTTTCTTTTTCTTTTTTTTTTTTTTCCGGTACTAGGAATTGAACCCCAGGCCTTGCACATGCTAAACATGCACTCTACCACTGACGTACACTACACTCACACCCCCTAACTCAGTTTGGAAGTGGTTTAGAATAGATTGCTCAGTTCAAATGCTCCCTTTAATTTTTATTTGCAGGATGAACTTTCTGATGTTAGCCAAGGTGGATCGAAAGCTACTACTCCCGCATCAACAGCGAATTCCGACGTGGCAGCAATTCCCCCCGATACTCCCCTAAAGGAAGAGAGTGATGGGTTGGCAAAGGGCACAGACTCCCCAGCTAAGTTAGAGCTGAGCAAGCACATTGAAGTGCAGGTCGCCCAGGAGACTAGGAATGTGTCCACAGGTGAGTGCTAGCGCTCACTTACTAGCTCCGGACTCATAAACCCAGTGTCATGGGTGTGAGAAATAAGTCTGAGGTGTATCGCCTGCCTTAGATGCATAAAATAGGTACATAATGCGTTGTGTTCAGTGATGAGCAAGCTTAAAAGTATAATGATTTAACCTATTTGAAAAATTTGTGGGGCTGGAAGGTTAGAGAATTTATAAGGCAGGAAGACGATCCTTCTCTGTCCCCCACTTTAGTGTTTGTTAGTCTGTATTTATTTTCTCTATATTCTGCCCCGGAAGTAGGAATGAAAGAGTACCATGGATAGACTGCCGTGTGTGTCTGAGAAATACAAATGAAGACTTTTTCTAAGTTACTAGAAACTTACCTAGTTTTTGATATTGACTGTTAACTGGGCATACTACACTGTCTAACCCTGTTTCCTAGAACATACTCTGACATCTTTTAAATACTCATATAGCCCTAAAAGCAGCAGGATTTTCCTATTAGGGTACTGTAATAGGTGTATTATTTAGCTCACCATGTCCTCCTTTCAGGCTCTGCTGAAAATGAAGACAAGTCAGAAGTTCAAGCAATCATCGAATCCACTCCTGAACTGGATATGGACAAAGACCTCAGTGGATTCAAAGGTTCAAGGTATTGGAATGTTCGGGTGTGACATCTTCTCTTTCCTTTTCCCACTCCCATAAGTGTTCTGTTTTCTGGTCTTTGATTAGCCAAGATCCATTCATTCATTTTGCTGAGGAAATATCAGTATAATATTCCAATTTCTGTTCTTGAACCTGGACGTTATGCATGGTTTCAGCTGTTTGTGAAATGTTACCCTGGTGGTGTTGGGGGACTGTGGAAAGATGGTGTTTTAGTCCTTGGCGCTGCTCTAACAATACCCAGACTGGGTAATTCATGAAGAGCGAGGGAGACGGGAGTGTGGCGCCCTCGAGTGGCAGAGGCCGGGCTCACCCTGCGCCCCGCGCCCTGTGCCCCATGCCCTTCATCCTGCACTGTGGAGGCCGCTTTGTCCAGGGCTTGTCCCACTCAGCGGGGAGGGCACTCGTGGCATCTCGTGGTGCTGATGCCTTGGCAACCCCCAGGGTTGGAGGGGACACATTGGAGCCATAGGAGATGTGGGAAGGACAGCCAAGGGGTATCCCCTGCTTCCTGGAACTTGAGGAATCAAGAGGATTGAGAGAAGTAACAAGTCTGAACAGCTTGATTCCTTCCCCACGAGGACCAAGAGAATATACAGTGCTTCTCCCTCAGAGCTGTAAGGGTCTCGTTATTAAGAGGAGTCTCATTTCAGTACCGTTTTCCATGGCAAGGCTGTTTAGTGAGAGGAGGGGAGTGGTCAGGTAGTGTCTTTTTTATTTTTGGTCCCAGGGATCGAACTCGGGTCCTTCCACTTGCGAGGCAGGCGGCGAAACCACTGAGCTAAGTTCCCAGCCCCTGGTCAGGTAGCATCTTAATCAAGGTTATGTGAAATACGGTGATGTTCAGAAAGGTCTGATACTTTACTTTCCAAAAGTAAGAAGGGAGAAAAGCTATTATTTTCTTCAAATTTCTTCCACAAATTTTATCTTTTAACTTGTTCATAACAGCCGTAAGAATACATGCCATTTAATAACCTGGGCTAAACATTGTGCAGTATGTCATAGTTGTTGAAAACATGGGCCCTAGTAAGGGCCTGGTGGCACACGCCTATAATCCCAGTTACCTGGGTGGCTGTGGCAGGAGCATCACAAGTTTGAGGCCATTCTAGGTAACTGAGTTGAGACTCTGTCTCAAAAAAAATGTTCTGTTTTGTTTTTTTAAGAGGACTAGGGGTGTAGCTCAGTGGTAGAGCACTTGCTCCACAGTAAGAGTTCGTGGGTGTGAGTTTTGCCTGGATTTCTTACGATACCTTAGGCAATTGTGAGGATTAAATGAGTCAGTGTGCTTGTAACCATTGGCAACGTGCCTTGTTCAATAAACGTTAACAAACATGGTATTCATCATCGCTATGTTATAGAACTTGATTATAACAGCAACCCATGAGGTGGGTGTCTTCATCCTCTCTTTACAGATAAGAGGTTCCGAAAAGTATAGTAAGGTCATCATCCAGCTGGCAAAGGGAGGAGCTTGTAAAAAGTGGAATTTGCTCATTACTCATCCTGTCCTAAGCCCAGGAGATAAAGCTGCTTGTTAATGGTTTGTGTGGACTTTGGTCATTTTGAACCTCTTTTTAAAAACAAATACATTCTTACTAAGCTGTCTGCAGCTGTAGTCAAGTGATAATGAAAATCAGAAGGTGAAAGTATTGCCTTGGTCCTCCGGCCCTGGCTCCCAGTCCCAGGCGTGGCCGTCACTTCTTCCTCCCTCTGGTGCCTCTGCTGTGCCTGCTGCTTTCCCTCCTTTGCTCCGCTGAGATTTGAGAAAGTGAAACCCCAGCACTCAGGCTCTCCTGTGTGCGGAGTCGGCCTCATCCCCCCCCGCCCCCCCCCGTGGGGGTGTGGGGAGCTGCTCGGCCTCCTGCTTCCTGAGGGCAACGGAGGAGCCCGGCGGGACACGGCTGTGGGGTTGGCGTCGCCTTCTTTCATCCTCACAGTCTAATTAGACTGCAGTTCGTGTTAAACTGGCTTCCACTGGATGTTTTTCTGACTGTGTAATAGTAACCACAAGTTAGCCACAGAACACAATACAGTGACATTTCCTTTCATGACTTGCTTAATGAAGTCTGGGGTGGCTGGATGGTTTCCTTTCCTGGTTCTGTGTGAACCTGTTGCTAATGAAGCGGAAGGGTGCTCCCCACTTGCTGAGCGTCCACGTCCTCAGCACCCCAGACCAAGCCCCGTTGTTTCCAGAGCTGGTCCCCCAGCTTCTGTCTCATCTGCATCTCTAGTGGAGCCCTGGGCACTCTCTGCCTCTGGCCTCTGGTTTCCTGGATCCCACGTCACCCGCTTGCTGATTGTGCCCCCCTCCCTTGCCAGCACCAGTGACTTTGAGGAGGGAAACTTGGTATGAGGGCCTTATTTGTGGACGTGCTCACCACTTTGGCCAGGTGCAGCATCCTCTGCTGCAAACCTTTCCTCTCAGACTTGTGAAGAGACTGCCCTGCAGTCCTATGGAGCTGGGGCAGCATTTGGGTTCTTGCTTCTTGGTATACATTCTCTGGGGGTTTTCAGGCTCTTTTCGGATCCTTGTTTGTTTAATTCGTGCAGTCAGCTTGTGTAGGGTCTTCAGTATCTTCTTATAGGAAGTATTTTCATTTGAAAATCTGTCTCCTTCCTCTTAGAAATTCTCTTTCTCCTTTTATTTTTGTTCCTTGCTCTTGTTGTGGGACATCTTTTAGATAGATATCAATACATTGGACCGACCCGCATTCGTTCCCCTCCTTTTCAGTCTCTTCTATTTTTGTTCTGATTAAGTAGGGGTGTGTATATGTGGTACCAGGGATTGAACCCAGGGCCTTTGTACTGAACTTACATCTCCAGCCCTTTTCTTATTTTTTATTTTGAGACAATTGCTAAATTGCCCAGGCTGCATTTAAACTCATAGTCCTGGGCCATGGATGTCACTCAGGGGTTACAGCACTGATTTCCGGTACCAAAAAAAAATTAGTCATAAACTCAGTCCTCCTGCCTCGGCCTCCCAGAGTGCTGGGGATTGTAAGTCTGCACCACCAGTCCTGGCTATAGGTTCTTTTATCCTTTTCTTGGATGTTCTTATATTTATTCTTTGTTTTGTTTTTTTTTTTTGAGACAGGGTCTCATTGTGTAGCCCAGACTGGGTTTGAACTCAGAGCAATCCTCCTGCTTCAGCTTCCCAAGTGCTGGGATTACAGGTGTGAGCTGCCATGCCCTTCGAGTGCTGCTTTTTGTATCATTTTGCTTCGCTTCTGTGGGTGCAGCATTTATTCCTTAAAAAGTTGGTTTGATTCTATGCTGCTGCTGCCTACATTTCTTTTGTCTTAGTGCCTCCCTCACATTCTTTTGGTTTGGGTATTTCTTTTTTCACTCAAGCTTTTAAACGTCTGGTGCTCTGTGACTGCTTCGCATATCCTTAGGTGAGTCTCGCTGGGTCTCCAGCTTCCCGCCTGTAGCATTAAGTGTAGCCTCTCAGGGCCGGGTTAGCTCAGTGGTAGAACATTTCCCAGCAGCCCTGGGTTCATCCGCATCTGGGCCTGGTGAGCATGGCTTCCACCCTGAGGACCATGCTGGAGCAGCAGGGCTCAGGGTCTTGGCGGGTCACATCACAGCCTCTCTACAGTTGCTGACGCCTTCACGCCCTTTGTCTTTCATGAGTTCTGGCAGTGTATCAACCTCCTTAAGCCTTAGGTTTCAGCTTTCTTTGGTTTGTTAACTCAGTTTCTACTGTTTGTCCATGTTTCCCACCTTACAGAATTTTGTCCACATTTTATTTGCTTTTTAAATTTTTTATTTATTTATTATTTTTGAGAGGGGCTCACTAAGTCACTAAGTTGTTCAGGCTGGACTCAAGCTTGTTGTCCTCCTGACTCAGCCTCCCAGAGTGCTGGGATTTCAGGTGTACACCACCACACCTGGCTCCCTTTTAATTTCTTAACTATAATCTCAGGTTTCTGAATTATTACGTATAAATGACAATGTTCAGTCCACCATGTTTAACTGGAAATCCTGTAGAGGTTTTATGTTGTTGTTTTGGTTTAGTTTTCTGAGACAAGGTCTCACTCTACAGTTCAGGCTGGCCTTGAACTCTGCTGTGGCGATTCTGCTGCCTCAGCCTCCCAAATGCTGGAATTGCAGGTGTATGCCGCCACACCAGGCCTTCTACTTGGCTATTTTAACCATAAAGTTGAAATTTTGATTTTATGTGTATATGCATAACTTATTTCATTGGTCCTATATTACTAATCACTTAAGTCATTTCAACTTTTTGCCACTATAAAAATGCTTCCTGGCCATCTTTGCACAAGTAGTTGTCTTCTTACGACACAGTTTCTGTGGGATAGTTTTGGTCATAGAGTTTTGGGTCAGTTTTAATAGATAATGTCAAATTACTCTTAAGAGAAAAAAAGCCTTGCTAGTTTATTCTGGACAACATGTAACATGGCAACTAAGATCACGAATTCGGAAGCCAGAGTGCCTGGGTCTGAATCCTACCTCTTTCACTCAGTTGCTGAACCATCTTGGCAAGTTCCTTAGCCTCCCGGTTTCATTACTGATGGAACTGGGGCAGCAGCATGTGGAGCAGACGTGAGATGGAGCAAGTGATCTGTGGGAAGCACTCGGACAGTGCTGGCTCGGAGCGGAGGCACCGCTGTCCCGCCTGTGTGCTGGGCTCTGGACGGCTCTCAGAGAAAGCACCTGTCTTTGCTTTATCACCTGTCTCTGGGATTTCATGGGAATTTCTTAAGAAACCTTTTGAATTCTTTTTCATTTTGTACAGTAAATGTAAATGATAGGTAAGAAATCTATATGTTGCTTAGCCCATTATATTAAACACACTGTCAAAAACGACTTTGTCGGGGCTGGGGATTTAGCTCAATGGTTCCACTCCTGCCTCGCAAGTGGAAGGACCCGAGTTCGATCCCTGGTACCAAAAAAACTTGACTGTCTCACAACTCATTTCTAATAATACTAATACCTTTCTTTCTGTATGATGTATTTTAATTATTAACAAAGCACTTACGCTCAGTGTAATTTTGAATAATTTCTCCCTATTTCACAATATCTGTTACACATTTTGGTCCTTATAGGTTGGCAGTTGAAAATATATTCTTTTAAGATCGTGATATACAGGCCAGAGATTTAGCTCAGTGGTACTCCACCTGGCTCACAAGTGCAAGGTCCTGAGTTCGATCCCCAGTACCAAAACAAAAAGATCATGATATACAGTGTATTTATCATTGAGATTCTCTTTTTTTTTGGTACCAGGGATTGAACTCGGGACCTTGTACTTGCGAGGCAGGTGGCAGAATCACTGGGCTAAATCCCTGGCCCTCATTGAGATTCTTTTTGTTATGAAAAATTACTTTTTCATAGAACTGTTTGTATATTTTCTTTATTAATATCTACTTGTATTACATTAAAATAAAAATTTTAAAAGAGTCTTTGTAACTGGTTGACTTGCTTTTGTTGTTTTTGTGTATAGCACTCCCACCAAAGGCATAGAGAACAAAGCTTTCGATCGCAACACGGAGTCTCTCTTTGAAGAGCTGTCTTCCGCCGGCTCTGGCCTTATTGGAGACGTGGATGAAGGTGCAGATTTACTAGGTATGGTGGCCCATCTGGAGAAGGATCACACCGTTTAAAACCAGATTTCTCTAATGATCTATTTGGAGGTGCCTTTACAGTGTCTCCGTGCCTAGCGGTACAGGAGTTTTTCACTTTTTGGAAATTACTGAGAACATGTTCTTTGAGAATACAGAAGGTTTAGGTGAGAGCATCCTCTCGTGGATAGGCCTAAAACTGAATGGCATTTAAATTTGTGTTTTGAATTCATATAACACAGTTCACTGAGCTGCTGTATTCCGGGAACGTATATTACACAGAAGGGGCAAAGTGATGTGCGTGTGCATGTGTGTGTGCAGGTATGTGAGTATAGAGAGCTAGTTCCTGGCTTCACTAAATCTCAGTGAATTTCTGCAGACCTTAAAAGCACTTGTAGCACTTGATTCTTCTGAGCTTTCGCAGTGTTGTATCTCAGCCCATGCAGTCATTTTAGAGTGGGGCTGGGAGTGACGGCGAGCCCCTGCTTCAGTCCTCAGTTGCTCCCTCCTCCATGTGTGTTGGTGAGCAGGTAGCTTGAAAACTACATGACTGCATTTGGTTCTTCCTGATTTAGCTGGTGACTTTTGCCAGACAGCTTACCCTCCCGGCCATAGTCTCTGAGTGTAAATGAAAGACTGTGGATTGTGGGCCAAGTCCCGCTGACCTTTGTGTGCTGGAAAGTACAGGCAGGGCCCCCCCGCG
>NW_004624795.1:6753466-6778957 GCF_000247695.1 Heterocephalus glaber | reverse complement strand
GATTACTGAGAGGACAGAAAATAATAAAAATATGACTATAGCTTGGATATAATTTTTGATAAATTATTTTCATATTTATCATTTTTCTTTTGATAGGAATGGGTCGTGAAGTTGAGAATCTTATACTAGAAAACACACAACTTTTGGAAACCAAGTAAGTATAAAATAATAACAAGGAACAAATGATTTTTGTCAACCAAGTCCACAGCACTTCATCAGCGTACTGTTCTCAGTACAGATTGTGCAACCGTAGGCCTTCCTGTGTGTCGGGGTGTAGTCAGATAGAACAGGGCCTTTGTCATGTGGAAGAGTGCTCATCCCTATGTCAGATGAGTGTGGAAGGAGTGTGTCCACACAGAACATCAGTCACCACGCCTCATGCCCACCGGGGCCAGAGGAACTGCGTTTCAGCTTTTTCTTCAGTTTCTTTCTAGTTTAGATGATTTCCACATTGATTATTAAATATAACTTCAGACTTTCTTGATTAGGTAATATCTCTTCAGAACTGACAACAATAGTAGCCCTAGAAAGGTCTTTTCCTTTCTTGCATGAAGAACTCTGACCCCTCAGATAGTTCCTCCCAGAGCACATATCCTGTCTCCCCCACCAGCCCCAGCAGTTCACCTTCCCAGGCTCCGGGGTTTGGACAGGAGGAAGACGTGTAAATGTCTCTTCACTGGGAAAGATTGCTTGTTTTTAAGTGCACTCTGACTTATTCTGACTTATGTCTGTTGGTGGTCTGTCTTGTTTTATCCATTCTCCCTAAGTGGGAAGAGTGCAAACTTAGATGACCGATTTGTGTCCTTCCCACCTTTATCTACAAAGGTCACAGGTAGAATGTCTTGAAGTAGCCAGTTCTTCAGCTTTGTAATCAAGCAGTTACTTTAGCCTACAAAGGAATGAGCCGAAGGAGGGAAAGAATGTTTGTAAGATGCACTTGGCTATGTGTTTCTCAGAAACGCTTTGAATGTAGTGAAGAATGACCTGATAGCCAAAGTGGATGAGCTGACGTGTGAGAAGGATGTGCTGCAAGGGGAGCTGGAGGCCGTGAAACAAGCCAAGCAGAAGCTGGAGGAGAAGAACAGAGAATTGGAAGAGGAACTCAGGAAGTAAGTTTGGCTGTATGGCTCTAACCAGGCTGACTTTGCCAGGGTGCCGCAAAGGGTTCGGGATGTGACCTTGAGACAGGCCTTCGGGAAAGGCCGGGGCTGCTGGGAAGGAACAGATGCCTGGCCGTGTCCAGTCTGCCACACAAATGTCACCATTGTTTGTGTCTCCTTGATGTAAAAAGAGAACTGTTTGTATTCTTTTCCTTAAGACCTGTCTTTTTGTTTTTGTAAGGACTGCTGTGATAATGTTTTTCCAAACTGGGGGCAGCTTTGTACACTTTTGACAAAAAGAAAGACGCTTCTTTAGTGGTAGTTAAATTGTTCGCCTACCCTTTCATTATTTGAAACGTTGAGCTCAATTCAAGTAACATGTTTTGTTTTATTTCCCACTAGAGCTCGTGCCGAAGCTGAAGATGCAAGGCAAAAAGCAAAAGATGATGATGATGTAGGTTTGCAGTTTTAATGTTTGTTCTTACCGTGTCTTGCTATCTCAGGAAAACCTTACTAATTAAACTTTGGATATACGAGTAGTGCTGTGGAGATTTAGCAGTTAGAAGACAGGGCTGTGGGTGTTCACAGGGCAGATGCCCACGTGTTTTCCTCTGCAGCTCTATGTCCAAGTTCAAGGACCAACAAGACACTTGGGGATGGTTTTTTGGGGTTTTTTTCCCCCATTAAGTTTATTGGTACATTTTCGGTATAAAATACAGTTACATTCATCACTGGGATCTTGTACCATTACATGAGCATCTTGGTTCTTATTTTTTCCCCTTCCCCTGCCCTCCCTTCACCCCCTCCACCCTTCCCTATTTGCAAAGACTTTGTTTCCATTTTTTTCCTTTTCTCATATTTTTCCTTTCCCTTTTTTCCCTTCCCCTACCCCTCCCAATTCCCCTGCTCTTTTAGACCTTTTCTTCCTGTTACACGCTATCAATTATGCCTTTTTTAAATTACAATACCAAGATCTAGGAGACATTACCACAGATTTTACAGAATTTAAAAGGATATAGAAAGCATATTTCAAAAATCTGTTTTGAAATAAATTTGACAACTTCTAAGAAGTACCTTGGAAGACAAATTAATGAAACTAACTCTGGAGGAAATATAAAATTTGAATAGCACCTATTAAAGAAAGTATACTCCTAGCTTGAAAACCTACCTATATGACAACAGCAGGCTGATAAATTATATCAAACAATTCAAGCAGAAAAAAGAAGGAACACTTCTGCCCTCATTTTAGGAACTCAACATTGTGCTAATCCTAAAACTGGATAAAGATAATAGAAGAAAAAAGTATGAACATAGATAGAAATTTGTTTAACAAAACAAACTATTAGAAGTCAAATCTGGCAGTATGTAGAAAGTGGTTTTGTTATAGGGATGGCAGTGTTAGTTCAACATTGGAAGATCCATGGGGATGGTTGTTGATAATGGTTATTTTGTCTTAAATCTTGAGTTAGGAATATGAAAGCTGAATAATTAAAATTGTTCAGTAGTATTTAACATAGGAGGATGAAATCCCGAACTTTAGTTCTAGCAAGTTAGCCCCTCTTGCCTTTGTACATAAATGTGAAGAATAAACGTCAGTGCCCCTGTAATTTTCTTTATAGCTAGAGTATGTTCTTACCATTCTTATAGCCAGTGCATTCACATCAGAGGTCAGACTCATGATATGTGGATGTCTTGGACAGAATGGTCATTTGGTGCCCTTTCAGGTGCTTTGAGATTTTAATACATGATTTGATACATACAGAAGATATGTGTAACGTGTAAGAGCTATGAACCATGATGAGTTCATACTGTAAATCTACCACCTGGTTTTAGGGGTTGGGAAGGCTCTCTGGGATCGAACCCAGGGCCTCTACCATTGAGCTGCGTTTGAGACAGGGTCTCCCTGAGTCATCTAGGCCAGGCTCAGACTTGCAGTGCTCCTGACACGCATGCACACCCATGCACACACACTCCCTCTGAAGAGCACTTGGCTTGTTTTTGTGTTCCCTGCTCTATGTAGTCTTGCAGATTGCTCTTTTTACTCAGCAGCATGATTTTCGGGTTCCCCAGTAGCATAGTACAGTGCAGTGGTTCATCCCTAGTGCCCCATTATAGGAATAGTCTCCACTTTGTCCATTGCCTCTTACTGATGGTTGAGGTGACTCGCAGCTTTTTTACTGCCACAATACTGTTGCTGAGATTTTAGTATAAATGCAGCCGTAGAAGCAAGTTTTTCCAGGGTACGAATCTAGTAGTGGGGCTGGTGTGCTGCAGAATTCAGGTCTTCTGTTATTTGTTAACTTCTATACTTTTATTTAAAGTAAAGGCCAGGTTCTGTTGGAGGAGCAGAAAGGAGGAGGGCTGCTCCGGACAAAGCAGGTCCTTTCTCACTGTCCATCCTTCTTGCCAGCCTTTTTTTTTTTCTTTTAAGGCAGGGTCTCTCAGGCTGGGGATTTAGCTCAGTGGTTCCGCCGCCTGGCTCACAAGCGCAAAGGCCCGAGTTCAATCCCCGGTACGGGAGGGGGGGGGACTGGGAGGGGGGATAGGGTCTCTCTTAAGCTGCTGAATTGCCCAGGCTGAGCTCAACCTTGGAATCTTCCTGTCTCAGCCTCCTAGAGTGCTGGGATTAGAGGAATGTGCCACCACACCCGATTAAGGCCATTTTTCTTTAAGCTGTCTTTTAGGTTAGAAATTAAGGCCTGTTTAAAAATGTAAAGGCTTGCCTTGAGTCTGAGATTAACTCCAAAACAGACCTAAGCCCCTGTTTGATCTGTCCTCTTGCTATAGAGTGATATCCCCACAGCCCAGAGGAAGCGGTTCACGCGAGTGGAGATGGCCCGTGTTCTCATGGAGAGGAACCAGTACAAAGAGAGATTGATGGAGCTCCAGGAAGCTGTTCGATGGACAGAGATGATTCGGTTCGTATGAGGAGTCACTGGTGCTTTCCTGCTGCCGTTTCACGGGTTTATATGTACAGTTCCCTGGTTCAGAAAGGCGCCTGTGCCATTCCTGTGTTTACTGGGAAGACTGTAAAGTAACAGTTGAGAGGGGCCTCTTCAGTGCTCCACTGAGGAAGGCTAGGAAAGAATGATTAAGAGCCTGGGTTAGAAACAGCATCTTTCAGACCTCTGTGCAGTCTTGGACGATGCTCCCACAGCCTGTAAAGGCAGTTGTCCTTACTTGGGAGTGGTGATTATTTTTCAAAAGAATATAGAAATTAATGCCATTCTCAGTGTCAGGAAATGATGGAAATTTCCTATGCAACACAGGGAGAAAAATCATTTTTACTTAGATCTTCCTGTGCGGTATGCTTGATTTTCTGCCTCCTTCTACTCAATGCAAAACACACCTTCCACAGGCATCTTTCAGTCAGCTGGATCTTTCTCATGGTACTGGGGATTGATCCAAGGGCATTGTGCCACTGAGCCAGATCCATAGCCTTTTCATTCTTTCTTTTCTTTAGTTTTGAGACAGGATTATCACTGAGCTGCCCAGATAGGATTTGAACTTGCAGTTCTCCTGCCTCAGTCTCCTTCAGTGCTGGGATTGTAGGTGTGTCCAACCATGCCCAGCTGTTTTTTATTTTTTAATTAATATACAGTAATCGTACATATTAATGGGGTTTGGTGTGATTTTTTTTTTCAATACACGCATACGACATGCCCTGGCTGAATCAGCCTCCCTTTATTACCCCCTTCCCAGGAAACTGATGATCTCTATATAATTTTCATATTTCTGTAGGAAAGAGAGAGAACATGTGTGTTTGTCTGTCCTCAGATCTTTTGGGTGGGGGGGCCCCCGGGATCAAACTCTCAACCTTGTGTTTGCAAGGCAGGCGCAGTGCCACTGAGCTAAATCCCCCACCCTGTCCTTGGATCTTAAACCATACCTAATCCTGCCATCTGGTCACATTCTCAGTCACAGTGTTCCTTCCTTTAAATTTCAAAAGAGCTCATGAAAAGTTTGTAAATTCATGGTCCACCAATTGACTATATTTTTGAGTTTGGATTGTCAAATCAGATTTACTAAAATAGCATATATTGATAAATTTTTTGAGGCTTATCAGATATTTTCTATTTTTTTGGTACTGGGGATCGAACTTGGGACCTTGCGCTTTCAAGGCAGGCAGTGGAACTGCTGAGCTAAATCCCTGGCCCATTATCAAATATTCTCTAACCTCCACCTTTTACTTCCTTATAATTACATCATTCAATTTGTATACATCCTTTACTAATGTATGAGAATGAAGTATTTTATAATTTGCCAGCACCCTAATTGCTATAGTTACTGAAGATGAAAGAGAAGAGTTCTGATCTTTATTTATTTGACAAAGATACTAACTCAAGAAGTGTGTTCTTAACTGCTGCTTTGAGGATATTAAATAATTACTTTAGGATATTAAATAATGAATAAGTACTTTATATACCGAAGGCAGATAGCGGGGCTCCACCTCTCATTGCTGTTTTTAACTCTTAACAGCAACTTTTAACTTGTTCATTGAATTAAAAGATGTTTCAAATTCAGTCTTTAAACACAGAAAAGACATGAACAGTGAGCTGTGAGGGCATGGCAGAATCCTTAGTGCCTTACTGAACCCATTCTTGTGTTTTGGGCCAGGGATTTAGCTCAGTGGTTCCGGCACCTGCCTCGCAAGCGCAAGGTCCCGAGTTTGATCCCTGGTACCAAAAAAAAACCAACACACACATTCTCGTGTTTTATTTTCTGAAGTTCAGTTGAAGTCCCAGTCAGTCCAGTTTATCCTCTGCCCTTGGCCATCTTTGGTCTTTTACTTGTTATACTCCTGCTTCAGCCTCCCAAGTAGCTGGGATTACCAGCACACACGCATCCACCACCATTCCTGGAGCACTAAAAATTTTTTTAATATTGTTGGGTGTGGTGGCCCATGACTATAATCTCAGCTGGGCATGGGATGCCAGGCGTGGTGGCGCAGGCTTGTAATACCAGCACTTGGGAGGCTGTCACAGGAGGATCGCTGCAAGTTTGAGGCTAGCCTGAGCTACATAGTGAGTTCAAGGACAGCCTGAACTACACAAGGAGACCCTGTCTCAAAAAAACCCCCAAAAAATAAAAAAAAACCACCCTGGGCGGGCAAGGGATTTAGCTCAGTGGTTGCCTGCCTTGCAAGTGCAAGGTCCTGAGCTTGATCCCTGGTACCGAAAAATAAAAAACAACAACCACCCTGGGAAACCTAGCAAGGATCTCTTCTCTTTTAAAAAAATGAAATGGAAAATTTTTAGATATTAACATGGAGTCATGCTGACTTTCTGTCCAACAGGGATGCTGATCTTCCATGAGTAAACTGAGCTCTTTGAGGGAAGGGTGGTATTTTATTTATCTTAGCGGTATTGGCTGTAGCAGACCAGCTGACCTACATTCATGAAGGTAGCTACTTGCTGAATTTATTAGCACCTCCCTGCATCCCGTGAACTCTGGGTCCTTTGTTCTTCAGACAGAAAGCTGAACACCGAGCTGATAGCTCTGTTCTTTCCTCAATGCAGGGCATCACGAGAAAACCCAGCCATGCAGGAAAAAAAAAGGTCAAGCATCTGGCAATTGTAAGTACTTGGAGGACCTTAACACTTTGAGGCAAGACACAGTCAGTTTTTAAAAACTGAGAGTAAATAGCTAAACTGAAATTTTTCTTTGTCATATATAGTATGCCAGCTCGGTAAGCCTGTTCTTGAAGCATAAAAAATGTCCTGTCGTAAGCTGCATCGTGTTGGCTATGCGTTTGGAATCCTCTCCTAAATTAAAATAAGGGGGATTACTTAGAACGTTGGTCGTTACCTGGATCCCCATTAAATAAGTTACTGACTCATCGGTTGGGTGTTGGTAAAGAACTTGACGAAGTACAGATGAGAAATCTAGCATGTATGAGGTTGGATTAGTATGTGTACACAGTGAAGAATTATGCTTGTGCCGGAAGTTCTGTATATTTACAGTGCTGAGAACTTACCTTTTTCAGGTGCACCTGCTATTTAATGAAAGCAACAATTTTTGTTAAAAAACATGGACAGGAAAGTAACTTCACTTGCGCTTGCCGAGAAAGTGTGGAGGACGTCCGTGGGCTCTGCCACCCCAGTGTACTCAGCACCGGGCTGGGGCAGCCCTGGCCTGCTGCTTGCACTTGCTCTCTTTCTTGCATGGCACCAGCGGAAGCTGCTAAGGGGCCGACTGGTTTGGGCTGTTCAGTAGGAGTTGTTTCCGGTACTCATCACCACAATTGCTAAGTAAAGGACAGGCACCCAGCTTCCAGCCTTTCCTTTCCTGATGTCAGTGTCAGAGTGTGGCTGGGAGTTGCTGCTCAGGCTCCAGTGTGTAATACAAAGCTGTTTCTGCCAGGTTCTGACTGACTGCTTGCAAAAGCATGTGGAATTTTCACGGGAAATAATGGGTTGTTTTCACAGTGCATGTGATAGACGCACACACTTTTTTCTTTTTAGTTTCAGCAGACTTTTCAGCTCTTCGAGCAGCACGACAAAGAAGCCCGAGCCGCCTGTTAATCTGAAGTACAATGCACCCACCTCTCATGTGACCCCATCTGTCAAGAAAAGAAGCAGCACCTTATCACAGCTCCCTGGGGACAAGTCCAAAGCCTTCGATTTCCTCAGTGAAGAGTGAGTATGTGCAGACAATGGTCAGGATACGCACACGTGGACAGACTAACTGTGTGTAGGGTCCCAGTTTCTCTGCCTGAGAAATGAGTGTAACCCATCTCAAAGGTGTTGGGTCGCACCATGTCTGTGAAGTGCCTGATGCGTGGGTAGGTTTAACTGCTGGTCTACACAGCAAGTCACCTCACAAAAATTTAAATGGCCAAAAGAAAAAGAAAATATTTTCAGAATTACTTCAGTATGCTAAGTCAATTTGCATTTTTATCTTTTGCAACAAGTTAGTGGAATTTAAACTTGAACCTGTATTATCTTCCTAAGCAGATACTGATTTACTGACCTTTTAGTCACTTCTAGCACATTCCTGGCATTAGCAAATTCTCAGTAAATATTTGTTGAATGAACAAAAAGTGGAGAGCCAACATGGGAGACATTTTGCCTTTCATACTTATAAACCTGGTAGGCGTTGGATGGAGAGTTCAGCATACTACGACATGGTGGTTACTAACCTGTTAGTGCTTCACTGCACAAACACAGACCAGCTTAACACCTGTGTGTGTGTGTGTGTGTGTGTGTGTGTGTGCGCGTGCGCGTGCGTGCGTGCCTGTCTGTGTTTGCTGCTGGTGGTGCTGGGATTGAACCCTGGGCCTCTAGGGTGCACACCAGGAAGTATAACAATTTTTATAGAGCAGTTGTAGTCTGAATAAACAAATTTGGAATCAAGTATTTTTTGTGGCTTTTCTTTGTTATTTTAGCAAGAGAAGGGAGATGCAGCTTTTGTTATATTCACTTAACTGAAAAAGGAAATCTCTTTTCCCATTAGAACTGAAGCTAGTTTAGCCTCACGCAGAGAGCAGAAGAGAGAGCAGTACCGGCAGGTAAAGGCGCATGTGCAGAAGGAGGATGGTCGAGTGCAGGCGTTTGGCTGGAGTCTGCCCCAGAAGTACAAACAGGTAACAACGTGCAAATGTGCCGAGTGAGAGGGATGTGCGTGGGTGTGAAGAATTTGAAATACATACCCCAACCTGCTTGTTCAAGCTGCATGCATGTGGCCCACATGTGGGAAGCACTGAGGCCGGTGGCTTCCACGCCGTTCCTAGAGTGCATGTGAAACGCTTCAGGGATCTGGGACCCAAGGGAGGGAGGGGCCTCTGGGGCACCCGAGCTTGTGAGACTTGACATTCCCTGTTCTGCCTTAATCAGAAGATCTCTGCTTTAATGTTTGCAGGTTTTATTTTTTAAAAAACAAACAGTACAAAAAGCCATTGGCATAGAGCATTTGAAACAGTTCACTAAAGCTTAGTTCAGGTCTTCAGGAACTTACCCATCTCCTCCATATCCCACATCTCTAAATATGCAGCACATTTGTGTACAAACCTGCACACACGTGTGTGAGTCCGTGCCTCTCTTCTGAGCCCCGCTCCTATCCTGTTTATTTGCTCTAATAGCTACTTGATTGTTTACTTTCAAATAAAAATAACAAAATCAAACAATTTGATTTCATGGAGCAAACATACAAGAGTAGTGCTTGGCTGTGTCTCAGTGGTTCTGAAGGAAGTTCGCTTTCAGTGAGTATTTCCAATTTTGTGTGTCTCCTTCATTATTAGGTGACCAATGGCCAAGGGGAAAATAAGATGAAAAATTTACCTGTGCCAGTATATCTCCGACCTCTTGATGAAAAGGATGCATCCATGAAGGTGAGCTCCTTGTGAAGCTAAGGAGACAGATAGGCCTCAAACTCTGGGGAGATTTTTTTTTTCTTCCCTAAAACCAAAAAGGTTTAAGAAAAGATGAAAAATTCTAAACATTTTTAGCGAGAAAGTGAAATAACAATGCCTTTTCTCCCCTACCTGAGAAGCTGTGGTGTGCAGTTGGAGTTAATTTATCCGGTGGGAAGACCAGGGACGGCGGGTCTGTTGTTGGAGCAAGTGTGTTTTACAAGGATGTTGCCGGTTTGGATATGGAAGGCAGTAAACAGAGGAGTGCATCTCAGAGCAGCTTAGATAAGTTAGACCAGGAACTTAAGGTAAGCACGCACACTAACACTGGATCTCTTCCTTTCTCAGCATTTACTTCTGGGCCCAAGTTCTAATGGAAGTCACTAGGCCCTTGCTTATTCTCCCCAACTACCCTTTTAAAATCAGTGTTATTGAGGTATAATTGACCTGCAATCAAGTATACACTTGAAATGGCTGTAGTTCAGAGAATCTTGCCATGTGTGCACTCCCAGGTAACAGCTGGGATGTAGCACGTCATCACTGGTGTGCTGTAACCACTACTTTTTAATCTAGCAGTCAGTACTGAGGAGTCATATTTTTAGTTCTCCAAATAATCTAAATTTGAAATAGTGTTGCTGTGGATATTTGTACACACACGTGATTTCAACCACTCTTTTTCCTCCCTTTGCCTATGCAGGAACAGCAGAAGGAGTTAAAAACTCATGAAGAATTATCCAGTCAGGTGTGGATCTGCACCAGCACTCACTCGGCAACAAAAGTGATCATCATCGATGCCATCCAGCCGGGCAACATCCTAGACAGCTTCACCGTGTGCAACTCGCACGTCCTGTGCATCGCCAGTGTCCCAGGTAAGAGGGAGCCAGGGTGCCAGCCCTCCGCCTGCCCCGCCGAGCAGGGAGGGTTTGGCGCTGGAGATGCACTTCGCACCTTGTTCTCATGCGGAGTGTATGTTCTAATTGAGAAAGAGTGGAGATAAAGTATTCTCACATAGTGAAAAACAGTATGAAGAAAATAAAATGTTAATTTGAGAAGATAACTGGGAGGCAGAACAGAGCTGCTTAGATTGATTAATAAAACAAGGTCTTCAAAAGTGCTGAGTCAAATAGCTGATATTTAAAACCTAGTTTAAAAATCAAAGGGGATTGTGGTATCTGCATGTAATGGGATATTATTCAGCCATTAAAAGGGATGAAGTTTGTCACGGGGTGTGTGCGCATGTGCGTGGTGAGAACACTCCATATGAGATCTGTACTATTTGATGTGTGTAACACACCATTGTTGACTGGAGGTAAAAGTTGTGGTGCCTACTGTAACATGGATGAGCCTTCCAAACGTTACACTCAGTAGAAGAAAAACAGACAAAAAGGGATAAGGAGATGTCTAGACTGGACAGCTTCATAGAGAAGGAGGTCAGAGGTCAGCAGGGTTGCGGTAAGAGGGAGGAGAAGTTAGTGTTCAGTGGATGCTGATTTCTATGTGGGGGTGGAAAAGTTTAGGGACAGAGGTGATGGCCGCGCACTGAGAATGTAATGCCACTGATTTACACACTTCAGAGTGGTACATTTTATGTTATATATAAAAATTTTAATACATATATATATGGGGTTCTTTTAGAGGGGGTACTGGGGATCAAACTCAGGACCTTGTGCTGGCGCTGCAGAGCTAAATCCCCAGCCTTTTAATAGAAATTTTAATGTGACATGAATAAAATTTTTTTCTACACTGAAGTTTATATTATATAGGCTTAGTTTTAAAATGCTTTACTAATATATGTATCTTAGGGCATTGTATGTATTTTAAATGATTAACTTTTTTTCTTTTTCTTTCCAGTTTTGTTTCTTTTTTGTGGTACTTAGGGTGTTTGCACTGAGTGACAGCACCTTTTAAAAGTGTTTATTTTGAGACGATGTCTTGCTAAGTCACTAAGTTGCCTATAGCTGGGCTCAAACTTTGATCTTCCTGCCTCAGCCTCCCAGAGTGCTGGAGTTACAGGTGCTCGCCACCCTGCCCAGCTTAGGCTAGTTAGCTTAACAGTAGTGGGTAAAAGGCCATATTTCAAGAATAATTTTTTTTTTTTGGACCGGGAATCAAACTCTCAGGACTTCAAGCTTGCCAGGCAGGGGCTGTACCGCTGAGCTATATCCCCAGCTCAAGTAGTAATCTTGTTAATTAAAAAAATATTTTCTGGGCTGGAGATTTAGTTCAGTGGTTCCGGCGCCTGCCTCACAAGCAGAAGGTCCTGAGTTCAATCTCCAGTACCAAAAAAAAAAAAAAGATTAAAAAAATTTTCTTCTGACTTGATATCAGATATAGTTATTAGACTATTTTTTAAATTTTATTAAATGCATACTTAAATTGACGCTTGGGCTGGGCTTCAGAGTAGTCCTAAGGAGCCTCATTTCATTCATGCTCATTTCATTCATACACTGCTCATCATCTACTCTTAGACTGTTTTTAACTTCATGCGGCTATGGAGGAACTTGTTAAAGACAGAGGTGCCCTCTGACATTTTTGGTTTTTTGTTTGCAATTCCATTAATATTATTTTTCCTTTTAAGTTACTGTCCCATTTTGTAGAGATTTGCTTAAGTACCTCCTCTAGCTGCTTTAATTATAATAACAAAGCTACATGTAGAAAGTTACTTCACTTTTTCTTCCTCCCCCTCCTCCCCCTCCCCCCCCCTCCTCCTTTTTTTTTTTTGTGGTACTAGGATTGATCCTAGGGGTTCTCTATTACTGAGCTACACCCCTAGCCCATTTGCTTTTGTTTGGAGACAGGGTCTTGCTAAGTTGTCTGGGGTGCCCTTGAACTTGTGATCCTCCTGCCTCAGCCTCCCAAGTTGCTGGGACTGCAAGCCTCCACCATCGTACCTGGCTCTTAATCTTGAAAGAAAATTTATCTCATTTTTCAGGAGCCCGGGAAACAGACTACCCTGCAGGAGAGGAACTTTCAGAATCTGGTCAGGTGGACAAGGCATCCTTGTGCGGAAGCGTGACGAGCAACAGCTCAGCAGAGACAGACAGCCTGCTGGGAGGCATCACAGTGGTTGGCTGCTCCACAGAGGGTGCGACAGGCGCTGCTGCTTCCCCTAGTACCAACGGTGCTTCCCCAGTGACAGACAGGCCCCCAGGTACCTGCACCCTTGCCTGCTCTCTGTGTGGAGTGCCAGCCCCGGGCGCCTCGGTGTGGACTTGCTGATCTCCAGTAGCAAGGAGGAGAGCACTGGGTGGAAGACGCTGTAGTGACCGATCAGGAAGTTGAGCTCGCGGGGTCACGACGCAGCGGGAAGAGGGGTCGCCGGGTATGCGCCACAACTGGGGTTTGTGTGGGGAAAGTATTCACACTCTGGTTATTTTATGTATCTTACAGAAATAGAAGCGGAAAATAGTGAGGTTGACGAAAATGTCCCAACCGCTGAGGAAGCAACAGAAGCCACCGAAGGCAATGCAGGGTCTGCAGAAGATGCCGTGGACGTCTCCCAGCCTGGCGTGTACACCGAGCACGTCTTCACTGACCCTTTGGGGGTTCAGATTCCCGAAGACCTGTCCCCGGTCTGTCAGTCGAGGTATATGTCCTAGGGTGCTGACTCGGGAGGGTAAGCCAAGGGCACCAATAGAGCCAGAATTAGCTCAAGGAGCCAGAATGTGCCCACTAACTGTTGTCACTGTTGAGGGCTGAGATGTGTCACTGCCTGTCCTTGCTGTGTCTTCATCTCTCCCCTCCTGCTCCTTCGCTCTGATGCTTTTCTTCCTCCCTTCTTCTAGCAATAAAAAATAATAATAAAATAGACCATCTGTCTGGTCATTTTCTTCTCGTACAGTTTTTTTAAAAAATAATGCTGTTTGGGCCGGGGATTTAGCTCAGTGGTTCTGGCGCCTGCTGTGCTAGTGCAAGGTCCTGAGTTCAATCCCTGGTACCCAGTAAATAAATAAATAAATAAATAAATAAATATTTAAGCATTTAACATTGGCTTTTCTGGGATTTTAGTATTAGATTTTTTGTGTGTTTCAGGTTTTTTTGGTAGTTATAAACTTATGTAGAAATATTCAGTCCCTGAAAACCATTCTGATTGATATCCTCTGAAGTTTCTTCCTGTGCCCACCTTTGCAGTAGTGACTCAGATGTGTATAAAGATCCCATATCATCAGTGCTGCCGAATGAACAAGACCTGGTGAGAGAGGAAGCCCAGAAGATGAGCAGTCTGCTGCCGACCATGTGGCTGGGTGCTCAGAATGGCTGGTAGGTGCCACACTCATCATCTGACAGCATCTGCAGCCCCTGTGTGCACGTGTGCATGTGTATGCAAGAGCAGGGGGTAGGTACAAGTGAGAAACACAAAAATGTGTATTATACAAAGAAATGTAGATGCGCACAAAATTTGAAGTTTTGTTGCAACACTTCATAAACTGAACTTGTATTGTTCTCAGCAGTAAACTGTATTTCTTTTTGGTCATAGAAAGTTCTCTTTCTATGGTATTCTTAGAAGGGATGAATAAGATTTTAAAATCTGCCGGAGTTTTAGCTCGGTGGTTCCGCCGCCTGCCTCACAAGTGCAAGGTCCCGAGTTCGATCCCCGGTACCAAAAAAGAAAAAAGAGAGAAAGATTTTAAAATCTGAGTGATTTAGAGACAGGGGATCCTGAACAGCACCAAGACAGAACATTGGTGTGTAGAAGGTTAATGTAGACTGGGATGCTGGCAGGAAGAACCCAGGATTAAGCCAAAGTGTTCGGCTGCAAGAAGGCCGGATCCAGGGCATAGCTTTTCAGGAGAGTGGTGGGGAGAGGAGAGAGTGACAGGAGCTGCAGGGCTATGTGCACGGCGCATGTTCCTCTGCCTGACTGGCCTTGGCTTCATCCCCAGCCTGTATGTGCACTCATCCGTGGCCCAGTGGAGGAAGTGTCTCCATTCCATCAAACTCAAAGACTCCATCCTCAGCATTGTGTAAGTGCTCTCTCTTCAGTTCTTTATTCCGAAACTGTGGATTGTGATATATATTAGATTTTAAGACTTTAGGTTTAGATTTTAAACCCAATGTGTATCTCATGACTAAATCAGTACCCAGGTTTGGTGTGTTTTTTCAACCCTTTCTTTTGAGAAGTTGAGTGAGAATGAAATTTTGTAATAGTAAAATAGAAAAGTAGAAGAGGAGATTTGCCAGCGTGATGCCTCACCGTACTGTGAGTTCTTCAGTACTTCAGGGAGTGAGCCGATACCTGTTAATTTATATCTGTTTTAGAATATTCTCTAGTGGCCAGGGTGTCTGCCGGGGACTCAGGTGCTAGTCCTGCTCTACATGCAGATGGGCAAAGACCTGACTGGGGCTCCGGG
This sequence comes from Heterocephalus glaber, assembly GCF_000247695.1. The sequence continues at coordinate 6,764,156 of NW_004624795.1, read as the reverse complement.
TCCACAGAGCTACACTGGGTGCACTCAGGGTGTCTGTGCTGGGAGGGGCGTCTGCCGCCTGTGGGGAGAGGAGGGCTTGGCGGGGGCACAGCTGAGACCCCTCGCACACGCTTCGCTTGGGTCGCCTGACATTTCTCAGCGATCCCATCCCAGTCAGAAGGCGCTTGTCCCGCCATTTGGTGTGAGCTCCTCCTCCAACCACTGGCCCCGAGGGGCTCTCTGGATGCCTCTGTCCCCGCACGTGGGTCCTGAAATCCCTCTCCGGTCTGCAGGCATGTGAAGGGGATCGTGTTAGTGGCCCTGGCTGACGGCACACTCGCCATCTTTCACAGAGGAGTTGGTGAGTGACTAAACAGGTGACACCTGCACCTGCACCTGCACCTGCACGAGTGCTCACTTGATGAGGCGTTTCTACAGGTTGGCTTGTTATGTCTTAAAGAAATGGTGCTTAGCAGGAGAAAGAAAACAGATTTGAACTGAATATTGGCAGCGTATGACATAGTAAATGTGAGAGTGGAGAGGTAACAGTATTGTGTACCATGGGAAGTGTGTTTACCACAGTGACCAAGTAGTTAACGTTCTCTGGTACTTTATATACTGTCTTTTTATTTGGTACCGGGAATCGGACCTAGGACCTCGCACTTGCCAGGCAGGTACCATGCCACTGAGCTGCATCCATCCCCGGCCCCTACAGTGTCTTATGGAGCCATTTGTTTTGCATTCATATATTTAATCAATTAGAAAAAAGTGATGAGGATATTTTTTTCCTAGTCTCCTGTGTCTTAAAAATAATTTACATCTATTTATATTTATAAAGGTTTCTTTGTGTTTGGTTTGGTTTTTTGAGGCAGGTGTCCCTGTATAGTTCATTCAAGCTGACCTTGAACTCATTATGTAGCCCAGGCTGGCCTTGAACTCTCAGCCTCCCGAGTGTTGGGGCTACAGCCGTGCGCCACCACATCCAGCTACATCTCGTTTTTAAATTCCCCTTTAAAACCATTGTTTCTTGCCTGAGGCAGGAGGATCATGAATTCCACTCCAGCCTGGGCTACATGTTGAGTTCAAGGGCAGACTGAGCTAGATAGAGAGACCCTGTCTCAAAAAACTAAACAAAATAAAAATATTTGTTTCTACCATCGAAGGTGGAGGGATGGTGGTATCAGAAAACCTGCCTTAACTGGATTAAATTAAGGAAATTGAGTACATATCACTGTATAACTTCCTACTACATGTATCAGCCAAAAATGATAGTTCATTTCCTACCCACTAGTTCCGTAGATGAGGGAAATATTGGGAAGACATAGTAAACTGAATTTGGATTTTAGCAAGGCATTTCCGAAACTCTTATCCTTCTGGGCTTACAGATAGGATGTGGATGAATCTTAGATGCCATTTGTATCGATAGATGCTAGAGGTTGCTGGTTAATGATGCTGCATCATTAAAGAGAGAAAAGACTGTTTTATTTTGTTCAGGCCTTTACAGGGTTTCCTGTATTTAATCTTTCCCGTAACTTACAAGGAATGCTCCACATTTTATAGATGGGAAACTGAAGCACAGGGCATTTTAGTCACCTATTTAGGGCCCCTCAGCTACTAAAGAGCTAGAAAAAATAAACTGTTTAGATAAACCAAATTCAAAATTTTATTAACGGAACAGGACAGAATACATTCTTTGACTGAGGATCAGTGTGAAGCCCTGGATTTGGGTTCAGGAGAGCGGGCGGGGAGACAAGTCTAGAAACAACTCCCTAGGGTGGAGGAACTTGAATACAACGAGTTCCTTAGCGTTTGGCCTCAGGAATAAAGCGCCCAGAGCAGACAGTGAGGATCCTGCGCCACGCAGCCAAGTGTGGTGTGGCGGAGTCAGGGTGAGCACCTGCAGGCTGCAGGCCCGGAACTCACGCCGAGGCCACTGGTGTTGAGAGGAAAAGCCAGAGCTGTGACAGAGACTTCAGGACTATTTATTCTTCTTTGCACTGTGATTCTACTTGAGCATCATGTCAGAGCTCAAAATAGTTTGGACTTCAGATTAAGGACTCTCAAACCATATGCCCCATTCCTAAAGGGTTAGCAGAGTCCCTCAGCTTCTGCCCAAGAAAAAGACCCAAACCGTGAGATGTTGCTGCCAGAGTAGTTTTACGTCCTTTTTCTGGGAAGCTGTGCAGTGCTAGGGTGGATCCCAGCACCTCCCGCCTTCTAGGCAAGTACTCAGCCCTGAGCTCTAGCCCTGGCCTAAGTCCATTCTAGTTCTAAAACTGTCACTGAACAGGTAGCTTGTTGTGATTTGTCACACCTCTGAGTGGGGAGCACGTTTTAAGGAGGCCCAGGGTCCTGGGTGGCGGGTTGGCCCAGATGAGCTTCGAGATGGCTTCCAGCCGTGCGCTGGTGGCATTTCTCCATCTCTGCAGATGGAGGTGGCTGGTCCTGCCTGTGAGGGCCTCAGCAGGCACTAACCGAGACCTCTTTCCGGTACAGATGGGCAGTGGGACCTGTCCAACTATCACCTCCTAGACCTGGGGCGGCCCCACCACTCCATCCGATGCATGACCGTGGTGCACGACAAAGTCTGGTGTGGCTACCGGAACAAGATCTATGTGGTTCAGCCCAAGGCCATGAAAATAGAGGCAAGTCGGCCGGCAATTCTTGTACTTACAGAGACTAAGACGACTCCAAGTGCCTTCTGTTTCTTTAGAAATTATTTTCTGGATCTGTGTTGTAGGGCACTTCCGAGATTTTTTCAGATGTCGTGGCTTTCTGTGTTATTCCAGCTCCCTGCTACTTTTACTATGAGGGTGGGAAGTTTTTGTTTTTTCTTTCTGTTTTGAAGGAAGGAGGATTCACACATGAATGTACATATGTATCTATACTGTAGATGTATATGTGTTTTATTTGAATACTTGTTTTTGTTTTCTTTTTCCTGAGGTACTGAGGATTGAACCCAGGGCCTTATGCATGCCAAGCAAACACCCAACCACTGAGCTGCATTGCCAGCCCTTTTTAAAACTTTCAGCCAGTTGTGGTGGCACACCCTGTAGTCCCAGTACTTGCGAGGCTGACACAGGAGAATCACAGCAAGCTTGAGGCCAGCCTGAGCTACATAGTGACTAAAAGACCACAAAATAGAATAGAAAAATAAAATTTTAAGATAAAGTCTCACTAAGTTGCCCCAGCTGGCCTCAAACTTGTGATCCTCCAGCCTCAACCTCTCAAATAGCTGAGATTACAGGCGTGCACAACATGCCTGGTGAATCCATCCTCGCTGTGCTTAGTTAGATCAGGATTGCTTGGGAGGAATGTTCTCGAGTCTCCCGCCCCACTTCGTGCCCATCTAGGCAGACCCACATGTCTGTCACAAACTGGGAAGTAACCTTGCAGTGGGAATTTGTTTAAAAACAAAACCACAGTATTGCTTTCTTAAAGTCTTGCTGCACTATATATATTTATTGTAATTGTGTAAGTAAATAATTTGCAGCAGGAGATTTTAAGGTAGAATTTCTCCTCTCCAGCCCCAAATCCCATTTCCTTCTTTGGAGGTCCCAAGTTAGCCATGTCTGTTTCTTGTACAGTAGCAAGGGCTCCTTTCTGTGTAGCTGGAAGCAGACTTTGTTTCTGGCTTTGCAGGGACCCAGAGTCCAAGTGCGGGTGTCCGGGGAAGCACTGTTCACGGGGTGACGCTGCTGTCCCAGGTGATGTCCGCACAGAGCCCAGGCCTGCAAACCAGGCTCCTTGTTCTTCATTTCACTTCCTAGGATGAAGCACATTGTATCTAAAAGAGGAGTCAGATTAAGTACATAATGTTTGGGCTTCTTTTAGTGAATAGTCTGTTAGATTGTGCAGATTAACAGCTTGTTTTGGTTTGTTTTGAGACAGGGTCTTGCCATGTGGTTCAGGCTGGCCTTGAGCTCACGGTGATCCAGTGCTGGGGTCACAGGCATGCCCCACCACACCCTGCTGAATTGGCAATTTTTTTTTTTTTTTGGTACTGCGGTTTGAACTCAGGACCTTGTGCCTGCACGGCAGGCACCGGAACCACTGAACTAAATCCCCGGCCCTGAATTAGCAATTTTTAAAAAGTTCTTTCCTGTGTAACAAAAGTGCCTTTGGGATGGGATGGTCTCCCCTAGAAATCCTTTGATGCGCACCCCCGGAAGGAGAGCCAGGTGCGGCAGCTGGCCTGGGTGGGCGACGGTGTGTGGGTCTCCATCCGCCTGGACTCCACGCTGCGTCTCTATCACGCGCACACTTACCAGCATCTGCAAGATGTGGACATCGAGCCTTATGTCAGCAAAATGTTAGGTGAGCTCCGCACCGCTTTCTCTGGCAGCCAAGGAGAACTTGTATTTTTAATGACTTTGTGTATGTGGGGGGCGGTGCTGGGCAAGAACGGTCCCGCGGCCCCTCTGCATTCGTAGGTGCTTGGAGTGGCCCAGGTAAGGCCGCCTCAGGAGTGGGAGCTTCCCATGAGTATCCAGCAGGTGCTGCAGTCTACCTTGCAGTCCTGGACCAACACTTGGGTGGGAATACTTTTGACCTCTCTCATTCATATCTTGCCCATTGCCAGGAACTCTGTCAAGTCCACAATCACCTTAAACCAGTGACTTATTTATTTCCCCCCGCCATCCCCAAGGCCAGTTCACTGCCCCTCCAACCATGCACTTCCTAACTGCTCCCCCTATTTGCACCTCAGCTTGCTCTGCAGGGTGACCCATGTACGGAAGTCCACTTCCCCTCTAGCCTTTCGGTGAGGTGACATCTGTCCCATGACTGGGGACCTCAGGTGTGGGGACCACTCTCCTCTACCACTGACCCATGGCTCAGTCAGTCCCTCCCAGGCCAGGACCGCATGTGCTGTCCTCCACCTAGCAGGTCTTGGGTCTTTGCCGTAGCTTCCAGGACCTGGGCATGTGCCCTATCAAGGAGAGGCCTGCGTTTGGGCTTTTCCCTCCCTGCATTTGGGCTGCACTGGTATGATGAGATTCTTGCTGACTGCCCTGCGGAGGGCAGGGGCCGCCTCTCTCTTGTTTACTGCTATACTTTTAGCATCTAATCCAGGGCTGTTGTACTGTTAGGGCTATTGTAAGGGTTTCTTTCATGAAGAAAAGTTGAACCAGATCATTGGGGGGGTTTTTTTGTGGTACTGGGACTTGGACCCAAGGATTACTGAGTTACATCCCCAGCCCTTTTTATTTTTTTATTTTGGGACAAGGTCTTACCAAATTTCTAGGTTGGCCTCCTCACACTGCTGAGGAGCTGCGTTTACAGATGTGTGTCGCCATGTCAGGCCCTACCAGTGCTTTTTAACCTTTTAGGGTCATTGCCCTGGTGAACCTGACCATAGCTGTGAACCTCTCCCAGGCTCAGGCGGGAGGAAGCTGAGCTGAGCTGTGTGGGAGGCTGAGAGTCCCAGTGTAGACCAGCGGGGAGTTAAGGCTCCTCCTATGCTGATTTTGGGTTCAGCCTACAGTTCTCATAAGCAGAACCGTAAGGGACTGGTGCTGTTTGTCTAACATGTATTGTCTGTTTAATCATTTTTTCCTCTTAGATCTCTAAAAATAAGATCAATTATAAAAATTCTCTTGAGATACAGAAATATATTAATTCTCCCTATTTTTATTTGATATCCAAATATTTCTAAACAGCCTTAGAGCCTAAATATATAAACAAGGACAAAAGCTTAAGTTTTGTTAGCAAGGCTTCTTTTATCCATGTAAAGAAATTTAAGACAAATCAGAAGTTTTTCAGCTTATACAGCCAGAGGACATTTGATTTTCCAATCTAATAAACTTTTATTATCGGGTATTTTTTGTTTTGGTTGTTTTTACAGACCCTTAATTAAACCATGTGTTGTATTTCCTGAGGTACTTTATTTTCTGTGAGCTTTCCTTCTGGCTGGTAATGTAATGCTGGCCACTTTCCGAACTAGTTTTCTGTTAACCCTGACTTGTCAGATAGATGCTAATAAAGCCAAGTAAGAGTTTGCCTGGTTGTGCACCTTCAGCAAACATCTGTGCGTCTCCAGTCGCAGTTTAATCTTGTATTAATGCAGCTACTCTGAGGGGTTTGACGTTGAAAACACTGTCTGCTCTAGTTTCTCAATGAATCGTCCTCTTCTCCCCCCTTACAGGCACTGGGAAACTGGGCTTCTCTTTCGTGAGGATCACAGCTCTTATGGTGTCCTGCAATCGGTTATGGGTGGGGACAGGAAATGGTGTCATTATCTCCATCCCACTGACAGAAAGTAAGTATACTTTCCGATCACTGTCACAGGACAGACAGGATCGCAGGAAGTAGTCATGTCCAGGATTCAGGGAGAAGCAGTTGTTTAGATGTTGGCAAATCTGCGGTAACTCAAAAAATCAGCTGATCTTTCATTCTTCATGAAATTTATAAACCAAAGAATAAGTTAGCCTGTGTTAGGTCCAATGTTCATAATTAAGTTTTTCATTGTAAGGGACTCTTTTTCTCAATTTAGGAATCATAGTCCTGATTCATCATTAAAATACAGGTCGAAATACATTTTTCTTTAACTTTATTATTATACCAATATCTGTAAATACTACTTGCCATTCACCATAGTTTCTTTGGTTTTTGTTTGTTTTTTGTGGTACCAGGGATCAAACTCAGGACCTTGCTCTTGTGAGGCAGGCAAGGTGCCACTGAGCTAAATCCCCACTTTTGCTTTTGTAGTACTGGAGGTTTGAACCCAGGGCCTCGCACTGAGCTACACCAGCATTCCCAAGCCCCTTTTTGAGACAGGGTCTTTTTAAGTTGCCCAGGCAGGCCTAGAAGCGGTGCTCTTCCTGCCCCGGCCTCCCAGGTAGCTGGGATGACGTGTGTGTCACCATGCTGGGGCCTATCGTAGATTTTTATATTCCCCTGGAATGTAGTTTAAGATATCCCATTTGTCCTGTTGTGGAGGTTTAAAAAGAACACATGGGAGAAGTTTCTCAGGAGGTCAGCAAACTTTTCCTTGTCCTGGAGATAAGCTGCCTAATTTGTGTTTAAAAATGTGATTTTTTAGTTTTGTGAACAGAATGTTCCTTGTATGTTTCTCCATTACATTGATCACTCATTAAGTAAATGTTTTTGTGTTGCAAAATTCATGGGCAGGGAATGGTTTGAAAAAAAGGTACCCTACGTCCATAATATATAAAACACAGACCTCAGAATCGCTCTACCTTTTTTCAGAGAAAGGGGTCTAGAAGATGTATCTGGAGCCTTAAGAACCCACATTCCTAATTCCAGCTATCTTTTCTGCAATTTCCTACAAGCCTCTGCGTTTAGCCAGGTGTGGTGGTGCCTGCCTGTGATCCCAGCACTTGGGAGGCAGAGGCAGGAGGGTCACGGCAAGTTCAAGGCCAGCCGGGGGTACATAGTGAGACCCTGGCTCACAAAACCAAAAAAAGAGTCTACATGTGTAGACTTCTTAACTCCTAGGAGATTCCAGGGTCCCTGGATTTCATTACAATTCTTTATCATAGAACTGCATTTTGGCCTAGATATGTAAACAGGATTTCTTTTGAAAATATACACTCATATATAAAGAAAAAGCAAAGGGAAAAATGTAAGCAGATAGGAAATGCTTCAGTCAAGTTCTTAAGATTTTGATTCAGATTCATGAAAATGGCTTTAAAATTAAACCCAAAGGGCCTGAGATTTAGCTCAGCAGTTCCAAAGCCTGCCTCACAGGTGCAAGGACCCAAGTTCGATCCCTGGTACCAAAAAATAAAAAAAATTAAGTCCAAATCGCCTTAAACCAAACAGTCCTCTGGAGCCAGGCTGTCTGGAGGCTTAGCAGGGACTTCGGGGACTCAGGCTGAGGCCGCTGTGGGTGCGCATCTCTCCAGGGCCAGGCAGGGGCCAGGTGGAGACACTGGTGTGCACGCCCAGTCACGTCTCCTTCCTCCTCTCTCACTTCAGCTGTAATCCTCCACCAGGGACGTTTACTGGGGCTGAGGGGTAAGTGCAGATCCTGGCCACGTAAGGCTATCCCCTCTAGAACCCCCCCGAATGTTCCTCGGTGTCACCCACTCGCAATCACTGCATCGCAGCCGGTTGTTTTGTTTTTAACGTTTGTTCCACGGCCACCAGCCGCTCAGCAGCTTAGTCTATTTATCATCTTCTGTTGCAGCTGAACTCACTTTCAGACCTGTTTTCCTGCCAATAAAAAACCTGACGCGTCTCTTACACTGTCATTAATCTACATCATGTCCTCGCGTCACAGTCTGTTCCTCTCCCTCACTTCCCATGGAACGGGGATGTTTGTGAGTCTGGCCACCCTCCGTCACAGCAGACATCAGCCCGGGTGACGAGGGCCACTCCATCCTGCACGCCTCTCCGCCCCCTTCAGGGGGAGACAAAGTCAGAAGATCAGCTACAAAGAAAATAGACCTGTGGTTAACTCAAATGATTTCTAAAAAGTAATAGTTATGCTAGACTGGCAAAACCCCCTGCTCCATTTCCTAAGGTCCTTAAAATAACGAGCATGCTGTCTCTCCAGCTTTGCCTTGAACTGGCGTCGCTGCCCTTGTTTGACCTCAACTGGCTGTAGCTTTTAGATAACATCATAAGGATTAACCAGTCACCTCCTGCATCGTGACCATCTTCTAGGGGAAAACATTCGGTCTTTGATTTTTCTGTTGCAGCAAATAAAACCTCAGGAGCACCAGGAAATCGCCCTGGAAGTGTGATCCGCGTCTATGGTGATGAGAACAGCGATAAAGTGACCCCAGGGACGTTTATTCCCTACTGCTCGATGGCGCACGCACAGCTCTGCTTCCATGGGCACCGCGATGCTGTGAAGTTCTTCGTGGCAGTCCCGGGTGGGTGCGAGCACTGTCGGGACGGCCCGGTCACGGAGCCTCTGGAGCTCCTTCTGCCTCCGCGGCTTCTGGCCCTGCTCTCAATGTGCAGTCCTGGGAGTGAGATGACTTCCGGAGGCTTAGGAGGCGTGGCGGGGTGTTGCGGCCACCTCGGTGAAGGCAGTTTGCAATGTGTCCCCCACTCCCAGAAGCGAGTGCTTAGATTTTTGGGTAACACTTGGAGGCACAGCAGCCAGCGTGCTCACGCAGAAAATCCCTGCCGAAGACCCCGTGTCATCCAGACAGACGGGGGGGGGGGGGGGGGCAGGGAGGAGAGCAGTGTGCGCTTGCGCGCTGCCGGGCTCGGGGCCCTCTGTCCCCGCCACGCACCCAGAGCAGCCTCTTAGCCTCTGGGCTGACCCCTCACTGCCTGAGGGCACCATTCGTGACTGCTCTGCCCGCCTCCTGGGGTTGTAATGACTTCCAGTGAAAATTTATGGGCCGGGGATTTAGCTCAGTAGTTCCAGCGCCTGCCTCGCAAGCACAAGGTCCCGAGTTTGGTCCCTGGTACCAAAAACAAAACTTTCTATCCACCAAGGATACCAAAGCGATGGCGCAGACCGTCTGTAAGCAGGACCTGTTCTTTGAAAAAAAAATTTTTTCCCCTCAAGAGGCAAGTTTAAGTTAGACGAAGGTCAACTCTGTCTTGCACAGTAACCGTGTGACATAGAAACGAGTGTTTAACCGTCGCGTTCTTCTTCCCAAGGCTGCACCACGGTCAGTGACTAAATGTGCGCAGGATGGGGCAGCTGTGTGGACCCCTAGCAATTGCTCAGCTGTTCTTCACTTGGTCTTCACTTGACCGAGACAGCGTGTACCCAGTTACTCACTGACCTACCTGGCTCCGGAAATCCCACTTGCACATTGTGGGTACTGGGACAGTCATTTCCTTAGGGCTTTTCTGATAAGTTTCTCTTGCACAGTATATTTATACATGCAAATCGATTTATTTAGCTGTGGTATTCTCGTGTCTGGGTAAATACACTATGTTTTGTTCATTCTTCTGTTGATGGACCTCTAGGTTTCTACCCCCTTTTTTTCACTGTTAAACCCAGCACTCAGGGGCCTGAGGCAGGAAGATCACAGATTTGAGCCTGTCTAAGAAAAACCCCAAAACAACCCCACCATGATGGATGGTGGACTTCCTGTGTGCGTACACACACGTGGTAGTCATTGAACCCAGGGCCTTTGCACTGAGCTACACCCGTAGCCCTTTATTTATTTTCAGACAGGGCCTCACTAAGTTGCCTGGGCTGGCCTCAAACTTGCCACATCCCAGCCTCGGCCTCCCAGAGTGCTGAGATTACAACCATGCACCACTGTGCCCTGCAGAGATGGGCCTTCTTAGGCATATGTTTGACTTTTCTGTTGAGTATTAAACTATAGTAGAATTGGCAACATTGTTAAGCTTGGTATATCGCACCATAGTACTCTGTCCTGCTAGCTCCTGGAGGCCTGGTCTGTGTGATGGACCAAGGAATAGAAGTTTCTGGCAAAAGTCCTACAGTCTGAACTTTCTAGGAGGGCGCCTTGCAATTTATTCATTTGTTCATGTGTGATTATTTAAATTTTCTCTTTACCGTTTAATGCTCAAGGATTTGATCTTGGAACTGAACTTTGAGAAAAAAAAAAAGAACTCAACTTTGGAAAAAAAATGGTACATTTAGCAGTAATTTTATTTTCATGCCCTAAAAAAAAAGATGTACTTTCTTAAACTATCTAAGAGGAAAGCCATGGAGCCTCACATGGTATAATCTATGTACTTGGGAGACTGAAGCAGGAGGACGAGTTCTAGGCCAGCCTGGGCAACTTAGAAAGACCCTGTTTTA
>NW_004624795.1:6735722-6753366 GCF_000247695.1 Heterocephalus glaber | reverse complement strand
CAACTGGTTCTATGTATGTGAAATGCTTAAGGAAAAACACGAAAATATGAACATTTGATTCCAAGTAACTGGGCCGGGGATGTAGCTCAGTGGTGCCGCTACCTGCCTTGCAAGCACAAGGCCCCGAGTTGGATCCCCGGTACCAAAAAAAGGGCTGGGGATGCAGCTCAGTGGTAGAGTGCTTGCCTGGGCAAGTACAAGGCCCCGGGTTCAATCCCCAGCACCCCCACCCCCCCCGAAAAATTCTCTTGGGGGGGGTGGTTAGCTCAGTGGCTCTGCCGCCTGATCGCAAGCACAAGGCCCCGAGTTGGATCCCTGGTACCAAAAAAAGGGCTGGGGATGCAGCTCAGTGGTAGAGTGCTTGCCTTGGCATGCTCAAGGCCCCGGGTTGGATCCCTAGTACTCAGACACAGGCGCGCGCGCGCGGGCACAGGTAGGGAGAGCCACAAGAAGACCGTGCATTTGAAGTCATTTTAAATATTGATTACAAATATGTAGACTTAGGGCTGAAGGTGAAGGCTGTCTCACTTCCTCTCAGGAGAGAGCTCTCCACTGCCCCCACAGTGGGAGGCAAGGCAGGCGCTGAGACCCACCCTGCCATGCACGTGTCTCACACTGGACTTTGGATTTATTCCTGCTCAGTGAGTACAGGAATAAATTGTTTAAGATTTCCAGATTGGGCTCTTACAACCTTCGTGTCATTTTTTTCTTATACAGAGCATCTCCAGTACTTTGGTGATACTTCTGAATGTATTAACCTTTTTAACTCCTCTAGAATATATTAACCTTTTTAAGTCTCTGGAAAAAAAAATGCAGAAAAAAAGTCTCCCCCAGCCCCCATCAGTAATAATATTCACTTCTGTTCCCTATAAAACAGGTCAAGTCATTAGCCCACAGAGTGGCAGTGGTAGTACAGATCTAACCAGTGACAAAGCAGGGCCCTCTGCCCAGGAGCCCGGCAACCAGGCACCCTTGAAGTCTATGTTGGTCATCAGCGGAGGAGAGGGCTACATCGACTTCCGGATGGGTAAGTCGTCCTTCCGGAGCTGGGTGAACAAGAAACCACTCTGATAAAGCCTTCTACGTTCTCTTTACTTGGGAAAGCGTCTGTATGTCTGTGTACACATTTCTCTCCACACAAACTATATTTGTTTGAAGTAGCATTAGAAATAGCAGGGAGTAGGGCCAGGGATTTAGCTCTGTGGTTCCGCCGCCTGCTTTGCAATCGCAAGGACCTGAGTTCCATCCCTGGTACCCCCAAAAAAGAAAGAAATAGCAGGAAATGGTCATTTGTTGAGATTTGAAAAGCTTAAAATTTGGAGTCAGAGGCTTTAGCAAACCAACTCCCCAGAACCTCAGTTTTCTGGCCTGCAAAATGAAATACAAATACTTCATAAAGTATAATTTGTATCAAAATTGATTTCCTGTGTTCATTTTCTCACCTTACAAACATTATAGTCTGCTTTGTGCCTGTCAGCCTTAAATTTGAGATTCGGAAGCAAATCCCAGGAAGCCTCCCCAGCAGATCACACAGCTTACAGAGCTAGGGCGAGGGCAGTCCGCTCTTCCCAGGCGGGCATCAGGAGGGAAGGCCGGGGAGGCCGGGGAGCGGCGGCCGAGGTGTTGCTGCAGCACTGAGTGTGGTCAGTGCAGGACTGGAGCGTGGCCAGGAATTGGTTTTCCACAAAACCACCCTGAAGTGGTGTGGGGGTGCAGTGGAGTGTGGGTTTCTAGTCTAGGGAGGGAGGAACAGCCTGTGACTAGAGAGAGGGAGGTGAGTTAGGCGGCCCTGGACAAGAAGAGCAGCCTTGGGAAGTGGTAACTGATTAATGGGAAAGAGCAGTTGTTTGCCTGGGGGTAAGGGACAGACACAGGTGGTCTGGAGGGAGGGAGGGAACTCTGAACTGTAAAGTGCTCTGCAAATATAAATCTATTTGCTATAAACATATGCATTAGCCTGAAAATCTCTGTGGCACACGCCTGTGATCCCAGCACTTGGGAGGCTGAGGCAGGAGGATCACTGGGTGTGAGGCCAGCCTGAATGACATAGTGAGACCCTGTCTCAAAAACAAAAAAATGAAAAAGTTCCCATGCATAAGTATTAAATGGCATTAGAGAGTATAATGCTGTACATTGAGACACATTCAGGTTTGAGATGTGACTTGTGGAAGAATAGAGGGTAGAGGGGCCGGGGATGTAGCTCAGTGGTGCCACTGCCTGCCCTACAAGTGCAAGGTCCTGAATTCGATCCCCAGTACCAAATAAAAAAAAAGAATAGAGGGTAAGCAGGGTGTGGCAGTGCACACCTGTAATCCCAGCACCCAGGTAGACCAAGGCAGGAAGATGCCATGAGTTCGAAGTCAGCCTGAACTACACAGTGAGACCCTGTCTCAAAAAAAACAGAGTAGAGGGTAAAATTCGGGGTCTGTGAGTAGTGGTACACATTCCCCAGCGTGGAGTCCAAGAGGTCCCGACACAGTCCTGGGAGTGGGAGACATCAGGAATTGCTTCTAATGGTGTCCGAAGGAAAGGAGTAATTTCAGAGCTTCAGTTAAGTCCTCATTGCTGCCGAATTCTTTGTAGAAAGGAACTGCAGTGGGTGATTCTGGCTTGTAGGGTGGCCCCAGAACCATTCTGAGGAATTTGTTAGTTAAATCTGTGTGGTTTTTCCACTTCCACTGAATTCCTTCCATTGCAGGTCCTGGAAATAGCATAAAAATTGCTTAACTAGATTTGGCAATATCTCTAGTTATCCAGGCTGAAAAATAAACTTGTCTTTAAACATAGGGTAATTTTTATAGTAAATATGCTTTTTTAAAAAATTAAATTTGATCTTGTTTTATTTCATTTCCTTTTTCATTTCCTCTTAATATTTTAACAAAGAGATTGATCCCTACAATTCCATATTTTTAATGGTTTAATTTAAATTCTAGAATGTAGAGACCCCAGAAAACAATTTTTTTTTATATAAATAGAATCTTCAAAGCAACTCAAAAAGCAAAGGTCATCAACCTCTTGTCTCGGCCAGTCAGTCGTTACCGTCGGAATCTTGTTTCTTTTTTTTTTTTTGTGGTACCGGGTATTGAACTCGGGTCCTTGCACTTGCGCAGCAGGCAGCGAAACCACTGAGCTAAATCCCCGGCCCTGGTCGGAATCTTAAAATTCGAGAGCCAGCCCAGGCCTGGTGCCCTGTGCTGCACAGCCTAAGCAAAGCCTGGGCTTGGTCCCAGCACTGCCTGAAAAAGGGAAAACATTAAAGAGCAAAACTTTTTATTTTTTTACATTCCAGCCACACAGTTATGTTGCAGGTTTAGGTCAGAAACTGACTTTGTCCTGAGTGCGCTTCTCTGTGGTTTGGTGCTGTATGAAAGCATCAGCGCCTTTTTTTGGTCCAGCTAAAGTTCAGGTGAAGCACGTTACAGAATTGCAGTGGGTCGCTAGGGTATCTTTGTTCCTTGCTGTTCATGGCTGTAAGCTTCTGCTGAAGACGTCACCAGCCGAGCGGGACTGACCTGCACTCATCACAGCTCCTGCCATCCTCCCTGGCCTCTTCCGACTGGGGCTCCCCCATCACTTGCCCTGCACTGAGGCTCCTGGGGAGGATGCCGGGTAGCAGGTGAGGAGACTGGTCCCTCAGGGAGACAGAACCGTTGCTGCATCAGTTGAGGAGAACCCAGCTCTGTTGCTGCTGACCTTGAGCTCTGGGTGTGAGCCACATGCGCCTGCCTGGGTCTTCGCTCCCGGGCCTAAGCATGACGGGAGCAAGAGCAGGGGTCTGTTCTGGATGAGCACAGAATGGGATCGCGTTGCCTTCTTAGCTTCCCGTTTTCTGTTACCATCAAATCCAGATGCACCACAGTGACTCCCACCACAGTGACTCCCGGTGCATACAGTAAGCTGGCTTTTATAGATGTAGAGAAAAATGCATTGGCCTTGGAGAAGCCAGGCAGCGACCCGGGTGGAAGCGGGTAAGGGCTTCAGCCAGTGTCCTCCTCCTGGGCTCTGTCATCTGTCAGCTTGCTCAAGTGTCATTCACAGACGTCTGGGCCCTGGCTCTCTATCTCTGTCCTCAGCCTCACTCGAGTCTCCTTGTTCCTCGCTAGGTGATGAAGGTGGAGAATCAGAACTTCTCGGAGAGGACCTTCCACTGGAGCCTTCTGTCACCAAAGCGGAAAGGAGCCACTTGATCGTGTGGCAAGTGATGTATGGCAGCGAGTGAGCCTGGAAACAGCTGGAATGGACACCGTCTCTTCTGCATGGTTTCTTTTACCTTTCTCTCTTTATTTAATGCTCTTTTTGTGACATAAGTTTCACCACATAAGGTGTGAGCATTTTTTCCTGTTAACTTTATATTACAAAACCTGTCCTGCCATTCAGTATGGAGGAGCTAGCTGTCCTGCCACACCAGTGTTATAGGCAATGTCAGTATATTACGAACAAACCAGAGAACGTTGATTTTCTGCAAACTGGTGGGTTACAGGAAAGCAACCCGATGTGCTTGCCCGGCCACAGTCTCGTGTCACTCACTCACTGGATGGGTCACTTTTTAGCTGTCACTAATAATGGAATTGATGGGAAACATTGATAAATGAAACTGTGCCATTCAGTACAATAGCAAGAGTTTTCCCCAGTGTATTATAAAATTGACACACACTAATAGCAGATGGGTCATCAGGATTTATCTAACTGTCCCAAGAGGGCTAAAAACTAACTGTAAATTAACTTCACTTTCAAATCTGACAAATCTTGTTTATATGGTATATAAAACTTTGTTTTCATCAGATTTTAGGGGGGTTTTATATTAAAGAAATTAAGACTACACTATTTAAATAAAAATTTCCTGTTTCTGTTTTATTAGAGCTGTAAAGTTTATAAGGCCTGCTTCTCTGAATATTATTCTTTTTTTTTATAACTAGTTGCACTCATTTCCATACTGACATGTTTGAGAGGCTTATTATTTATAAAGCTTAGAAGAGATCTGGAGAGACTTAGAAGACGCTTCGGCATTGGGAAGAGTTTTATAAAGGAATCGTGTTTTGTATACCGTGTACCAGAGGACGGTGGTGGTTGGTTCATTTTTGGCTTTCTTTCATGTAAAAATGCACCTGTTTGCCAAATGTTCCTGGGCCGCGCATGGCTGCCAGTGATAGCAACAGCGACACCATGGTGGGGATGAAGTCGGAGTCCAGCCTGACTGAGGAGCGGGGACAGGAAGTTCTCTTCTGTACAAAACTAACACACAGCTCACACTTGGTCCTCCAGATGTAAATAACTCACTTCACATTCACTCCCTTTTAGGCTTAAAATGCCACCAAATGGACAAACTGAAGGAGAAGGTGACGGCCAAGATGCTGCAAATAAGCCAAGGCTGGCATTGCGTCTCTTCACGCACAATGTCCTCTTCACACAGATTTGAGTCTGGGTTTAACTGATTCTCCTGTTCAGTAAGTTTTTGGGGTTTTTTTTTGGTACCGGGGATCGAACTCGGGACCTTGTGCTTGCAAGGCAGGCGGCAGAACCACTGAGCTAAATCCCCGGCCCTTGTTCAGTAAGTTTTAAAAAATCATGATGCTGTAGTTTTAACCCTCTCATACTTCCTGAAATGTGTGCTGTACCATTTCTTATCCGATACTCAAAGCAAAGCTAAGTATAACTTTGTGTGCTATTTTAAAAATATAAACCTGTAGGAAAAAGGTCCTCCTAGTCATTGGAAGGGGTGTCCAAGAAAAGATCACAAACACAGGTCTCTGCTGTCTAAGCATTCGTAAATGCCAGGGATTTCATTTTTTCTGAACTATTCTATAAAAACATCTGTAAAGTGGATACTGTGACTTTTACGCGTATACGTACTAAGGCTGGAGTATAAACTACATGGATTTAATAAGCCAGGGAGGCCTCAGATCCATTTGGCCACATGCGTCTATAAGCACATTAGGTACACAGCAAAATTGTGGCTGCTGTATATTTTAGAAGAAAACCTTTCACAAAAGCTATGTTTGGAAGATAATGTTTTCCTTAAACCTAGTCACTTTTCTTCACGGCACAAAACTTAGGCCACTTTTCCATAGCTTAATTGCTATGATTTTATTTAAAGTTAGAGCCCTTTTTGGCAATACTTTAAAAAAGCATTATTAAACATTTGTTGGAAATGTATCCATTCATAAGGAGACGCCAAAGTGTTTATTTATTTTTTTTTTTGGTACCAGGGATCAAACTCTGGTCCTTGCGTTGGCGCAGCAGGTGCCAAAACCATTGAGCTAAATCCCCAGCCGTGTTTGGAAATTTTAATCCCAAGAAGTCAGCATCCCTGAGCCATGCCCTGGCCGCCGTGGCCCAAGCCCTTTGCACGCTCATGTGCCCGTGTGGAACTTAGGGAGCCAGCGCTTGAGGATGCAGTGTGGACACCTTACGGTGGTTGTGCTTGCTCCCTGTGCCCGCGCCGGCCCTGCCTGGGGGAGTAAGGTGTGTGTCCTACCTAAACAGGCCAGACTACCTGCAGTCCTGTTCATCTGGCACCCAAGTGGACAGCCTGCCTGTATAGTCTGTCTGGAAGCTTTGCACTTAGGTTAAGTTTTTTTCCAGCCGCTTCCCTCCCTCTTTCCCCTGGTAACAGGCTCGTGTCCCTGCAGCGTTCACTTTGGTCAAGGTGGTGACCTTTGGGAAAGATGGCACAGTGTCAGCTCCTCACAAGCAGCTGGTCTAAACTGCCCGTAGCCACCGTGTCGGGCCAGAGAGAGGCTTGCACATCTCAGCTTGCTCTCCCCGTGAAGGCCCTGTTGGAAAAAACCAGGATGCTGACCTTTAGCCTTGCTCCAGGCTGTGAAGTTAGCTGTGTCCTGCCTTTGCTGATCTACACAAATGGTGTCTGTGCCACAGCCTGATAGTTACTGGCAGATGTGGGTTAGTGTCTGCGTGCAGCAAAGGGAGAGTGTTGTTTAGGAACTCAGTTGAGGGTTTTTTCTCTAACCCATGTGGAGCTAAATTGCTAAAATAGGAATGAATATCTTAAAAGCTGCAGCTTTTTGAGAGTGTAAAACATTTTTAGCACAAAACATGCAACACGACGTTTAAGAAAGATGGAATGTGTTCACATAGACAAGGTTAAAATACATTCTCTGGGTTGCATCAGTGTTCATCTCCTGTAAGGTCTCCACATGTGGGAAGGGACTGACACAGGCTGCTGCAGTAACCAAACAGCAAAACAAGCATCTCACTGTGGCGCTGGCCTCAAGAGTGAGGGTCTTGGTGGCCCCCAGGACCTGAGTTACGACTGCTACCAAAGCACCGAACCGGGCTTCGGTCTTCTTAATGGATCATGTTGGAAAAGGGACACATACGGGTCCCACTTTGCTCACGTGGGAAGAGGGGGAGAGAAAAAAATGTGGAAATCATACATGCTTTTCTAACAGGGTTATGCTATTCTGTAACACTAAATGTCTTTTTCTTTCTCTTCAAAGTTTAGTAATTTGTCCTACATTTCTCAATATTCAAACATATTTTAACCGTTACGTTCTAAATGTGTTTTTGTGCTAGGCATCTTACCCAGACTGTACTCGCCTCTGCAGTTGGGCTCTAGAGTGCCCCACTTGCTGTCTCCCAGAGGCTGAGACTTCATTTCTGTGAGCAGAAAGCTCATTTAGCAATGTAGTTATTTCAGTATTTATTTCTATTATGGAATCCATGGGGTTCGGAATGTAACTTTGTACATGAAATATATATAAATATGTATATGAAACATGCACGAGGTTCTGTGTGTTTTGTTTTTACCTCTCCCAGTCTTCCCTGTGCACCCCAAGTCATCCTCATTCCGAGGGGCGCTGCCCAGCGGCACCTGCTGTGGGATGTGGTGGGGAATGAGGACCTGGGTGTGCAGCTTTTGGGGGGGACTGGGGAGAATCCGCAGCTGAGTCACTCAGGGCAGGGAACTAAGTGTGCTCGTAAGACAGATCACCGGGCAGACAGAGCCCCTCCTCGGCTTCTGGAGACCCTACCCTGCCTGGCCCTGGTGCCCTGGGGCCTAATCAGCCACTGCTTTGGAAACCAGCTGACATCTCAGCACCCCGCTTCCTCCACTCCTGCCCCGTTATAATTTGCGTGGGGACAGGCAGCAGGCGCAGCCTTAATCTCCTTTTTGATTCACGGATCTAAGTTGACGTTTGGGATACTTTCAATGTGCTGCTCCAGTAAAAGCTTAAAAGGAGTATTTCATCTCCCTCAGCTGTATTCATTTGCCAAGGTTGTTGTCTCGCGGCTTTTCATGGCAAAGAGCTATAACCTTTTCATCGTTTCATGTCATTTTCAAGTCAGTCATCTAAGGGTTTTCCCAAGTCCTTTGCCCATAAATCCGCCAGGTGATCTGCAGAGACCCTTTGGAGAGTGTCGCTGCCCTTGGGTGATCCAGAGGCCTGGATGAGAAAGCGCCCCTGGGGTCTGCACTCAGGAGCTGTGTTCGAGTCTTGGGACAGCTATTCCCTCCCTTATGACCCTTAGGAGTTACTGAACTCTTCCGATTTCTTCCTGAGGGGCGAGGACACCCCAGGCGTCCAGGTGCTGGCCTGTGAGGTCACAGGTGAGGCACCACCTGCCTTCGAGGCCTCAGAGGCTCAAGAGGTGAGGATGAGTCAGACTCTTGGGGAGGGGAGGCTCTCAGCACAGCCTTGGACGGCAAAGGGGATGGGGCCTGTACTTGTGGGGCTCAGTGACAACTCAGTGGGGTGCAGTGTCCTTACTTCCTGTCTGGCCTTGAGTCTGTCACACCTCTATTGCCCAGCCTCTCTAGTGCCACAGGAAGGGGTGAAAATTCAACCCAGGAAGCCACATCTAAGTGTTAATTTCATTCCCACGCCTGCACACGGAGGGGCACACAGAAGCATGAAAGTAGTGGTAAATTTGAAATGTTTATATGTTTTTAAATTTAATATTCTTAGATGCCATCAAAATATTTTATATCTGCTGATAATGCTTTATGACGAACTCAGTCACTGCATATATATAAGTAGAAACAAAGAACTAAATATCTTAACATCAGATGAGTAACAGGGCATGGAGTGGTCATTGCTTTCTACATTATATAATAGTTTAGCATGCCAGGCGAGTGCCATATGCCCGTAATCCCAGTACTCAGAAGGCTGAGGCAGGAGGATCTTGCATTCAAGGCCAGTTGGGCTGCATAACAAGAGCCTGTCTCAAAACAAAACAAAGCTTAGCGTTACTCTTCAGAAGCAAGAATGCGAAATTCATATTGGGATTTTTGCAGGACATGGCAGGTGCAGAGGCACCCAGAAAGAATGGAGTCATCTGGGCCAGGGATTAGCTCAATGGTTCTGCTTCCTGCCTCACAAGTGCAAGGACCCGAGTTTGATCCCTGGTACCAAAAAAAACAAGAATGGAGTCATCTTTCAAAAACTTGAATTTCTTACCGAGCAGTATTATAACAAAGATCTCCTATTCACAGGGCTGTTAGAAAGAGCAAATGACATCATAAAAAGCTTTACTCAACAGTTAACAAATATTCACACCTTTCCCCACTGATATTTCCCAATACCCTTACTGCTCCTTGCCCTCTGACTTGGTTTTGGTTTTTTTTTGGTACCGGGGATCGAACTCAGGACCTTGGCGTGCTTGGAAGGCGCAGCGCCACTGAGCGACATCCCCAGCCCTCCCTCTGACTTTGGCTGGTCCTGGGTTCGTCTTTTCTTTTTTTTTTTGGTAGCAGGGATCGAACTCGGGACCTTGCACTTGCGAGGCAGGCGACGGAACCACTGAGCTAAATCCTCAGCCCTGGCTCGTGTTTTCTGAGTTCCAAATCCAGGAGTGAGTTCTCAGCGGCTGCCTTGGGCTGCATTTGGCCCGCTCTGCCCCAGTGGAAGGAAGCAGGTTTCCTGCAGGAAGCCGCCTGCACTTCCGTGCCGCAGCGCTGACCGGGTGTGCCTGAGGACGCAGGGCAGTGCAGTGCTGCACCTCCCGCCTCCCGGGGCGTCGCAGCCCTGTCCTCCTGGAGGGGCCTGGACAGGAGCGGAAACCCAGGGACCGGCTCGGTGGGCGCCCGGCGAGGCCTATGTCCGCAGGCTCACCCGGCCCTTTCTGCGCGTCGCCTGTACCGCTGGCACCAACGCACTGCTTTGATCCGAAGGACTCAGTGCGCGGGAGGCGCAGTCGGGAAGAGACACTGTCAGGCGCTCTGGGTCCCGGTCCTCCTCGGCCTTTTCCTTCCTGAACCAGGGAAGGGGTCTCCGAAAGCCCACTTTGGGGTGGCATCAGGACCTAGGACCGCTGGGGTCGCCGAGGTGAAGGGCTGAGGGACGCGGCGAGGCTCCCGTCTCCCCGGTGCCGCCCCCTCCCGGGTGCCAGGGGAACCGCGGCCGGCGCAGCCCCTGCGCTGCGCCTTTAGGACGCAAGGTGGCGCCATGCGAGTGTTCGCCTTCCGAGCGCCGCTGCCCAGGCGCTGCGGGCCCCCTTCCCGCCCCTGGTGCCCGCGGGGCCATCAACCCCGGCACGGGCGTCCTGGCCAGCCGAGGAGGGTGTCGCCTGGGAGGTCAGCTGTGCAAATGGTGAATTATTCCCTCTACCGACAAGCGTGGCCGGCGGCGGGGCTGGACCAGAAGCAGTGAGCTCCGGCCCCAGTGGCCTCCAGCCCCGCCCTCCTCGCCCCTCCCCTCCCTGCCCCCCAGGCTCCCGGGGCCGGGAACGCCGAGGCCGAAGCCCAGGTGCGGGGCCGAGGTGAGCAGGCCAGAGAAGCCCGGGCCGGGGAGAGAGCGGGTTGTGCGGCGCGGCCGGGTGCCCTCCGGGCGCCGGCTGCAGAAGGCGCTGCCGGCCGGGCCGAGGAAACGGCGGGGTCGCTCAGCGCTGCTGGGACCCAGGCCGCGGGGAGGGAGTTACATAACTCGCAGGGCCGTCAGCGGTTATTTGCTGGGTTTTATGACCGCGGTTGGGAGGCCAGAGGATTAGGGCGGGAGCCGGGCCTGGGAGCGACCCCGAGGCCCTGTCCCCGCCCCGATGGCCGTGGCCCCGCCCCAGAGGAGAAGGCAGCGACTTTTGGGGAACAGTTTTTTGGAGAGCAGACACCTGACCCCCACAGCTGCAGAGGCGCTCCCGGCACCCCCAGGGCCCGCCTGCCACCCCTGGGAAGAAATCCTCTCCTGCCCCGCGGTCTGGAAGGCTTGGGGCCGGCATGTTTGCTCACACCTGTAATCCCAGCACTTTGGGAGGCTGAAGCAGGAGAATCACAAGTTCCAGGCCAGCCCGGGGAATTTACCAAGACTCTCTCTCAAAAGAAAAAAAGGCCTGGGGTTGTAGCTTAGTACAGAGGACCTGGGTCTAATCCCCAGTGCCAAAATGAATAAATCAAAATAACACAAGTGAGGGGCAGGGGTGAGAGCCCCAGGCTGCGGAGGAGAGGTGTTGTGTGCCTGCTCTCAGCTGGGAGGGTTGAGAAGTTGGGCTGGGGCTAGGGCCAAAAACTTTGAGATCCTTTCAGAAAATCCTCGCGTGGCTGTCGGAACTGGTGCCCGCTCCCCTCTGCCGGTGGCCTTGCAGAAGGGAGGTCCCAGGGTGCCCGCCCAGGTGACAGGAGAGTCCCGGGCCCGCCTCTCAGCCTGGGCCCTGCTGTCCTCCCTCCGGGCTGGCGGCGCCTTTGCCGCGTGCTCTGTGCCGCGCATTGGGCTCGCCCCACCTGCCGCCTTCCGTGAAGACGGAAGCTGCTTCTGGACATTGCTAAACGACCCCCGGGGGCGAACGTGTCCCTGTTTGAGAAACCTCCATGAACACTCCCAGAACGTTTGGCCATGACCGAGATCGTGGGAGGTGACAGCCCTGCTGAGAGCCGTGCAAACGCTGCGTCTGAACGACCCCCTCGCCCGCAGTGACCCTGGGGCCCGGGAAGAGCCCCAGACCTCGTACACTGCCCACCGATGAGACCCGGCAGCAGACAGGCCCCGAAGACTCGCAGCGCACCCTGATGCAGCTGCCCTTTCCAAACAGAAGGGGGAGATGCAGGCGACTCTCATACTGATTATGCCCAAGGCAGGCTGTGAAGAGTCAACCCCACAACTGGCTTGTTTAGAGAACCAAGTCCGGCTGAAGCCTACGTCCTGGGGTCAGGGTAACTCACACCCAAACTCCGTTCCCACAACTAAAACCTGACTAGAAGGACAGTGCTCTAATTGCAACCATATATTTTGTCTCTTCTGTTCCTAATTCAAGAATGCTTTGTCTTGTCCTTTCCGAGCCTTGTTTACATTAATTTCCATAGAAACTGCACATAGCTTGCCTTTACCCCAATTGATGGCCAATAAAAGTCAGCGCCTGGGACTGGCCAGAACCTCTGTCAGCTGCACCCGTATTGGTGGTCCTGGCTCCCCGCTTTCTCTCTCTCAGTTCTGTCTCTCAGTGCATTTATTTCTCGGGCCTGTGCCGTATACTGGGTAGGGTACTGGAACCTAACTGCAGGGGTCTCCAGTACCTGTGTGAGGAACCTTGGCTTAGATGACAGGTGCCCGAGGACTCGGGAATGGACCGGTGTTGGAGCCTGGACCATCCGATTCCAGAGCCTGTCACCAGCTGTTTCTGAGGCTGGCTCTTCGGGGAGCAGTCTGCTATGAGAGCCCAATGATGGCGCACTGACTGTCTTTCCAGAGAGGCCCCAGCGTTTTTTGTTTTGTTTTGTTTTGAGATGGAGTCTCACTGTGTACCCCAGGCTGGCCTGGAATTCCCTGAGATCCTCCTGCCACAGCCTCCCAGGTGCTGGGATGACAGGAGTGTGCCCTGCCTGGGCCATGGCTGAGCGACCCTGACTGGCCCGGGGACCTGGCCCAGGAATGCAGAGGGGCTCTTGGTCTGGGTCTGGACCGTGATGGCAGTGGCCGGACCACCGAGACCCCAGCGATCTCCCGGAACTGGCTCTGCAGCTCACTGTGAACACACCTGGCACTCAACAGCGCCTCTGAGCTCTCAGGCAGGCTCTCGGGGCCTCAGTTTCCCTGTTGTAAAATAGAGGGGTTGGACTGGATGATCGCTAATGAGTCAGCCACTGAGCACTTCCTGTGTCATAATGTCTTTTGTTGTTTATTTTTGGTTTTTGAGACAGGGTCTTGCTGTGTAGGTCAGGCTGGTTCAAACTCAGTGATCCTCCTTCCTCAGCCTCCCAAGTACTGGAATTACAGGCATGCAACGATGCCCGGCTGTGATAAGGTCTTTCTGTACGCCCTAATATTTAATTGTATCGTCACTCGGAGGTTATTATCCTCATTTTACAGCGGAGGCAGCTGAGACCCAGGGCGCTGAATCACTTGCCCAAAGCCACACGGCCAGTAGGTGGCGCGGGCGGGTCACACGCCCAGGCCTGGCCCTGCCAAAGATTCCAGTAGCCCGGCAGGAGGCGCAGGGCGGGGCGGGACGGTGGGCGCCCCGGAGAGGCGGGAATGGTGGCAGCTGGCCCGGTGGGGAGGGCTCAGAGATGACACGGAGCTTTGCAGCCCGGGGCCCGGCGGGTGGCGGCGCTATGAATAGACACAGGCGTCTGCAGCAGGGGTTCGGAGACCAGGTCACCCTCAGACGCGCTGCCCTGGGCAGGCCAACCGGGAGACACCGGGCCGAGGCCTCGCCGAGTTCCTCGAGGAAGATCAAGATTTAAAATGCGTCGGTGTCTCTACCAAAGCCCCAAGCCGGTGGCTGC
Source organism: Heterocephalus glaber (assembly GCF_000247695.1). The sequence goes on along the minus strand of NW_004624795.1, from coordinate 6,739,694 downwards.
TGACATCTCGGGGCTGCAACTTCAAGTCTCACACTGACCGCTAGGGTCTCTGTCCCTGGGGTGCACCTGGAAGGGCCAGTGGGGGTACAGTGAGCCTGGGGACCGGGCTGCCCCCCGGAGAGACAGGTGTCGTCGTCGTCCTCCCTCTCCCTCTCCCTCCTCCTGGACGCGGTATCCACGGCACCTGGCCCTCGACCTGGCGGCAGAGGCGGGGGAGCCCAGTTTCCCGGCCGCGTCTCCGTGACATTTGCGTCAGCAGCTCTGCCCTTTGACCCCTGGTTCCCAGGAGGGGAGGCAGAGGCCGGGGGACTCGTCATTTGCAGTTCCCTGCGAACGGCAGTTTATTGGGGTTTGGCCTGGCTTCTGCCTCCCACACCTGGCTTTATGGCCGGGAGTGGCCCTGCAGTCGGCCGGGGGAAGTCACGCTTATAAAAGTGTCGGGCTCCCGGGGAGCTGTCCCTGCCCGGGCCCTGCGCCAGCGCCAGCGCCAGCAATGCTCTGGCTGCTCGGGCTTGTCGGGACATGTCTCCAGCCGCCAGGCCAGGCCAGGGCGGCGCGGGGTCCCCAGGAGCCCCTGTCCCCGCGTGCGAGGCCACCGGCCAGCCCCGCCCACCGTGTACGGCCGGGACCCTGGGGCTGCGTTGGAGGGAACATTTCCTCCCGGCCCTGTCAGAGGGAGCTCCCCAAGCATTTCTGGGAATCCCCAGCGCAGTGTTCTTTTCCTGGGGAGGCTTCTCTCTGGGGCCCAAGTCTGGGCCTCTCAGACACCCGCCCTCAGTTAAATACCACTGCCCACTCCCCAGCCGCACCCTGCTGGGAGACTTTCCAATCACCAGTGTTTCCAAAATCAGTTTAGGTGACACAGTCACTAGCTTTTTATTTTGCTGAATTAAGGACATTAAAGGAAAATGTTAACTGGGTGGGGTGGTGCACATCTGGGATCCCAGCACTCTGGAGGCTGAGGCACGAGGATCTCCTCAAGTTCAAGGCCGGCCTGGACAACATTTTGAGACCCTTCTTAAAAGGAGCTGTTAGGGCTAGGGATTTAGCTCAGTGGTTTCCCCACCTGCTGTGCAAGCGCAAGGAACAGAGTTCGATCCCCGGTACCAAAAAGAAAAAGGAGCTGTCAGAGGAAAGGGGCGAGCCTGGTGGTCTCTCAGATTGAGCACAGCTGGCTTTGGGAAAACCTCCCTCTATGTCCCTTATTTTTCTAATTTTGCCTCAAGCAGAGGAGAGGAGGTGGGAGCCAGCATGGGTGCCCAGTTCTTGGTGAGATTCCTGTTCTTCAAACTGCTGGTCGGGACCCAGTGCCCAGGGCTTTGCTCTGGGGACCCATCCCCCTTCCTGTCCCGTCTCCCGGCTCCGGCTCCTGTGCTGGCACCTGCCCTGGCCCTGTGCCAGCCTCCAGGGAAGCCACACGGCGGGAGGCGGCTGTCCCGGCTGGGGGATCTCAGCCTCCCCCCTCCGAGAGCTTCAGTTTCGTGCTCCATAAAATGGGTATATGAGCTGCTCATCACAGGGCTGGGTGGGGATCAGACAGAGGCGAGGCGACTGTGAACGTCCGCTTGTGAACTCCGAGGCCCAGGCAGGGCCGCCTATTGTCATCATTATGGGAAACTAGTAAACAGGCCAGCCTCAGTGCTGAGCTCAGCTTCTGGGTACAACACCCAGTCTGCCACCTGGGGGCCCCCAACCCCACAGAGGAGCAGCTGGCTGATCTCAGGGCTCAGGGAGGGCTGGTGGGGCCCAGGCTTGAGCTGTAGCTGTACAGGAGGCAGAGTTGCACACTGAACAAAAGGCATCCATTTATTGTGGTGGCCTGCTACATGGTTTTTGATGCTGATTGCCCCCCAAATTGTATAGCAGTGTGTGAAGGGCTCCCCAAGGAGGAGCCCGTTTGGGGTGGGATTCAGGGAAGGCCCAGTGCCTGGGCATCAAGGGGTTCACAGAGCAGCCTTTTTAGGGACTACCTGGTTTCTGCCGTGTTGCTGTGGAACGGAATGAGGGACATGTTGGCCCGAACCCCATCCAGCTCCACCACTCCAGTGTGCCTCAGTTTCCGAATCTGTAAACAGGAACAGGGTCCTGCCTTCCCAGGGCTTCAAGGAATTGGGAGGGTACAAGGGGCCTCAAGGGGTACATCCCCACCTGAGCCGAGCTGGCCAGCCCTGAGCAGCGGCCCATGAGGGGCAGAGCCCGCACCCTCCCGACCCCTGCTGACACCCGCTTGGCAGGGAGGTTGGCTTTTCCTTCCAGAGGCCAGGTTCATTCACTGGTCAGGCAGGGACAGCCGGTGACACGGGGAGGGACCCTGCGCACACCCTAGACACACACGGGTGCACACACAGGCCCGCGCGCTCCCTACACACACACACAAGTGTGCGTGTGGCCTCACACAGCAGAGCCAGCCCTGGGTGGAGAGCTCCCTGGGCCACAGTGCCTTCCCTGCTGCTCATTTGTGGAAACTGATCCCCAAGCAGCTCCACCCCCGCCACACACTGCGCCCGGATCCCGGCCCACACAGCACCTAGCCTGGCCCTGCCTGCCTCAGTCTCCCTCCTGGGTCTCATATCCAACCTTCTGTCAAACACCCCAACTCGGGGGGAGGGCGCCCCACCACTGCAGACGGTGCCTGGCACTCAGTCAGTGCCAACAAAGCGTGCTGCAGGGGGCTGGTACCCCAGCGCGGACACCTCCACAAGCCCACCCCAGATCAGCGTCGGAGTCCAGCAGGGCCTGGTGGAGGATGCCCGTCATCCAGGCACCCAGGAGGCTGAGGCAGGAGGATCACCAGAGTTCAAGGCCAGCCAGGGCTATTTAGCAAGACCTTGTCTCAAAACACAAAGAGAAGTTCGGGGTCCACTGGGAAAGGGCACCCATGGGGGCTCCAGTCACTCTCTTGGGAGAAATGAGGTGGCTGCCGGAGAACACAGGGCCTGTGGTGTGTCAGGGATCGCCTACCTGTGTCCAGCCACCACTGCCACCCCCATCCCCTGGGGAGCACAACCCCTGCGGGCCAGGGATCCCTGGGTCATAACCTGCCACCCAGAACCGACCAGAACCTGGGCAACCCGGGCAGGAGGGGCCAAGGGTGGAGGGAGAGAAGGGACCGGGCACTGAAGGTCAGGAGGTAACGGGACCCGCGGTTAGGTTATAAATAAGTCCCGGCAGCGGGTGATGCTGGACCTGCGCCCTGCGGGCCTGGGAGCCCAGGGGCAGCGCCAAGGCCTCTGGGGCAGTGCAAGGTCAGAGCAGCCAGGTTTCCTGGCTCTCGGCTGTGGGGGTGGGGGGTGGCCGGACCCAGGCCCCCAGCCTCATCCCGAGCTGTCCCCAACACCAGTGGGACACAGCTGACGGCAGGAAGACACCTCTCTCCACCTGCTGAAAGAGGGGCGGCCTTAGTCAGCTCCGGAGCACACTTATTTTTAAAACTTGTTGCTGTGAGTGGGCACGCCTGTCATCCCAGCACTCGGGAGGCTGAGGCAGGGCGGTCACAGTAGTTCCAGTCAGCCTGGGCTACAAAGTGAGACCCTTTCTCAAACCAACAAAAGACAAACGTACAAAGACCTCTCAGTGGTTGGAGTTCCGCCCACGGGCTGAGCCCGCAGTGTAGGGATCAGGCACTCGGTGAGCACCCTGCGTGGTCACCCCAGCCCACAGGCCCGGCCCCTGCCCTGCGCACAGCTCAGTCCTGGCTTCCAGCCTGTGCACCCGGCCTGGCCCGTCGCAGCCTGGGAAGTGCTGCTTTTTACTCAACATTTTACCGAGAATGATTTTTCTTTCCCTTTTAGGGGCGGGACGTGTTTTGACTCAGGGTCTGGCTAATGTAGTCCAGGCTGGCCTTGAACTTTTCCGATCCTCCCGCTTTAGCCTCCCAAGTCCTGGGACTACAGGTGTGCACTACCATGGGTGATTAAAGAATGATTTTTCAAAGTTAGTTTTTGTTCTAAAAAATGATAAACATACATTTTT
>NW_004624795.1:6692621-6735539 GCF_000247695.1 Heterocephalus glaber | reverse complement strand
AGAGAGAGAGAGAGAGAAATATAAAAAAGGAAGAAAAACCACCCACTATTATTGTTTAGCATTAACCTTTCAAGCAATCAGCAATGTTTCCTAAGAGGCTCAGACCCGGAGCCCCACAGAGGAGAGATGGTCCTCACTTATTGTTGGGCCAAGTGCTAACTAACTCTGTATCCCCAGCAGGGGTGGCACCAGGGGCTGGCGACACCGAGTGAGCATACAAAGGCCTGGTCTTTGACTTTTGGCTGGGGAAAGCTGTGCTGGAGGCTGGCACAGTGAGTACAAAAGCCCTGGAGCAGCCGTGCCAAGGGTCTAGGCACAATGGGGAAGCCAGCGCAGGAGGGCTGTGATCTGGGGTTTGTCTGTGATCATGCTGGCTGCTCGGGGACTGACAGAGGAGGCTCCTGTCTCCTCCTGTCCCTGCCCCTCCCCTCCTCCTCCATCCCGTCTAGCGACTGACTTCAGGGCAGACCCATGCTGGGCCCCAGGGCCCCGGGCTTCTCAGAGTGTCTGTGTCCTGGTCCCGGATGTGCTGACACCACAGCGAGTGGCGCCAAGACAGCTGTGGAGCGGTCACCGCACCAGGCCGCCCGGTCCCGACAGCCTCCTCCCGGCCTGCTGCTGAGGTCTGCCCTGGCCAGGCAGGGCCCCTCCCCTCCTTGGCCACTTCCGGCTCTGCCCTTCTGACTGCCCCTGGGGGGGCGGTGGGTGTCCCCAGCTTCCGGGGTGCACACTGCGAGCCCCGGAAGCTCCAAACCTGCCACTCGGCCCAGCCAGGCCAACCGCGGCCTCCTGCAGTGAGTGGGCATCGCACCTTTAGCACCGCTCAGCTCTGCCTTGACCACGCCCTCCCCAGCCCTCCCACCCCTGCTCTGCGACAGGCAGCTGCCCTTGCCCTTCTTTCTATTCCCAGCATGGCAGCCGGAGGTGTCACCCTCTGCTTCGCCTGTCAATCTAAGGAAGAGTCGCCACCTGCCCCTCCCCACCTCTCTGCTGCTCAGTTGCTCCTCCTTCCTTGGTTTCTGCCTCAGGGCCTTTGCACCACTCTTCCTGCTTCCTGAATCCCCTCCCCCAACACTTCCATGGTGGGCTCCTCTTCCTCTCATACATTTCACTAACCACACCGAGGAGCACTCCTTAGGCACCGCATTAAAGATGAAAGATCACACCTGGCACCCAGCTGGTGGCTTCTAATCCACTCTCCAATAAAAGGACACCGCTCCAGGAGGAAAAGGCTGATTGTAGGATGGGGCAGGAAATGCAGACAAGAGCCCTGAGAGAGCCACACTGACGGGAACAGGTTAAGGGGACCCAGGAGCCAACAGGAAGAGCTGCCAGTGGCCAGAAGCCGGGACTACTGAGCAACAGAATAAATATTATGGGATTATAACTCAAATGCAAAACAAATATGCACAAGACCATTATAAATATAGGAGCAAATGAACTAACACATGGAAGAGACAGGGCTCCCACTCAGAAGAATCCCAAATGATGGATACAATTCTTTGTTGTTGTTGTTTTGTTTCACACAGGGTCTCCCTACGTAGCCCAGGCGGGCCCTGAACTCCACACTGATCCTCCTGCTTCAGCCTCCCGAGTGCTGGGATCACAGGTGTGCACCACTAGACTCGGAAGTTGGTGCAGATTTTAAAGAGGGGGAGCATAGTGACTTCCCTCCAAACCCTGCAGTTGGGGAAGGGGGCAGAGAGGGGCCACTCCACATCAGCCAGGCAGTCAAGGTCAACGTCAAGGTCAGCACCAGTCACACTGCTGGTGTGGACCCCAAGAGTGCTCAAAATGCCACTTCAGCCAGACGTGATGGCCTATCCTGTAATCCCAGCACTCGGGAGGCTGAGACAGGAGGATCCCAAGTTAATGTCTTAGCAAAACCCTATCTCAAAGTAAAAGAAAAAGGTCAGGGAATGGAGCTCAGTGTGAAGGCTCTGAGCTCAATCCTCAATCCCACAAAAAACTTTTTTTTTTTTAATTTAAAAATGCCATCCTTCCCCACCTGCCCTATCCCTGTCCTGACTTACCCTATTCTCTGGTCCCCATTTGGCGACCTCCTGTTTTGTTTTTTACCTGTTAAAGCTCTAGACTCTAAGGTTCCTAAAGTGTCTCTTTCATGCGTGTCCCCAGGGCCTCGAACAATCTGACACAGCGCTCAATACATATTTGTTGAATGATAAATTTCCAGATAGTCACTGTTAGTTTTTCCACTTTTTTTTTTCCCCCTCTGCCTAAATACATTTACTCCTGTTTAAAAATAAACACAAGATTAGAAGGTCCGGCCTGTCTGTCCTCACTCAATAGCTCCTGGTCGCTTGTCCTCCTCCGGCCCTGACACCCGTTTCTGGACCCCGCGGGTGCCTGCGGGCCTCGCGAGTGGGTGCAAAGGGAGAGCCCCGGCTGCCCCGATCTTCCACGCTGACGTCTGGCAGAGGGGTGGCTCTGTGCCCGGGCCAGGCCGAGCCCATCTGTCCTCTGACACCAGGGCTGTGGGCACCGGATCCCGCCCGGGCAGAGGCGGCTGCGCCAGAACCCAGGGATTAAGCAGCTTTCACAATCCCCGCGCGCAGGCGCAGTAGGGACACAGCGCCTGCGTCCTGGCACACGGTGCTCCGGGGAGCTGGGCTCTGTCCGGGTGCCGAAGCGCTGGCCTGGGGGTACCCAGGGTGCCGGGGGGGGGGGGGACACTGGGGGGGCGGGGGTGAGCTATGGCCTACTTCTGTGATGGATCTTTGTAACATGTGAGCAAGAAATGCCCAAGGACACTGTGGAGGGCGAGGCGGGAGCAAGGGTGACCCTGCTGGCCCTCCGAGGCCATCTGCTTCCGGATCCCGCCACCGGCGCTCCTTCGGGACCCTGGAAGACGCCTGCCCCGCAAGGCCTCACTTCTCTGGGGCGCGCTGGGGTGTCTGGGTCCGTGCGCTGAGGAGCTATGCGCATGCTCACTCGGCACCTGCGTGCTTGCCCCGAGAGCACAGGCTGGGGTGTGAGCGCGTTGCGTGTGCACGCGGGCACGTGTGCCCCGGGTCAGGCTGTGAGGACAGAGACTGACCTTGGCGCACACCTGTTGCCCACCCGCCCCCGCCCCACGCTGCCGGCGCAGGTGAGCGGCCTCCCACACCTACACTTCCTCCTCCTGGTCTCGTTTTCCAGATGGTGCTTGTGGCTTCCCTTCCCCCTCCGTGCTTGGGTCCTGGTGGTCCCCAACCCCCCGTCCCCTGAGATGCCCTGACAAGTGCCTTTTTCCCCAACGCCCCCTCCCCCTTTTTTTGGTACCGGGGATCGAACTCGGGACCTTCCGCTTGCGAGGCCGGCGGCAGAAACACTGAGCTAAATCCCCGCCCCCACCCCATATTTTGATACACGGTCTTGCTAGATAGTCCAGGCTGGCCTTGAACTCACTATGTAGTCTCCAATGCTCCACAATCCTCCTGCTTCAGCCTTCCCAGTGCTAGGCTTACAGGGACGGACCGCCACGCCAGGCTTTCCACTTTATAGATTTTTTTAATAGATTTTTTTAAAAAGCAAACACAAATGGAACCATCTCTATTTCTGAGCTTTTCTAGAGAAATTTAGCAGTGGGATCCACATCAACACATCTTGATCTCCCCCGTGTTTAAAATCGTCTACATGGCCCGTCACGGTGCTGAAGTCCCCCATCTAATCCCTCCCCTGTCCCAGACCTGCTGTTTCCAACTTTTTCTACCCCTGAATGCAGGAAGCTACAATGAACATCTCTCAGCAGATCTCTGGGGAGGTGGTGGGGACGCGGGCATCGGGGCCAAGAGGGAGGCTGGGGACCAAGGGGAGCCCCAGGTGGCGCCCCATCCCCACGGCTACTGAGCGGGGAGGCACCAAGAAAAGTCGGTGTATGGTACGCTCAAGCAGGGCCGAAGCCCAGGATTCGGACTCCGTCGCCCCCGGAGACACGGCCTGCGTATTTTTGGTTGCGTAAGCAACGGAATTAGAAATCAGGACAGCGGCCAAGACCTCGAGATCTATGGTGGGTGGGTGGGCGGGGCCAGCGGAACAGATGGGGACCAGGCAAGTTTTGGGGTTCTTCCGGCGGGCAGCGAGGAGAGCAGCTCAGCGGCCCCCAGGTAACCAGTTAGCCAAGTGTAGAGCCTAGGCCCACTGCACAAGGCAGAGGCAGGATTTGAACTTGGATGGGCCACCGAGGATTCTCCACTTCATTTCATGGGAATAAAGTGTCCCACCCACAGTTCGTGGAGAGGAGGATCACGTCCTAAAGAAGCCCCTTGCAAGAGCGCAGGCAGTAATAGCCACATGTGGAGGCACACACCTGTGATCCCAGCACTTGGGAGGCTGAGGCAGGAGGACTGCAAGTACCCACCCAGCCTGGGCAATTTATCAGGACCTGTTCCAAAAGAAAATGAAAGGGGGCTGGGGCTGTAGCTCAGTGAGAAAGGCCTGGGTTCAATCCCCAGGAGCACAGATAAATAAGTAAATAAATATAAAAAGGAAAATTAAAACTCCCAAGTCCACCTCCCCAGTGAGTTCGCTCCCTCTGTGTCTGGGATGGCCAGGGAAGGGGATTGGAAGACGGGTTGCTGGGGCCCCTGAGCTGGGACAGGGGTCGCCTTTGGGGGGGCAGCAGGAGGGAGGGAAGGTGACGGGGTGTCCTGCTGTGCCCCCCACACTCCAGTAGGTACACTTGAACTCCTGTCCTCAGCACGTGGCACTTGTGCCTGAGTGGGGAAAAGCCCCAAAGATATGGAGCCTGGGGATCCAGGCTTGTGGGCAGGGCTGGACTTCACTTCTGGCTCCTTTCAGGTTTTTTGTTTTGTTTTGTTTTGTTTTTTGGTACCGAGGACTGAACTCGGAACCTTGTGCCTGCGAGGCAGACGATGGAACCACTGAGCTAAATCCCCGGCCCCACTTGTTTGTTTTTGAGACAGGGTCTCTCTATGTAGCCCAGGCTGGCCTTGAACTTGCACAGTGATCCTCCTGCCTCAGCCTCCCAAGAGCTGGGATCACAGGTGTGGGCACCAAGCCCGGCATGGCTCCTTTCAGAAAGCCAGCGGGAGCTGCAGAGGAGCCTGGAGATAGAGTGGCAGGGGCAATTGGAAGGTTCCTGTGTGTTTCTAGGTGCTCGGGGACGAGTGGAGGGGTGATTCCATGTCTGTCCATCGTGTTTTAGCAGATGCTGACAGAATCCTTGGTGCTCTTACTGAAAGGTGGGTCCCTGTCACCTCCCCTGGAGTCTGGGCTGGCCTCAGTGACTCACTTGTCACTGTGGGATGTAGCCGGAGTGACTGCTGGGAGGCTGGGGACCTCCCTTGGTGCCCCCATTTGGCCCACATCAGACCCCAAGAGAGAATAGCCAGCCTGAGACCTTCACAAACCGCAGGTCCCCAGAGCCTCGAGCAAAATAAAATGGTACTTCTAAGCCAATAAACGATGGGATGATTGGTCACATAGTCATAGAATCTGAAAAGGGGCTTAAGGAGCCAGGTTTGGCGGTGCACGCCTGGAGCCCCAGCACTCTAGGAGGCTGAGGCAGGAGGATGGAAAGTTCGAGGCCAGCCTGGACAACTTAGCAGCATAGTAAAACCCTGTCTCAAAATAAAAAATGTTAAAAGGGCGGGGGGGGCGCTGGGTGGCCAGGGATGTAGCTCAGTGGTTCCGCCACCGGCTTCACAAGCACAAGGTCCTGAGTTCGATCCTCGGTACCAAAAAAAAAAGGGCTGGGCATGGATGTAGCTCAATGTGAAGGCCCCAGATTCAATCCCCAGCACCTCAAAAAAAAGGGGTGACTGTATTCCAGGGCACGCAGGATATGGTAATGAACATATCAGCATGGTGTCCATCCCCATTAACTAGGGGTGTCACAGAGAACCCGGACACAAGGCAGGTAATTAGGTAACAGGGAGGGTGCAGTGAGGGAGTCATGTGTGGGAATGTGGGGCTCAGCAGGGCAGGGCGGGGTCAGGACAGGTCTCATGGGGCAGGTGACACTGGACCGGCTCTGAAAGATAAAGGGATGACAGGTACAGGGGTCAGGGAGGAAGGACTGAGATTCCGGGCAGGAGGACAGGGGACAGCAGGGGTCGAGGCCAGATCCGGGTCCTGGGTTTCTTTTTTTTTTTTTTTTTTTAACCACACTGTAGCAAATCTTTTATTACAATAATGCAACCTCTTTGGAACGTCCCAAACAGACCAGACTCCATCCCTGCCATACTACAGGGCAGCGCAGGGTTCACTAAGGAACCCAGGAAGGAGAGGGTTCAGTATCAGGCTGCAGGGATGGCATCACGTGATCAAATCACATGGTGGCTGGGCAGAGCAGAGACGTCATTTCCCATGTCATCCAATGTGCGCCTCACATCTCGGCGTCTCAATGGAGAACAGTTTCTATTCCATATGTTAAGTGCAAGAAGTTGACAGAGGTAAAATCCAGTGAAAATACATCAACTTCAATTCAACTCAGTGAAAAAAAAGGAAAATTAAATTAGTTGTTTTTCAGGGAGAGAAGGAAAGGAAGGCATGGGGATGAGTCAAAACTAGGCCAGGGCTGGTGGCTAGAGTGCCAGCTGTCACACCACACCTTAAAATAAAGCCGCTTTTGTGGATTTTGCCTCTTTTGGTATTGTAAACACGTGCTGTTTACTATCACCCAAATTTGAAACTTTTTTTTTTTTTTTTTGCAAACAAAACAAAACTTAGGGCCGGGGATTTAGCTCAGTGCTGCTGTCACCTGCCTCACAAGTGCAAGGTCCCAAGTTTGATCCCCGAAACCAAAAAAAGACCCCAAAAACCAAAAAATGAAAACTTGAAGTCTTTCAGGCAAATATTCCTAAGGAAAGAAGTCATTTGTTGTAAAATTGCGAGGAAACCCAGGCAAGACCCCACTTCAGATTGGTCAGCATGAACCTGAGCGCTCTTGTCCACTGCTCCTCGGAGTTGAACTGGGTTTTGATGGAATAGGAGCCCGTGCTGCCGCCGGGGTCCTCGATCTTGCCTTTCTCCACGTCCATCCTGTATGGAAGGCAAAACCGCGTCTCGCCCTTCTCCACCTCCTCTTTGAGCTGCTGCACACAGTCCAGGAAAGCCACTATGGCATGGTCGAATTTGTTGTCCCAGAAAAACCGCAGCCCCCCAGAACAGTACAAAGGCAGCTCCTTGGATTTGTCTGCCAGGGACTCCAGGTATGAATGGTTTCCATAGGGAACAAGTCGATACCTCTGAAACTTCAGACCCATCTTATTGGCCAGGACGCGCAGCGGCAGCACTGTCTGGCCCCACGTGGCATTGATCTCGTTCCACTCCACAGGGACGCTGGGCAGGCGCCCCAGCCTGAAGTTGTTGATGGTGCCAAACTGCCCGCTGTGCCAGATGTGGAAGGTGGCATTGAAGACGTTGGTCTTCTTCAGCTTGTCCAGCTGCATCTGCACATAGCACATCTGGTTCTCTACAATCTTCAGCTCATCGTCCAGCTCCAGCTGCTGCCGTTTGAATTCACTATATTCCCTCTGGTACTGGGCTTCCTCCTGGTCCAGCCACTCAGCCTTGGCCTGCACCGTCTCCAGGTTCTCGGCCACCACATGTCGGTTCTTTTCCACCTCCTCCAGCTCCTGGATCAGCCACTCCTCCTCCAGGGCGAGCTCCCTCAGCTCCCTCTGCAGCAGCTCGCCGTCATCCTCATTCATTTGCTCCAGGATCTCCAAACAGCGCTTGTAGTTCTGACACTCGTTCTCGGTGACATTGAGCTGCTTGTCCAGCTGGTCCAGGAGTGTATCTGTGCACTCCTCACACAGTGGGCGGTCCACATCTGTCTGCCCCGACCTGATGTCGAAAAGGTCCCCAGTGACCTTCAGTCTGCGGCTGAGGTTCTCCATGGTGCCGCCGTCAGACGCCTCCCCGAGGAGTGTGAAGCTGTTGGCGCTCTCTGTGGACAGCATCCTGCCTGGGAGGATGAACTGGCGGGAGACGCCATCCTGGCGGGTTTCCCACAAATGGCTCCTCCCCTGAGTTAGCCTCTTCTTCCTGGGTCTCTCCTGGTTTAGCCTGGGCTGTGGTAAGTAATGGAGCTGTGAGCTCCTGGATGGTGACATGCTCCAGGATCTTGAAGCTGGTGTCCAGTTTCACAGGCTGGCTGCAGCGCTGGCACACGAAGCTCACCTGCATGGTGCTGCTGGACACCTTGGACCCTTCCATCCCTCAGGACCCAGGTCCAATCTATCGTGGGGGCGCTGCGGCCTCGGGTCCACCCCGGAGTGAGGCGTCCAGGTCAGCCATCGCCCAAGGCTGGGTTTCTTTCTTGGGTGACTGGCCCAGTGCTTGCTTCTGCAGCTTAGAGGAGAGCATTGGGATTGAACCCAGGACTTTGCCCGAGCCCCAGCCCCAGCCTTTAGTTATTTTAATTTTGAGATAAATTCTCACTAAGTTGCTTAGTTGTCCAGCCTGGACTCGAACTGGGGACCTTCCTGCCCCAGCCTCCCAGAATGCTGGCATCACGGGCGAGCACCGCCACGCCCAGCTCGGCTGGGTGTTTTGCAGCGTGGTGGCAGGAGACACGCAGCAGACACGCCCAATGTGGTCACTGAATGTCGCACGGGTGTTGGCTGAGTTCATCCGGACAGATGAGGTGGCCATGTGCGTGGGACAGGCAGGGGCGGGTTTGCTGCTGAAATTGGCCAGAGAGGCAGAGGCAGAAGCCAGCTGTGATACCAAGGACCTGGTGATCCCGGCCTAGAGTCCCAGGGGTACGTCCCTGCAGAGAGGCCACGGGGAGACACTGGAGGAAAACCCAGAAATCCGGAGCCTGTCGGAGCTGGAAGGAGAAACACTCATTCAGGGGTTACGGCGAGCCCAGCAGTGTGCATGCGTGTCATTCAGCTTCACCCTTAGGCCAGGGACTCGGAATTATTCACTCAGCACCTTCCATGTGCCGGGTACTGAGTGGGTGCTGGGTATGAGCTGGTAGACAAAACAAACACTACCCTTGCTTTGGTGGAGTTTAGGGTCTGTGGATTGATTCTCATTTTCCAAAGGCTCAGAGAGGTTAAGTAACTGGCCCTAGGTCACACAGCAGGGAGGATTTCCAGGGCTCGGGAGCATGGCCAGTGGCCGAGGACAGCAGGGTGGCTGGCCCAGGCTTGAGGGCAGAGGCTCCCTGGTCCAAGGGCCCAGGGCCGGAGAGCTTGGCCGCCATTGGACAGAAGAGCGCATCTCAAAGATGCATCTTGAGCCTAGGGCTGAGGTGTTGGGGGATGAGCAGGGCTGGGGACCAGCTTGAGTGCCTCCTCTTCATAGCAATAATTTTTTCTCGCTCTCATCTGGGACCCATGGACACTGTACTAAGTTCTCACTAAGTTGCTTAGTTGTCCAGACTGGGCTACTTGGGATTCTCCTGCCTCAGCCTCCTGTTTCTAGTGCATCCTCCAGGTGAGGAGACTGGAACTGAGCATCTTGGACCTGCGTTTGTGGCTCCAGCCGAGTGCAGATTCGCGTCCCCTGGGAGCTTCAAGCCCTGGCTGCGTGCAGACAACGACAGGGACTCCTGGGGCAGAGCCTGGCAGCCTTTCCCAAGACCCCTCGGGTGACCCCAGGTCGCAGGGTCCCGCCGGTGTCTCGCGCAGCTGTCGGAAATGTGGGATCTCGGACCACCCTAGCCTGTGAGTCAGGGTCTCCGGGCCCTGCGGGGGACCCTGGTTTGCAAACATTGGGTGCCACCCGGAAGTAGAGGCCCAGCTGGTCCCCGCCAGGATCTCTAGGTGGCTGGAAATAACCAGAGCAACAAGACATCCATTTAGGGACACTTTTTGAAAAAAAATTAATAAAAGTCCTACTCTGATTTATTAATTACCAAAGTTAGATACTGCAAGTTGGGTTATTCTTCCTTTTCTGGTATGAAATTTCCTCACCTGGATTTCGGAGATGTCAGATGTCCTCTCGCCTCCCTTGCTCTCTTTGTGGTTTTTTTAGACAGGGTCTGGCTATGTAGTCCAGGCTGGCCTCAAACTCATGGAGCTCCTCCTGCCTCAGCCTCCGGAGTGCTGGCATTGCAGACATGAGCTACCGAGCCCGGCCCTGCTGCTGTTCTCACTGGTGTTAAATTTAGCCACGTTGCCCGACTGCTCCCCGCGGGGTGGCCAGCTGGCCGGGGATTATGGGTTATTAAGTCTCATCCAGCCGAGGCTGGTTGTCCTCACTTAAAAACCTCACAGACGCCTGGCGACACACAGGGAAGTAAGTGGACGAGGCGCAGCACGGCGATCCTTTTATTACAGCTCTGTTCTGCTCCCTTGATTGCCTTATCCACCCTTGATTTACCGAGAGATTTTTATTTTTTAGCGGAAGGAAAAAAAAATGCAGGCACCTTCTGTGTATCCATCCGCCAGAAGATGGCTTCCTGGTGTAGGAATGTGCGTCTCAGAGCCGTGTTCCTCTCCCGAAAGCAGAGAGGGTTTCCTGGGAATGACTCTGGACGAAGCTTGGGGAATTCCGTGTCGCTCCGTCCTTGGGCCTTGCTGACCTTTCGGGCTCTCGGGTTCTTTTCCTGGGTGCTGACGTCCCGGGTCATGATCGAAAATAAACTGAGTTTGCCATGGAGCTGCCTGATCATTGTTTAGGTTCTCTTTTTCTCTTCAATCTGTACACTATCTTCTTTTGGTTTTTAAAAAAATGTGTATACACACACACACACACACACACACGCACGCTCTTTGTTTTAGAAACACCTTTTTCATAATCTAGTATTTCTTTTGACAAAAGTAAATAAATAAAGTTTACAAGGGGAACCGAATCCCACTGTCCACAATAAAACCTTCTAGGTTTCAGATGTTCATCAAAGATGTGACCTTTGGAGTCTGCCATAAAGTAGTCCGCCATAAAGTAGTCCGCCATAAAGTAGTCCGCCATAAAGTAGTCCCCGTTCTTTTATTTTGTATTTATTTATTTGGTTATTTATTTTGATGTGGTACCGGAGATTGAACCCAGTGCCTCTGCACTGACAGGGTCTTGCTAAGTTGCCCAGGCTGGGCTTGAATTCCCAACCCTCCTGCCTCAGCCTCCTGAAGTGCTGGGTTTACAGGCAGGTGCCACTGTCTCCAGCTTCAGCAGTGTTGACTGGGTCCCACCTATGCCCCCGGGGGGCCACCCTGGGGACTTGAGGTAGATATGTTTTCCCTAGAGGCTCCAGCAAGTGCTCAGCCAGGCGCTTATGTCCGTAGTCCCAGCACAGGGAGGCTGAGGCAGGAGGATCACCGTGAGTTCAAGACCAGCCTGGGCTACGTAGTGAGCTCCTGTCTCAAAAAAACAAAGACAAACAAGAAAAGAAGGGTTCGGGCCTCCAAAATGAGTGGGAAGTTTGGAAACCAAAGCCAAGCTATTTAAGTCACCCACAGTGCCACCCCGTAGAGGTGATGGTTGTTAGTCAAGCATAGTGGCCCACTCCTGTGAGCTCCTCCTGTGAGAAGCTGAGGCAGGAGGATCACAAGTTTGAGGCCACTGTGGATACGTTCTCAGAATGAAAAAAGGGGCTGGCCCATGCCAACCAGGTACAAGACCCTGAGTTCCATGCCATCGTTCTATCGACTGAGTTCTTTTATTGAGTTCAATCCCAAAGTCAACATGACCTCCTTCTAGGTCGTACCCTTTGCTGGGCGAGGAGGTCAGGGTATTTATTGTCTGATTTCTGTAAATTCTTCTTCTCTATCATCTTCGGCCGTTTGGGGCCTCTGCTTTTCCTTCCTAGTACACAGCACAGACATCAGGAAACCCTTGAGCCCCACAGGCAGAGGTGGGCAATGCTTGGGCAGAGCTGGCTGGTGTTCAGTGCCCAGGGCCACTCACCGAGCCGCTGTTCCCGGCATCCCTGGCCCTCACCTGCGTCACTGTTCCCCAACCTCCCCGAGGGCCCCACGGATGGGGAGGAGGGGCCAGCGCGGGGCTGCCTGTCTGTCCTTGGCCAGGGTCCTGCTCCCCTGGAACGAGCCCGACCGGCAGGCAGAACTGACCCGGGCCAAGGCCAGTGTTTCTCTTCCAAGACGGAAGTGGGGGTTGTGCCCTGTGCTGGGGCCACCTTCCCACCTCGGGAGGGACTGGGGACGCTGTCCTCCACTCAGGGACAGAGGAGGGCATGGCTGGAGGGCAGCAAGGCTGGGCCAGGCCCCAGTGCTTCTCAGTCCCCTCCTAGGCCTGGGAGCTCCAGGGGGGCTCCACACAGAGCTGGCCCGGTCCAAAGGTTCTTCAGGGTTCTTCCTGAAAACCAGTGGCAGGAGGAGGAAGTTCACGATGCCAGGGTGTGGGCCTCAGTTCGGGCCTCGGGCTCTGGGCTGAATCCAGGCTGTGCCTGTCCCAGTGGGTGCACCGTGGCCAGCAGGGGCTTCAGCCCTCCGAGTGTGGGCATCTCCCACAGTTACGGGGGCATGAAACAGACGGCAGAGCCCCACTGTTTTCTGATCCCATCCTCACTCAGGCAAACGGGCCGGACCCTCCAGGCGTACAGACATCCCCGTCCCTGACTGCACACTGATGACCCAAGACCCAGGCCCAGGCGCCTCAGGCTGCACCGAGGTTGGCAAGGGGCTGTGCCACCCAGAGGTCCTGAGCGGGGGTCTCCTCTGCCCCTCACAGCCCTGGCCGGCAGCCCCGGGGGCCCGCCTGGCCCATGTTGAGGCTGCCGGTTGCCAGGATTCGATGTGGGTTTGTCTGCCTTCCCCAGCCCATGCCAACCCGCCCAGCAGGCCCCACTGCCTTGGCGACGCATCACAGAGTCCACACAAAGGGAGGCTGCACTGCCTGCTGGGAGGCTGGTGCTGCCTGGTGTCTCCATGGCAACGCTGACATCACGGGGCCGGCTGCAGTAGGGCCCCAGGGGAGGCTCCCAGTGTTCTGGGGAGGAGGCCGGGTGGGTGGGCCTGCCTGCCCTGGGTCTGGGGGGGTCCTGACCCTGCCTGTCCCCACCTTGCCCGGGGCCCGTCTGAGACGCTGTCTCCTGACCCATAACAGAGAGGGCAGTCTTCACCCGGGACTGACTGTGATCATGGATAAGATACAGGGAGGGCTGTCGTGAAGACCATTCTGGTGACTTCCAGGGAAAGGCAGGGGCGGCCTGCACCCCTGGACTGCCTGGGCCCGTGATGTGAGCTCTAGCAGGGGGCTTGGGATTTGGGGAGGGGAAGGCACAGTTACGGGGAGGAGTGGGGAGACTTTAGGGGCTGTAAGTGGCTCAGAGCTTTTTGGCTCCCTGGGGAGCGTCCCTCCTGGGATGGCTGCCTCCCTCTCCTCATTGCAGGGAGGTGGGTGACCCATCTGCCCCTGACCTGGGTCACCTCCCTCATCTCAGGAGGCTTTGCATCCCTACTGTCCCCGGCCTCTGGGAAGACCAGGGTGCCTCGGGGCCCCTTGCCAGGCTGGGAGAGGCTGATTGCCCGGCGCCTGGGCCTTTGCCCCTCTTGGCCACAAAACCACTGCTCCCATAGCCTCCTGCTCTGCTGGCCCACGCCGCACCATTGTTTGGCTTCAAACCGGTTCTGGAAGGGTGGTTCGTCCAGTGTCCTAGGGTGGCAGAGTCACCCATCAGGTGTCCCAGAGGAGGCGGGCACCTGGGGACAGGAGGGCCAGAAGGCACAGTGGGGAAGAAGTCCCTTCTGAGACGGAGTCAGGCAGAGCTGGTGTCCCCAGAGACGCTCGAGGAGCCGCGGGCACCTCCCAAGGCCGCTGACCTGCTAGAGGACTGCAGCCTGGGCATGGGGACCGGCCACACCCTTCCCCTTTGCCCCCATCCCACTCCTCAGGAGACAGAGGCGTCCTTCCACCCCTGCCCTCACGAGGGCCCCGGGGTCTGAGGCCCGGCAGTGCTCACCCATTAGGTCACTGTCCCTTTGAAAGACCGATGCAGAGAGTACCAATCAGCGACATGAGGCACAAGGGCTTCTGTCCCTGCCCCTCTCTGGCCAGGTGCCTCTGCTCTGACCAGAAGCCCTACCCACCCCGGGCAACTCAGGGAGACCATGAAAACATTTTATAAAGCCCTCAGAGTGGTGGCCCTCACCTGTCATCCTAGCACTCTGGAGGCTGAGGCGGGAGGATCACTGGGAGTTGGAGGCCAGCCTGAATTGCATACTGAGACCCTGAATCCAAAAAATTAAAAAATAAAATTAAAAAAGCGTTGGGGATGTAGCTCAGGATGAATACATAGTACTGAAAAAGAAAGGAAGGAAGGAAGGAGGGAAGGAAGGAAGGAAGAAAGGAAGGAAGGAAGGAAGGAAAGAAAGAAGGAAGGAAGAAGCCTTACTCTCAAAGTGGCTGTTGCCACTTCCAGAAAAGCCCTTCCACATAAGTCCTTAGCCCCCAAAAGCCCACCACTGGCACTGAACTGTGGGACCCAGGGGCCGTTTCCCCAGAGGACAGGTCAGTCCTGGGGTGAAAGCCTGGGAGCCCCCGTTCAATGTCCTGGACACCCTGGCCAGTGACCCGGGACCAGGCCTGGTGTCTGTGTACCCAGAGGCTGGGGTGGGGCAGGCGCGAGCCCGTGGGACCACAAAACAGAGGAGCAGTCCGGGGGTCCTGGGGCCCTAGGAGCCCAGCTGAGGCCCCCCCATGCCCACCCACTGTTCCTCTTTCCTGGACTCAGTGACTTGGGGTGGCCTCACCCTCTGCCTCAGTTGTTCCCTCCGTAAAATGGGCACAGAGCTCTCCGGTAAGAAACCTCCCACTGAAAGGCCTGGGTGGCTGGGACCTCTGGCAGTAGCCCTGCCTCTCGCCCTGCTCTGACTCCTAGGGAGGGGAAGGACGTGGAATAAAGCAAAGTGGATCCCGGCCTTCGAGCCTGGGACTGAGAGTCTCCCTCTCTCCTCTGGCATGGCTGGCCCTTGGCTCCCCGTGGCTTTGGTACAAACAGCAAGGACAAGTTACCATTTAACTAGAGCTGGAGCCTGGCCAAGCTCTCCAGCCAGTGGCAAACCTGCAGGACCAGTTCGCAGGGATGAAAGGGCTCCTGGAGAGGTGGGGAGGGAGGGGAGGGCCAGGGCTGGGGCTCAGGGGAGAACACAGATGGTCAAGGGGTGAGCGGCAGGGTCCCCCCACCGCAACTGAGCCAGATGAGCCCCAGAAACCCAGGGGCACTGGGGCGCCAGGCTGGGAGGTCAGATTCGGCACCCAGACCCCTGGACTGAGCGCTGGAAGTGCAGGAGGGGCCTTGGGGATTGACGAGTGTGGGGAGAAGGGGAAGTTACAGTTTACCACTCTTTGAAAAAAAATTCTGTGCCTAAAGTGAGATCAGATTATATTCATTTGTCCTTCTTTTCTTTTTCTTTTTTGAGACAAAATCTCACTACGAAGCCCAGGCTGGTCTGGAACTCTCAGTGATTCTCCCACCTCAGCCTCCTGAATGCTAAGATGACAGGTGAGTACCACCACACCCAGGAGTGTTCCTTTCTTCTTGTCCAATAACAGTCTCCCTTCCTGTCATCCCTTTAGATGCCACATATTAGGGAGAACACACCACCCCTGTCCTGTGTCTGCCTTATTTTGCTCACTGTGATCTCCAGATTCATCCATTTGTCTGCAAATGACAAATTTCATTCTTTTTTATGGCTGAGTAATACTCCATTGTGTATATATACTTTTTTTTTTTTTTTTTTTTTTTTTTTGGTACCAGGGATTGAACTCGGGTCCTTGCGCTTGCGCAGCAGGCAGCAAAACCACTGAGCTAAATCCCCGGCCCAATATACCATTTTTTATTTATTTATTTATTTATTTATTTTGGTACCGGGGATCAAACTCAGGTCCTTGTGCTTGCGAGGCAGGCGGCGGAACCACTGAGCTAAATCCCCGGCCCAGTATACCATTTTTTATCCATTCATTGGTTGATGGGCACCGGCTGGTTCCACATCTTGGCTCTTGTGAACTGTGCTGAGTAAATGGCATATAGGTGGCCCTCTGTTGCTGACTTTATATACCAGGGAGTGGCACAACTGCATCAAATGTGGCTCTGTTTTCAGCTTTCTCAGGAACCTCCACACTGATTCCACAGTCCTTGTCCTACCTTACATTCCCACCAGCAATGTCGAAGGGCTCCTTTTCCCCTGAACCCTCACTAGCACTTGGTTTTTGTGTTCTGGATGACAGTCATTTTAACGGGTACGACAGATTCTCAATGTTGTGGTTTTTTGGGTTTTGGAGACAGGGTCTCCCACGTAACCCAGGCCGGCCTTGAACTCACGGTGATCCTCCTGCCTCAGTCTCGAAAGTGCTGGGGTTCCAGGTGTGTCACACCGAGCCTTATTGAAAAACAAATATAAAAATATCTCATTAATCTTTGTGTAGATTCTATGTTGAAACTGTTCTAGATATATTAGGTTAAGCAAAATCTGTTTCTTTTCTTTCTTTTTTTTTTTTTGAGACAGAGTCTTGCTGTGTAGTTCAGGCTGGCCTTGAACTTACTATGTAGCCCAGGTTAGCTTTGAATTTATGATGATCCTCCTGCCTCAGTCTCCTGAGTCCTGGGATTACAGGTGTGTGCCGCTACACCTGGCTTAGCAAAAAGCAAAATCTATTTCTAAAATTAATTTTACTTGTTTGTTTTTTTACTTCTAAAAAAATGTAGCTGCTAGAAATGTCTCCACTCTCTATGCGGCTTGTTGTAGATTTCTGTTGGACATGGGCTCTGCGTAGATCTGCACTGGACAGCCAAAGTTGAAGCAGGTACACCACACCACAGAGGCCGGACGGGCACAGGCCCCAGGAGCCCTGGGCTGGCCGTGGGGGCCTCGTTTTGCTCAGGAGGCCAATGTGCTTTCCCACCTCCGGTCAGGGGTCCACTCTCTGGTCCTCCAGACACACCTGGACCCCTTCTCTGTGCCAGGAGAGGGGTCATAACATGGGGGTGCGTACGGGAGCTGGGCTCTTCCAACCACTTACTACCTGCCCAGGGCTGGGAGGGTGACATTTGCTCACTGGAAACCTCCGCTATCTCCCTGCACAGCTGGGAGTTGTCAGCCTGCAGCTGGGGAGGGGACCACCCCGCTTATCTGAGAGGGAGAAAATGCCAAGCGCTTCAGTGTAGGCGGCAGGTAGCGACCCTTCCTCCCCCCACGCAGAACACAGAATCCAGGGTGTGACTATTTCCGAGCTTGCAATGTATGGGGGCCAAAAATGAAAACAATAAAACAGCGTCCCCTACAACCAGGCGTGTGTATGAGCACGGAGGTGGCACCAAACTGATACGATTGCACGTAGTAACACGCTTAACTGATGCGAAAACCCCCAAATTGTTGGAAGATCAGTACCTAATTCATCTTTCGACATTGGCTTTTGCAAATCCAGAGGTGGAGGGGGCGGGAAGCTCCCAGTCCCTCTGAAATCTGGCCTCGGGCGATAACTGCATTGCACAAAACACTTCCCCACCTCTGCCTCCTAACTGAGAAAAAGTGGTCAACAGTGAAAGACTCCAGAAACCCACAGATTTCGAAGTACGAGCGCCCGCGCTGAGAGTTCGCTGTTTTAATCAAATAAAACCCACAACAAAGTTAATCTGACACATAGTTAATGAGATAATCATTGTTGCACTTCATGGGAATTAGGCATTAATGGGAAGCAGTTTTTATAAATGGTGGTAATTATATTGTTGCCTTTCCTCTGCCAAAATGGAGAAGTTTTTTCTTCTCCTCACGTGACTTCCCTTGAGCGTGCCGTGCCGTCCGTCTCCAGGACGAAATTTCTTGTGGTTTTTGAGTCATTTCTTCACGGTCGCAGCCCCACCCGCCCCTGCCCAGACCACAGACAATGAGCACCTAGGATGTGGCAGGGTGTGAACAAAACCCGGCTGCAGCCTCGCCCTGTGCCCGCTGGGCTCTGTGCTGGACCTGCTACTCTCTCTGCTCTCTGGGGACCCCCATGGGGGGCAGTGGGGACATCAGGCCCTGGGCTTGTCCAGGGTGACCTTGGCTGTGTGGCTAGGAAGGGGGATCCCGGCAGCATAGACCTGAAGCTGCAGGGACCAGAGTCTGAGCTGCAGAGTCCCTCTCTGCTGGTGTCACCCAGACGGCCACTGAGCCCTCCGAGCCCCACCAACCTCATGCAGGCAGTGGGGAAGACCCCAGTGTTCCTTGAGGCTGGAGCCAGCAGTGTTTGTGCAGGCCAGGGGCGGGGCACAGGTGCTGTGGCAGGAGGGGGAGCGCAGCCCTGGGGTGGTCCAGCTCCCGGACTGGTCCAGGTTTCCAGGGCAGAGAGAACCTCAAAGCCTGAGAGCCCCCCCGGGCCTCTCGGGTCACAAGGGTCACCCCGAGGCCCAGCCATGGCTGCCCAGCCGTGGGGAGTCGGCCAGCAGGAACCCCTCGAAACGCAGAGGGGGTTGCTCAGAGGCTGCAAATGTGTCCAAGACAAACTCCTGCCAACTGTAGCCCAGTGCCCCAGGTCTGGCCTCTCCGCCGTCAACAGCCAGGCACAGGGAGGCTGCGTGCAAAGGAACTGTGTGTCCCTGTGGCCGGGTGCCAGCAGGGAGCTCTCTGGAGGCTCAGGACAGACTTCGAACTCCCATGACAGCCTCTGACATGGCAGGCGCTGTCCAAGAGCCACCTGGGAGCCTGCTTAGGACCAGAGCGGGTTTGTGCTCAGCCTCTGTGTCAGACAGGGAGCCCTGGGCCCAAGCAGCTTCTCAGAGGCCTCTAGGTGCGCCACCATTGTGGCTGCAGACAGCGCTGAGATCCAGAGTCCCAGGTTGTAAGCTGGGCGTGGTGGGGCACACCTATGGTCCCAGCACACTGGGAGGCTGAGGCAGGAGGAGCTCGAGTATGAGGACATCTTGGGCAACTGTCTCAAAAACTAAAGAGTTGAGGACAGTGTCCATTACAAAGGCCCTGGGTTCAATCCCCATTACTGAGAAAAAAAGAGTCACAGGCCTAATCAGCTACCTTTGGGGTTGAGCTCCCAGTCTGCCTCTTTCCAGCGGCGAGGCAGCCAGGGTGAGCTACTCATGTTCTGGGAGCCCAGTTTGCTCATCTGTGAAATGGGGCCACTGCTGGGCCTGCTGCGAAGCCAGGGGCGCCTGCTGAACAACACAGTGACTCAGACACCAGCCTGTCAATGCCAGCCATCCTCAGCCACAGTATAAAGATAGTGCTGATTCCGTCCAGAAATACCTGCTGGCCATCGGAGGCAGGCTGTGCTGGGGCAGGGAGCCCCGGGGGAGAGAGGTGACTCAGGCAAGCCCCGCCCTGCCGGAGCCCATGCACAGGAGCAGCCCTGAGCCGGGACTGCAGAGAGCCGGGCCAGGAGGTGGCCAGGTGCTGGGGAAGGCTACCAGGAGGAGGCAGCATTGGAGCTAGCCTGGGCGGAGGCCAAGAGGGGATCGGGTACAGCGGCAGAGGTGACAAGTGTGCGAGCTTGGGGCACACGGAAGCCCCATGTGGCTGCAGGGCAGTATCCCACGGGACAGCAAGGAGGAGACACCTGCCAGGTCTGCCTCGCTGTGTGACCTTGAGCCAAGCACCCTGGTCTTTGAGTCTGTTTTCTCTTCTCCACCCTGAAGAGCTTCTGTTACCCGCTCTCTTCCCTCTCCCATCATCCCTCCCTCAACATTCCACGCCTTTGCCTGAAAAATTCATAGAAAGATTTTGTTTATTTGTTTATTTTTGAGACAGGGTCTCAGCTATGTAGCCCGAGCTGGCCTCGAACTCATGGTGATCCTCCTGCCTCAGCCTTACAGGCGCACACCACCACTCTCTCGCAGAAGGTTTTGCCCAAGGCTTTGAACCAGTGCAGGGGACGAGAAAAAAAGCCCCTCTGGCTCCAATGCAGTAGGCTGCTGGGCCCAGGATGGCTGTGAGACCTGGCTGAAGGTGGAGGGGGGACCCCAGAGCCCTGGTGAACAGGTGTCCCAGGGGCTGAGGGGACGGAGGAGCGGGTGATCGATTCCCTGGCCCAGACACACAGCCTGGGTATCAGTGGCAGGAGCAAGGCTGGGAGCCCAGACACGGGCACCCCTCCCTAGGGTCGGTCTGAACAGGTGGTGGTGCCAGGGGGTCGAGGGGACCAGATCTCCTCTGAACCTTTAGTTTGCGCTCATGCGCCCTCGCCCAGGCACCTGCTGTCTTCACCAGCCTCTGCTTCCTCTGCGGTCCTACCTCTGAATTCCGGTGTTCACCAAGGGCTGGGCAGGCAGCGGCGGGCAATGGGAAGTGGGGACGGGTCTTCCGGCCAGGCCCAGGGAGGCGGGGACTGATGATTGAGCGATGTGTTAGCCAATGGAACACGGGCAGGCCTACTAACCCAGAAACACAAGAGTCCGCCCTTTCTTGGCCCTGCCCCTACAAGGGGTCTTTTTTTTTTTTAACAATACATTTATTGGTACATTTTAGATATATATAATGGCTTGGGGTTTTGGGTGGGGGGTTGTGTTTTTTTTTTTTTGGTACTGGGGATCAAACTCGGGACCTTGCGCTTTCGACGCAGGCGGTGGAACCACTGAGCTAAGTCCTCGGCTCTTCTCTCTTTTTCTTTCCCACTCCTCCCTCCCTTGTTCCTCTCCTCGTTTGAACATTTTTCCATGACTGTTGTACATTTTAGCCCTCATTTCCATTTTCGGTTTCTCACACCAGAGAAACAATGCGGTAAGTAAACGTGTTTGATTTATTTCACTTGAGTATGGTCTCAAGGTCCATCCATTTAGCCATAAATGTCTCAGCTCATCCTTCTTTATGGCAGAGTAGTACAGTACTGTATTTTTAAAAACACCCACATCTTTATCCATTCGTAGGTTGATGGGCTATTGGGCTGTTTCCAAGATTTAGCTATTGCAAATTGTGCCGCTATAAACATGGGTGTGCATATATCACTGTGGTATGATTCTTTTATTCTTTCCGGAAGATACCAAGAAGAGGTATAGCTGGGTCAAATGGAACCTCTTGTTTTAGTTCTTTGAAGAATCTCCACATTGATTTCCACAGTGGTTGCACCAGTCTGCACTCCCACCAACAACGGTGAAGGTTTCCTTTCTGCCCACAGCCCCACCACCATTTATTATTGGTTGATTTCTTGATAGCGGCCATTCTTTCTGGAGTGAGGTTGGAATCTCAGCGTTATTTTCATCTGCATCTCTCGAATGACCAGTGATGTTGAACATTTTTCATATATTTATTTCCTGTTTCTAATTCATCTGAGAAGTGTCTTTTCATTTCAGATGCCCATTTTTGGATTGGGTCTTTAAATTTGAGGGGTCTGATTTTTTAAGTTCTTTATATATTCTAGATAGTAGTGGGCCGGGGATTTAGCTTAGTGGTTCTGCCACCTGCCTTGCAAGCGCAAGGACCCGAGTTCGATCCCCAGTACTAAAAAAAAAAAAGAAAGAAAATAGATAGTAGTCCTTTGAGGAACAGCTGGCAAAACAGCTGGGTTGTCTCTTCACTCTGTTGATGATTTCTCTCTCTGTGCAAAAGCTTTTTAATAAGATGAGATCCCAGTTGTTGATTCTTTGTGACATTTCCTGTGCAATTGAGATTTTGTCATAAACTCTTTGCCTACACCAATGTCTTCGAGAGTTCTGCCTATTCCATCTTCCAGCAGATTTAGTGTTTCTGTTTTAATATTTAGATCTTTGATTCATTTCAGTTTTTTTTGTTTTTAAACCGGGGATCAAACTTGGAACCTTGTGCTTGTGAGGCAGGAGGCAGAACCACTGAGCTAAATCTCCAGCTTTCAATTTTAATTTAGTGTATGGTAAGAGATATGGGTCTAGTTTTAATCTTCGGCAAGTGGAAACTCAGATATTCCAGCACCATTTTTAAAGAGGCTACCTTTCTTCCAGTGAGGGTGTTTGGCTTCTTTGTCAAAGATGAGGTGGCTGAGTATGTCTGGAGTTGTTTCTGCATCTTCTAGACTGTTCCATTGATCCTCAGATCTGTTTCTTTGACAGTACCATGTTGTTTTTATCACAGTAGCTTTGTAGCATAGTTTCAAGTTGGGGATTGTGATACCCCCCTGCCTTGTCTTTATTGCCTAGAATTGCCTTTGCTATTCTAGGTCTCTTCTCGTTCCAAGTGAATTTTAGGATTGTTTTTTCTAATTCCCACAGCTTCCTGGTCCTTGATGCAGACCAGAAAAAAGGAAGAGGAGGAAGAGAAGGAGGAGGAAGAGGAAGAAGAGAAGGAAGAAGAGGAAGAAGAGATGGAAGAAGGGGAAAGGAGATCTGG
The DNA here is from genome assembly GCF_000247695.1 of Heterocephalus glaber. The sequence goes on along the minus strand of NW_004624795.1, from coordinate 6,713,376 downwards.
AGCTGTCTCTTTAAATCTTTCTAGAAGTCCAACAGAAATAGAACATTTATCTGTGTGAAGGCTACACAGGCTTAACTAAAAATGTCAAGTTTCTTTGCTGGAATTTTAACAGGGAACATGATAAGTGTACATTTATTCAGTAATGATCAATTCCGGGTTCTCTTTTGTATGAGATGAAATGGTGACATGCTGCTCAGAAGCTCTGCTTGGTTTTGTTTCATACAAAATCACCTCTTGAAGTTATAATTGCTGGATGAATGTTATCTGATTGTCCTAAACTCTTGCTCTTCTCTCTGTGTTGTGTGCCCTGGGGAGAGGCTACAAAGATGGGATAATAAAAAAGTAAAATGTTTGCTTTAAAAAAAATTTTTTTTTTAATTTTTTTTTTTAGATAGGGTCATGGTGGCTCATGCCTGTAATCCCAACACTCAGGAGCCTGAGGCAGGAGGATTGCTGTGACTTCAAGGCTAGGCTGGGCTACATAGCAAAACCCTGTCCCCAAACAAAACAGGCCAAGGATTTAACTCAGTGGCACCACACCTGCCTTGCAAGTGCAAGGTCCTGAGTTTGATGCCTGGTACCAAAACAAAACAAAACAAAAAAAGGAAGGATTAGAGGTGTGGGCCACCACACCTGTATCTGTATTTTACAGATGAGAAAACTGAGATCAAGGGGTCTGATCAGCTCAAGGTCATGCAGTGAGGTCAAGGTCATCTGGCGGCAGGGACCGGACCCCAGGCTTCTTGGTGTCCTGGGTGTGGAGCAGGTAGGGAGGAGAAAGAGGTGACTCTTTAACTCACTCTGTCTCTGCAGGTCGGGGCCACCGGCTGCCCGGGAGACAGGAGAGGGGACCCCTGGGAACGGACAGCTGTGTGTGGGAGAGAGCAGGTGGCAGAGCAGGTGCAGGTGACAGCAGGGACCAGGAGGATGGGATGGCACAGAGAGGAGCTGGCGCCCCTGCGGCCCTGAGATTCTGTAGGGCCCTAGACCCTGGCCAGGCTGGGTGCCTGGGAACCGGACTCCAAAGGGCCCTGAGTGGCAGAAACAGGAGGGTCTGAAGGGGACACGGGGACCAAATTCCTGGCGCCCAGGCCCTTGAAGAAGAGCCCTGGACTGAGTTCAAATCCTATGCTCAGGTCTGCTCCTGGCCGCTCTGAGGCTGCGGAGCAGAGCTCTCCGGACTGGGGCAGGGCTGGGGCAGGGCCCTCACTGTGTCCACCCTGGGGTCACAGTGCAGGCCGGTGCCTCCCACCCCGGCTGCTGGCTGGACTCGACTTGGGCACTGGCTGGCCCCTCTGGTCCTGCCCCAGGGATGGGCCCAGGCCTTCTGGTTCAGCCAGAAATTCCAGCCCTGGTGGGAGCCAGCTTGGTGGTGACTGGGTGTCTCGCTCCCCTGGCCCCTCCTGTGACCTCTGGAAGGGCGGGGCCTACAGTCACCACCGAGGAGATGAGCTAGGCAACCCACGCAGGCCTTGGGATGGGATTGTGTTTTAAACCAGCTTCACTGAGGTCTAATTTATGCCTAATAAAATGTCCTTGTTTTAGGTGCTGCTGTTCAGTGCATTGATCTTGCATATGCTGCGTGCCCACCTGGCCATACATCGGGAGAACATTTCCCTGAGAGTCCCTTGTGCCTGCCCAGCCCCTCACTTCCTCCCTGGCTCCAGGCCGGTCAGATTTGCCTGCTTCATGAGTTTCACAGCGGAGTTTATTCTCTTGCACCTGAGGGGTTTTTTGCTTGTTTGTTTGTTTGTTTGTTTGCTGTACTGAGGATTGAATTTAGGGCCTTCACACTGAGCTGCATCCCCATCCTTTTTTTATACTTGTACATTTTGAGAACAGGTCTTACTAAATTGCTAAGTTGCCAGGCTCAAACTTGGCTCAAACTAAAGCTAGGCTCAAACTTGCAATCCCCCTGCCTCAGCCTCCCAGAGTGCTGGGGTCACAGGTGTGCACCAACGCACCTGGTTTGACTTTTTACTCAGCATAAGGATTTTGAGATTTATCCCTGTCATTGGATCTATCATGGATCTATCCTTTTCACTGCAGAGTAATATTCCACAGTGTAGACTCACATTGCCACGATCTCTGTATCTCATAGTTTGTTTATCCATTCATTTGCCTTTGGAATGTTTGGCCCCTTCCAGATTATGGCTGCCATGAGCAATTCACCCTTGAACATGGGTATAGGAATCCTTGTGTGGACATGTGCTTTCACCTCTCTTGTGTTAGTAACTGGAAGGAGTGTGGGGGATGCTGGCCATATGGTAAGTGTATGTTCACTCCTCAAGAAACTGCCAGCCTGAATGGTGGGGCACACCTGTCGTCCCAGCATTTGGGAGGCTGAGGCAGGAGGATCACCACAAGTCTGAGACCTGCCTGGGCTCCATCGTGAGGACATTAGTGACAGTCAGCCTTGCTCCTGCAGTCACAGCACAGCAGGTGCCCGGGAAGCAGGCGGAGGGGTCTCTGGGCCTCCTGAGAAACACCCCGCCCCCCACTGCCACCCCCTAATGCTCTGACCTTTGCCAGCCCCAGACCCCACATCCCAGGCACATGGCCCCTCAGGGTGAGCAGCAAGTTCCTCTGGGGTCTGGGGTGATTGTCCCATGTCCTGGCTGGTCCTTGTCAGTTATCCGGCTCTAAACTCCAGGCTCTGCCACCCGGGCCTGGCCCTGTGGCATAGGGTCCCGTCCAGCCCGGCAGGTCTCTAGTTCCGGGATGGGCACCCCAGGGCTGTGCCTGGGACCCCGGCGTGGGTGTGGCCTCCAAAGGGGCAGTGCCTGGTCCATGCCAACATCTATGTGCACCCAGCCGAGGAGCCTGCGAGGGGTGACAGGATGACCGAAGGAAGCAGGGCCTCCAAGGCCGGTGAGGTATGGGGTCCATGGGCCTGGCCCCTGCATGGCGGATCGGCCTGTTTCCTCCTCCACTTCGGTGCAGTCCACCCTGGTGATGTCCCCCCATTCACACCGGTCCTTGTGGGTCATGGGGCCTTGCACATTCTTCTTTATGTCTTTTTTCTTTTCTTTTTTTCTCTGTCTTAGAACAAGGTCTCACTATGTACCCCAGGCTGGCCTCAAGTCACAGCGATCCTCCCAACTCAGCCTCCCGAGCGCTGGCATGACAGGTGTGTGCCGCTACGCCCCGGCTTCAATTCTACTTCCTTAGGGGCGGGGATTTAGCTCAGTGGTTCCGGCGCCTGTCTTGCAAGCACAAGGTCCCAAGTTCAATCCCCGGTACCAAAAAACAAAACAAAACAATTCTACTTCCTTAAAACACTTCTCCATCCAGTGCCTTCTTGGGGGCTGTGTATTTCTGGCCTGACTTCCTGTCCTTACTCTCCCCTGCCTGTCCCTCACCCCCATTACTGAATAATAAAACACGAATCTCTGCTCCTCTTCCATTTCTCACCAAAACAAAACTTAGTTCTGAAGTTTAGCCCCCTGGGATTTGCCCATCTGCCGCCCCCTTTCCTGCTGCATCCCCCACGGGCTCTGAGAGCTGCCACTCAGAATGTAATGCTGCCCCTCTGCGCCCGTTTCCACCTCTGAGTCCTGCGTGTCCTGTCTCTACTGCAGAGACCATTGTCCCAACAAAGCCCAGGAGCTCCTACCTGGCCTGTAGGCCCCAGCTAAACTGTCCCCTCCTCTGTGACTCCTGTGAGCTTGGCTAGCCATGGAACACCCCTCTCTAGCTGGACATTTTGTGCACCTCTACCATCCCAATGCTCAGGAAGGCTGGCTGAGGCAGGCGGATCCCACATCTGAGCCCAGACTGGGCAACTTTGCAAGACCCTGTCTCAATATTAAAAATAAAAAGGGCTGAGGATGTAGCTCAGTGCTAAGGTCCTGGGTTCAATCTGTAGTACTGGAAAAAAAAATCTCCTCTTAGATTTCTGTTTTCCTTTCCTTTCTGCTGTTGCCACTGAATGCCTGAGTCAGGGTCATTTACGTAGAGAGAAGGTCATTTTTCCACTGGAGCCTGGGAAGTCCAAGGTTGGCAGCTGTGCCTTGAGAGACCCTGGCTCCTGCTTCAACCCATGGCAGGGAGCAGAGGGGTGAGTGGGTGCTGCCAGAGAGATCTGAGGGGGCTCTGTCCCTGAGCACCGACCCACACCTGGCTAAAACCTGGGCACAGTGACCATGACAGCTGTGGAGCCTCAGGCGGGTTACTCACCCTCTCTGTTTGCTCATCTGTGAAGGTGCCATGAGCACAGTTCCTGCCTGAGGGTTGTGGGCCAGAAGCCTCGCATCGAAGGTAAAGCAGGCTGGCACGTGTTAAGCCCATGGTAAATATCAGCTGCTGTCACTGAGGTGACCAGTCCACCCTCTGTGAATGTTTCATGGATGAATGAGAACTACAGACCTGAACAAGGTCGTTTTCCACCCGTACCATCTGCCTGGTCTCCAAGATCAGTAGAAGATATTTGACTGATCCCAGGCAGGTGTCACAAGCCTGTCATTCCAGCACTTAGGAGGCTGAGGCAGGAGGGTCACTGTACATTCGAGGACAGCCTGGGCTACATAGTAAGACCCTGTCTCCAAAATCCAAAGCAAACAAGATAAAATAAAGATGTTTGGCTGAGGAAAGATGATCCGGGAACGTTTATCACACTTGCGAGATGAAGGAAGGAAAAAGATTTATTGTTAGTCCCCTTTGAGAAGAAATGAATGTGTGATTACTTCATTACTAATTTATGAAGAGAAATCAGTTCCTGTATCCAGAAACTTAAAGACAGTGGAATCTCAATCATTTCTTCAGCGAATGATCTTGCTTTTCACCAGAGTTCAAATTGTGTTGTTTGCTCTTGTGGGCTGCTGTAATTCCTGAGTCTTGCCGAGCTGTAACAGGGAAATGATTCCCAACTCACGCTGCTGTTGTGAGGCTGAGCATCTGTACCCTGGAAAGCATTGTGGTAACTGGTGTGCACAAACTTAGCATCTGAATTTGAAATTAATATAGGAGTAACATTGAGCAGCTACATTTCTCCCTGCTACATTCCAGACAGCAAAAAATCAAACCAGTTCTTTCAACTGAGTATGTATTATGAGCCAAACATTTTGTGAATGGCTGAGGAAAAAAAAGTTAAAAGCACAACCACTTGTCAGCTTTTGCCAGGGCTGTAATCTGAGATACTCAGGAGGCTGAAGCAAGAGGATCCTGAGTTTGATGTCAGCCTGGATTAGCAAGATCCTATCTCCAAATAAAAAAATTAAAAAGTCTGGGGCTGGGCTGGGGATTTAGCTCAGTGGTTTCGCTGCCTGCTGTGCAAGCACAAGGACCAGAATTCGATCCTCGGTACCAAAAAAAAAAACCAAAAAAAAAAGAGGCTGGGGCTGTAGCCCAGTGTAGAGGCCCTGACTTCCATCCCCAGTATAATCAAACAAACAACAACAACAACAACAAAAACTCAAAACAATCAAACAAAAATCTGGGAAATAAAAGAAGCAGAAAAAGATTTTGTTTAAAGAATCAACTCAAGAACTTTGGATGAAGAATTGGAAATGCCAAGGTGAGGGTGAGATTTTGGGGTGCAGTTAAGAGCACTCCATGGAGTTCAGGTAGGAGAAAGGACCTCTTATTTAGGGGGAGCCAGGATATGCTAAGTGAATGTAACCCTCAATGATGAGGGGTGAGCTAGTTATGGGGGTGCATATGCCTGTAATCCCAGCACTTTGGGGAGGCTGAGGCAGGAGGATCATAAATTCAAGCCCAGCCTGGGCAATTTGACAACTAAGCAAGATTCTATCTCACAATAAAAAATAAAATTAAATTAAAAGGGCTGGGGATGTGACTCAGTGCGAAGGCTCTGGGTTCAATTCCCAGTTCCCCCAAAGAGAAGGGAGGTGCTTTGTAGAGGACGCAGAGCCCACGATCAATCTCAATCGGGCGCAGACTTTCAGTAGGGGAAAGGCGGCAGGGAAGAGGGTGTAACCGAGCCTGGGGAGGGAGAATCGTGGCCTATTGTTAGAAACTTGATAAACAAATGGAAAGCGTTCATCTTGGGGGTGTGGGCCTGAAATAAACTCCAGGACAGCCTAATGACCCGTCAGGGGCCTCTGGGAGTGAGTCACCGCGCGCTGCGAGGACCGGAGGACCCGGCACAGCTTCCTGGCCGCGCCTCAGCAGGAGGCGCTGCCAGCCGGGCTGTGCTGCGCAGATAACCGGCCCGCGCCTCATCCGTCACGCGGGGTCCCCTCCGCTGTGCCTCAGGCTTGCATAATGAGGCACCGGAGGAGGTGACGTCCTCCCCGCCTCCTGCAGGGCTCCATGTGGGCGGAGCCACCAGCCTCTGCAGCCTTGGTTTCCTTGACTTCAGAGAGGTGGTGACTAGCGGGCGTGGTGGCACATGTCTGTCATCCCAGCACTCTGGGAGGCTGAGGCAGGAGGACTGCAAGTTGCACCCCAACCTGGACCATGTAGAGACTTGGAGAGACACTGTCTCAAAAGGAAAAATAAAAAGGGCTGGAGATGTAGCTCGGCGCAGAGGCCCTGGGTTCAACCGTAGGACTGGAAAAAAGACTGGCAACCCAGCGGAGGGTGTGCTCCAGACACTGTATGAAGGCCACCGGGTGGAGATATTGGGTGGATTGAACCAAGAAGGGGAGGTACTGTCACCCCCAACCCAGGAGGAGAGGGGGGAGGCGGGGGGAGCTCAAAGCCCCACACTCCACTGTGCGTCTGGACTTGAACCCCAGAGGTTGGCTCCAGGGTCTGCTGGGCTTTTGTTCATGGGAATCACACCCAGGACCCCCTGAGCAATCCCCAGCCCAGAGCACGGGCCTCCAGCCACTGCCCTGTGCCTGCTACACTGGTGACTGCTTTACAAACAGGACCAGGCCATTGCTCTGTGGTGACCAAGTTTCCAGGGCATCCGTTGCTGCTTCTGAGCCACAGCTGTGACTGTCAGGGCATAGCTCAGGAGCAGGCGGTGGTGAGCGCATCACTGTGAGCTGCCTCCCGTGTCACTTGTCACCACCCGTGCATTTGAGGAGCACAGACTTCAGCAGTAAGTGATCCCTCGATCACAGGCTCAAAAGCTTGAACCTGGGATTTGAACTTGAGATTCATCTGCTTCCCAAAGCTCCAGCCCAGGGCTTCTCAGACTTCAAGGAGAGCCCCAGGATTGTGGGAGATCTGAGCGAGCTCTAGAGCCTGGGTTCAAAGCCTGTTTGGTCCCTTGCTGGCTGGGTGATCTCGGGCTAGAAATCACCTCTTTGGGCTTTGGTTTACTCATTTGTAAAATGGAGATGACAGTCAGGCGTACGGGCACAGGACTATAATCCCAGCACTTGGGAGGCTAAGGCAGGAGGATCGCTGACAGTTTGAGGCACCAACCAATACACTTGTAGCCTGGATGGAATAAAAAGGGAAAGATGCTGGTCATAGTGCTGCATGCCTGTCATCCTAGCACTGCCGAGAGTTCGAGGCCAGCCTGGGCTACATAGTGAGTTCAAGGCCAGCCTGGACTACATAGTGAGACCCTGTCTCAAAAAAAAAAAAGACAGAAAGAAAGGAAGGAAGGAAGAAAGAAGAGGGAAAGCAGAAGGAAAGCCTTTGCCTCCTGCCTACCCTGCCATGGACTGTTTCTCCTCTGTGATGCCCCTCTGCCATGCCATCCTGCCTTGGAACCAGCAACTATGGACTGAAACCTCTACAAACTGTGAGCTGAAATAAATCTTTCCTCCTTTAACTTGCCAGTGTTCAGTATTTTGTCTCAGAAACAAGAAAGTAATTAAGACAGAGACCCTGTCTCAACATAAAAGGAGCTGGCAGTGATGTTTGCCTCGGTGGGGACACACAGTTGACACAAATGGCTCCCAGGGGCCATAAAACAACAACTCCTGCCTTGAGGCAGAGCACGGGTTCAATTCAAGGTTTTGCAGGTTTGCCTGGTGCAGGGAAGGCAGCAGGGCACCTCACTGGCACAGGGACTGGCATGGGGGCTGGAAATGGCTGGCCAGGGCTGCCCCTCCTGGTCACACACAGGATCAGAGGGTCCCGTGCCATCACAAGCTGACCAGGCCATCCACAGAGGACCCAGAAGGGGTGTGGCAGCGGAAAGGAGACATAGCCATGGCCAGGTGTTTGGATGCAGGGCTCTGCTTTCTGGGGACCAGAGGGAGATCATGGGGCCTAGGGCACTGGCATTAGGGAGCCACTCAAGGACGGGGTTGGGGGCCAATTATAAGCCTCCGAGACATGAAATGGGGCTAGGATTATGGGGAAAGAATGAGGCCCTTCCCTCAGAATTTAACCAAGGGCCCCAAGATTCAATAATCAGAATAAATAAACTGGATGTGATAATGCACGCCTATGATCCTGGCACTCTGAAAGGCTGAGGCAGGAGGATCGCAAGTTCAAGCCCATCGTGGACAACTGAGCAATTTAATGAGATCCTGTCTCAACAAAACAAAACCAAAAGCAGCTGAAAAACAAACCAAAAAAAGCATTAAAAGGCAATTTTTAATGCAACATTTTAACATCAAAGTTAGTGCAAAAAACCCATGATAAACAAAATGGCAAAATTTCAATAAAGAAGTATTATAATTTTTCTTCTCATCCAAGGCTGTAATAGGCTTAGCTGGTCACTGGAGCCAATACCCAGGACACATTTCAGTGGCGCTAATTGTGGGCTTGCTAGCTATTTATTTATTTATTTATTTATGTATGTATTTTTGGTACCAGAGATCGAACTCAGGTCCTTGAGCTTGCGAGGCAAGCAGCGGAACCATTGAGCTAAATACCCGGCCCAAGCTATTTATTTATTTATTTATTTATTTATTTATTTATGGTACCAGGGATTGAACTCAGGTCCTTGTGCTTGCGTAGCAGGCGGTGAAACCACTGAGCTAAATCCCCGGCCCTATGCTATTTATTTATTGAGCCAGGGTTGGGCTATGTAGCCCAGGCTGGCCTGTAACTCATGGCTGTCTTCCTGGTTCAGCCTCCAGAGTGCTGAGATTCCAGGTGTGGAATCTGGGTGGCTCGGGAAATGCATTTTTGTCAAAGGTTATCAGAAGTCATACTGTCAGTGGCAGGTGGCACCAGGGACATTAAGCCGCAATGGCCATGTGAGAGCTACTCATCTCAGGATATGACCCGTGGACAGCCTGGGACAGGTGGAGCAGGGTCAGCTGCCCACAGCAGGCAGAGTGGAGTGGGTGGGAGGTCTGTCCGGAGGAGGTGATGAGAGAAAGGCTCAGGGCAGAGCTGGGTGTAGCTCACGAGCTGGCAGACCAGGGTGGGGGATTTCGAAGCTGGGGTTAGGGGCCCAGAGGCTGGACTTCAGTTGCTGGCAGAAGTAAAGAGACTGAGATTTGATGCTTTATTAATATTTCCCCCAGAAATCTGGATATTGCCAACCTTTTAATTTAGCCGAGAGAGGCAATTCAAACAGCACAAACCCACCAGGCATGGCAATGCACCCCTATAATCCCAGCACTCGGGAGGCTGAGGCATGAGGATCCCTGAGAGTTTGTAGCCAGCCTGGGCTACATAATGAGTTCAAGGACAGCCCGAACTACATAGTCTCAAAAAACACAAACAGAGAGAATGCTATAAAGACTGGGCCGAGCCGGGGATTTAGCTCTGTGGTTCGGCTGCCTGCCCCAGTACAAAAAAAACAAAAAAAGACTGGGCCGAACTGGTTCTCCTCCTCTTTGGTGGTTTGGCCCTTCTGGGTCATCCAGCTTGGGAAGAGAAAAGTACCCCCCTGGGCATGCTGTGAGGCCCACTTGGTCAGACCAGACTCAGGAGGGAAGGTCAGCCCCTCAGCCTCCTTGTTTTCAGAGGTGCCCCCTTACCCCTGTACTGGGGATTGAACCCAGGCCCTTTGCACTGAGCTATCCCAGCCCTTTTTATGTTTTAATTTTAGAGAGGGTCTTGCTAGTTGTTCCGTTGTCCAGGCTGGGCTCAAACTTGTAATCCTACTGCCTCAGCCTTCCAGAGTGCTGGGATTACAGGTTGTCATTAGAGGTGTAACTCTTTGGTCTCCCTCGATCTGCTGGGGTTCTGTCCCCCATGCTGCTCCCACATCTGCTCCCAAACCAGTGAGTTCTCCTCCCTGGTGACACAAGGCTGCCCTGTGTGTGTGGCCATCCTTCCTTTACTGATCTTTGTTTTGCTACTGCAAGAAACTGGCCTTGAACTTACTGGGCTGAAGCCTAAGGTTGCTTAAGCGAAAGGGAACAAGAAAGGGAAAAACAAAGAATCACAAAACTCTCTCCAAAAAATCATTTTTAATGAATTGATTTAGAGCCCGTGATGAAATTTCCCCTAATCAGAGTGCAGACACAGATGGTGGGAGAGCTCTCAGGCCCGTGGTCGGCTCAGAGGTCTGAAAACCCTGTGGGTCAGCTGGGCTTGGAGACCATGCCTGGAATCCCAGCTCTCTGAGAGGAGAGGCAGGATGACCTCAAGTTAGAGCCCAGCCTGGGCAACCTGAGCCCTTAACAAGACCCTGTCTCAAAATTAAAAGTAAAAATGGTCTGGGGATGTAGCTCAGTGCAAAAGCCCTACGTTCAGTCCCCAGTACTTCAGAAAAAAAAAAGAAACAAAGAAAGGAGGGCTGGGGATGTAGCTCAGTGGTACCTCGACTGCCTGGCAAGTGCAAGATCCCGAGTTTGATTCCCAGTATAAAAAAAAAGAAAGAAAAAGAAAACTTGGGCTACTAAATGCCCTCAGTGCAGCATTCCTTGGGTGGCCACTAAGCCTATGGGCATCAGGACTGCGCCCGGTCCCCAGGGTGAGGCTTTCAAACTTGCTGCTTTCAGTGGCAGAATTGTTTCTGCCTTTCTGGTCAAGGTGAGAGGAGGTGGGACGAATTCTGACTCCGGAGTCCAGAGGTCTGAGCATAGTCTTGGCTGCACCTCTGATGGGGCAAATTCCCTAATTTATCTGAGTAAGATTTTCCTGAGTCAGTCTGTAAGGTTCAATGAGTCTACATACGTTTATTTAGTTGTAATTATAAATCTAGAACCAGGCATGGTGGCGCATGCCTGTAGTCCAAGCACTCTGGGAGGCTGAGGCAGGGAGGATTGATTCCAAGTTGGACCCCAGCCTTGGCAACTTAGTGACTTAGCAAAACTCTGCCTCAAAATAAAAAATAAAAAGGGGCCATGGGTGTAGCTCAGTGTGAAGGCCCTGGATTTAATCCCCAGTGCCTCAAAAGCAAATAGTTGAATGCATATTCACTGTGAAAAAGAGAAGACGGTGGAGAAATACAAAATCTTCCTCACGGCCACTGTCCCCTCTGGATATCACCAGTCAGGCGAGTGGCTGTGTGACAGGAACCTGTCGCCAGGTACGCAGGGTCCCCAGCTCCCAGGTACATTCCATCTGGCTATCTGGCTATTTGTCTATCTATCATCTAGTTTTAGATGTACTCACCTTTTCCTCAGAGATAAAGAAAAAGCAGGGCCGGGGATTTAGCTCAGTGGTTCCAGCGCCTGTCTTGCAAGCACAAGGTCCTGAGTTCGATCCCCAGCACCAAAAAAAAAAAAAAAGAAAAAGCATGGAGCTGGCTCCATTAGACCTGAGAACCAATTCTACAAAACTGCACTAAGCTCTGCCAACGTGCTGGTAGATTCAATTATGCTGGGGTGGGAGAAACTGGCAAATCCTCTGGGCCTAGTGGCACACGCCTGTCATCCCTGCACTCGGGAAGCTGAGGCAGGAGGATCCCTGGGAGTTCAAGGCCAGCCTGGACTATGTAATGAGACCCTGTCTCAAAACAAACAAACGACACAAAACAACAACAAAAATCATCAACATCCCCCCTAAAAAAACCCAGGAGGAGGACAGCGGGCCCTGTGACTCACTCCCAGGGAGCCCGGAACAACTGTGCAGTCTGGGGTACAGTAGGGCCCCTCCCTGCACCTTCCCCAACTCCTGGTCCCCAGTGCTGGGGACAGATAGCAACTAGAGTTAGTGACCAGTCAGGATTCGAGGTCTTTTTCCTCCCTAGATGAGGAAGGGATGGGACAGATCAGATTCAGGTGAGGCTGAGCAGATTGATAACGCAGAGACTTTGAGGAGACTCTGAAGCACATCTAATTTTCTTAGCCAAACAAAATAATCCCAAACCCCAAAATATGACTGGAGGAAAACAAGAAAATAAGCAAAGGTTACCAACAGGATAAAATGTTGGTTCATGCCTGAGAGTTAGGCGTTAGATATGGCAGGTACGTAAATGTGAAAGGTCAGATGGATTCAGCTGGAATTGGACTCTCCTGAAGTCATCACATTGCTCTGAATGTTTCTGTTTTCTTCGCTAGACTATAAGGGGCCATAAATGACTCATCTTTGGGTGCCAGGCGCCTTCCCTGGGGTTTACACAGGGCCAGTACTCAGGGGAAGCTGAGTTCAGAATCCCAAATCTGATCCCAAAGAGTGGGATGGGAAATAGGAACCAATAAGTACCATTGTTTTTGTTTCTGTTTTTGCTTTTTTGAAGTACTGGGAATGAACCCAGGGCCTTCACACTAAGCTATATCCTTAGCCCCTTTTTTTTCACTTTTTGTTTGTTTTTGGAGACAGGGTCTTGCCATGTAATCCAGGCTGGCCTTGAACTCACTATGCACTACAGGCTGGCCTCAAATTCATGGAGATCATCCTGCCTCAGCCTCCCAAATGCTGGGATTACAGTTATGCACCATCACATCAGGCAAAGGTATTGGATTTTATGAGATACTTTTTTTCTGTGCATCAGTTGGATTGATCCCCCTAACCCCTTTGCTTTATTAATATAGTGAATTGCATTAGCAGAAATCTTCTGTTAAATCCTCCGGGCCTGGTGGCACACACCTGGAATCCTAGCACCCCAGAGGCTGGGGTAGGAGGATCACTGGGAGTTCAAGGGCAGCCTGGGCTACATAGTGAGACTTTGTCTCAAAATACAAACACACAAGAAAGATGTTTTTAAGGAACAAATATTCCTCTGATTATTGTCTCATCTGCATTCCAGAGTATTTAGTAATTACTGCCCACATTGGCATTGCCCTGAACCAATGTTTAGTTTTGACATCCTGCTTAACTACATATGATATGTAATTTCACTTTCACTTTCCTCTTCAGCATAAGAGCTTTTTTTTGGTACTGGGGATCAAACTCAGGACCTTGTGTGTGCAAGGCAGGCACCGGAACCACTGAGCTAAATCCCCGGCCCCTATATTAGCTAAATCTTTAATTTTTTTTTTTTTTTTTTGGTACTGAGGACAAATCTTTACTTTTAGTCAAATAAATCAGTGCTCCATCCCCACTCCTTCAGTTAATTCTTTCCTGTTCTTGCCATTCTTAAATCTTGTTAACTCTTGCAATTCCTGTGTTGATCAACATCCGAGTTTCTTGCAGCTATTCTAGGTCATTTAATTCTTTCATTTTTTTCTGTGTGTGCTAATGGGATTGAGCCAAGGGTATTTGGACATTCTTCTCAACTGGCCCTGGAATGGCATTTAAATCACCTATGTAGTGCCCTGTAGTCCCAGCACTCAGGATGCAGAGGCAGGAGGATCCCTGTGAGTTCAAGGCCAGCTTGGACTACAAAGTGGGTTCAAGGTCAAGCTTTTAAAATTTCTTTTTGAATTTGTTTCTCCATTTTGAGACAGGGTCTCACTAATTTCCCTGGCTCTCAACATCTTCCCATAGGTCAGAGGCAAAATTCCAAATTCCCTAGCACGAGGCCTTTGGTCACCCGGCTCCCAGCCCCTGCCCACGTCCTCCGCTCTGAACCCCACCTGCCAGCCTGGCCTGCTCACCCAATCACAGAGGCTGGGCTCTGTGTGGCCGTGGCTGGGCTGGAGGTGTCACTCAGCAGCAGAGCTCTTACCTTTCATGCATAAGGCCCTGGATTCAATACCCAGAGCCACAAAGAAAGTAGAAGACTCTCTGGATGAGATGGAGAAGCAGTTTGCAGGTAGAAATGACAGCTAGGGACACCGTGCCAGACAGAAGAGAGCTGTACTGATACTTCCAGGGTTTTCTTGGTTGAACCGGAACTTGAATGTCTGCTGTTGCTAAGAAGGAAGAGGGTAATCATTGCTTCTATTTATTACTCCAGGGACCATCCTGGCTAACATCTGCAGAGCAGGACTGCAGTACAGATGCTCCCATTCCAAGTTCTTATGCTGCCCTGGAGCTGAGTGAGTGAGGGTAGTCCCTGCTGGAAGAGCTCAGGTTGACACAATGCCACGCAATCTTAGAAGTCACAGGGGACAGCTGAAGTAGTCACCAGTAAACACCCTGAAATGTGCTAGAAAGGTGGAGGATCATTAGTGCTGTTTTGTTTTGGCCTTTGTAAGAAACACAATTCATTGGCAGGCCTGGTGGTGCACACCTGTGATCCCAGCACACGGGAGGCTGAGGCAGGAGGATCGCATGTCTGAGTAATTTAGTGACTCATCGAGTGGGGAAAAGGGGGGATGTAGCTCACTGGAAAGGTCTTGGCTTTGACTCTCCACCCCAAAAGAAAAGACAAATGTTTTATGTCAGGGGAAATCAGGAATAATGTAATGTTAAGTGAACCGCAGGAGACAGAATCAGCTATGTGATGGAAACTCATTCAGAAAGAAATGGAGTGGGACACTTACCATGGATATCACTGTGTGATGACATCAAAGATGATTGCTATTTCCTTCTTTATTCCTATGTGTTCCAAATTTTCTATAATGAGTATATCTAGGTTCTATCATCAGAAAGAAGCCCCAATATTTTATACTAGAAGAAACGTATTTTCTTCTAGTATAAAAATCAACTTCAGGTTTCCTGAAAACCTGTTAATTGGTGCTTTTGCTGGGAAGAGTGTCTGGTGTGAGCCACAGAATGAGGAAAGCGGTTTAAAAAGTGAGCCAGATCTAGGCAGCTGCTACCATTGGTCAAAGCACCTATCTTTGATTAGTTGCATTTTTCATGGTTAGAAAAAGGCTGCTGAAGCTCTTGCCATCCCAGCATTTGTGCCCTCCCATCCCGGGTGCCAGACACCAGCACCAAGGAGCCTGAGGACCTGCCCTGCCCAACCCAGGACTGCCCGGGCACAGGTGGCTGTTTAAGGCTAAACTGGAACGAAGAGCATCACTTGGCCGCACTGGCTGCATTTCAAGTGCTTGGTTATCACGAGGTGCTGCGGGATTGGCAGCACGCCCAGGCACGTTTCCATCTTTGGGACAGGTTCTGGTACACAGGTCTGTTCCAGAGGATTCTGTGCTTGTTCTTGTTGTTTGAGACGGAGTCTCGCTATGAAGCCCAGGCTGGCCTCAAACTTGAGGCCATCCTCCTGCCTCAGCCTCCTGAGTGCTGAGATCACAGGTGTGCGCCACCATGGGCAGCCTCCTCATAGCCTCCTTGATCAGGAACACAAGACAAAGTGGACAGGGCTTGGGAAATGCGTGAGCTTGCTGCAGCGTCTGCCGCAATCAGTGTGTGTATATATAAGTACATTCTATTTTAGTAGGCTGAGCTGCATAATAACATATGTAGCCCATGCTTTAAATGTATTTAAAGTACTCTAATAACATTTGCTCACACGGAACTTTAAATAAATGTTCTTTGTGCTTAGAATGTCGTGAACAGTGTACTGGCTCCTAGAATCTAGGCTAGAATCCCCTGCTGAAATCAAATTCCTCATCTTTTGGCAAATGCAAAACAATTTCAAGATATGGTTTGGCTGGGTGCGGTGGTGCACACCACTCAGGAGGCTGAGGCAGGAGGACCAATGTGAGTTGCAGGCCAGCTTGGGCTACATAATGAGTTCTAAGGTCAGCCTGAACTACATAGTGAGACTCTGTCTCAAAAAAGAAAATAATCAAAGATTCGCTTTGGACTTTGGTTCTTTATGGGGTTTTTTTTTTGGTACTGGGGATTGAACTCGGGACCTTGCACTTGCGAGGCTGGCAGCAGAACCACTGAGCTAAATCCCCAGCCCTGGTTCTTCATGTTAACAGGGAGCAAGTGAGTTACAGGTAGCCCTTTTCCTTCTGGCCCAAGCTGTGTCTTTGAACGACTTGCTGAAAGGTAAATGGGTTTGTTCAACACTATCTGGTTATCTTTTCATTACCAAAGTCTGCCTGGTGGTCTGTCCTGGGGAGTCAGGCCTCCCCTATACCCTTGGGTAGAAGCCCTAGGAAACTGCACTGAGGTTCCTTGGTCACTCGTGCAGGCCTTCCCTTGAGAAATGCTAGGAAAGAATGGTTTCCTGGGCTTTTAATAGCTTGGTGATTAGTTTATACTTCTTAAAATCAAAGATGCATATGCTATAGTTTGTGTAGCATGGCTGTCTAAAAAGAAATGCACAGCGATAACATATTTGCATGTTGCTGCCTTCTTTTTTGGGGGGGGGGGTCGGTCAGGGTTTCACTGTGTAGCCCAGGCTGGTCTTGAACTCACTATGGACCCTAGGCTGGCCTCTTCTAACTTGCAGTGATCCTCCTGCCTCAGCCTCCCGAGTGCTGGGACCACAAGTGTGAGCCACCACGCTTTGCCTGTTGCCTTATTTTCAAATAAAGGTAAAAGGTCAATTCTCTAGAAATGAAATGAACCTTAGTAAAGTACACAGCATGTGACATTCTCCTGTAATCCCAGCTTAGTTTACAAGGAAATAGAATAAGAATTAGAAGATTTAGGACTAATCTCGCTCTGAACTCAAAATTGTGCAAGTGTGAGGTAATAATTCAGCACACTTTTAGGAATCCTACTTTACAATGACACTGGAAGTTGTTCGTTACCAATAACCCTTATCTTCCTGTCCGGCCCCCTCTAGTGTTGCTGAGAGAGGCAAGGCTATCTCCTGCTGCCTCCTGAGTGCTGGGATGATAGGCTGCCACACCAGATGTCATCAAATTTTATTTTATTTATTTATTTACTTATTTATTTTGAGACTAGGTCTTGCTCTGTTCTGTAATTCAGGCTGGCCTTGAACTCACTATGGAGCCCAGGCTGGCCTTGAACACCGGGCAATCCTCCTGCTTCAGCCTCTTGAGTGCTGGGCTCCCAGGCCTGCGCCACCACACCCAGCATGTCATCAAATTTTACATGTGGATTTTTTTTTAAATGAAAGGGATATTACAGCTAGGCATGGTGGCGCATGCCTGTAATCCCAACACTTAGGAGGCTGAGGCAGAAGGATCACTGTGAATTCGAGGCCAGCCTGGGTTACATGTTGAGTTCAAGGCCAGGTGGAATTACAAAGCATGACCCTGTCTCAAAAAAAAGGGGGGGGATATATTACAGATGATCTAACTCATTTTTTTTTTTATAAAAAGAAAACTAAAAGTTGCTAGAAACTGAGATGAAACTCAGATCTCCTGACACACACACTTCGGTACTTTTTCCGGCCTGTCCCAGGGCCGCAGTGTGAGCATGTGCACCCCTGCGCTCGCTCGTGCATGTGGATATGCGTGGGCGCGCATGTGTGTTTATATTGGGCTCAGCACCCTCTTAAGTCCCTCAGCTGAGTAGCAAAAACTCATACATTTTTGACATCTAGATTTCTGACTTAGAAATTCAATGTACTGTTACGGATATTTAATTAGCATCTACCACATAAACTGTGCCATATTTTATTCCTGGGATTACAGATCGGAGAACATTCAGAAAAGCCAATTCGTGCCTTTCTTTAGAGAATTCTTTAAAAGTACAGATAAGGTTGACAGAATTATGATTCATCTATTTTTAGTTAAGACATTTTCATCTCAGTCAAGTCTAATATGCTCCCCTAATTATAGTGATATATTTTCTAAATTACAAATCCAGACACATGGATCAACACATGGCCCTGTAAGTCTGTGTGTTTGGTACAGAAACATTATTTGGCTAATGGAAAGAAATTATGCTTCGGGGCACACGAAAAATGTAGCGTTTCTCTTGCTAAGCCATTCCCAAAATATCGTACCTAGTTTCTTGCCATTTCTGCGCTTAATTAATTATAAAATTTAAAATAATTCATGTTTATTACAAATAGAATGTTCATTATAGAACACCAAAACCTCAGTACAAATAATTTATAAAATATTTCGATGCAAATGAAGGGATCTTTTCATTTAAAATGCTCATATTTTCACAATTCAATCCTACTTTCTGTCTGCAACTAAAAAAAAAAAAAGAGAAACCCAAGTACTAAAAATAAACCGGAATTTAAAGTCACTGAGTAAAACTCCTATGTTCTTTAAAAAAAAAAAGACTGCCCGAGCATTACGAATCTGTACAATAAACACGAAATCGGTCACTTGACCATGCCCACCCTCAGCCCCTCCACGGATCCATGCCCCCTACCCTCTCCCACACTTTTTTAGAAATATCCTTTCTGAATGTAGTTTTCTTTAGCAGGGAAGGCGACAGGGCCCGGGTCTCAGGACTCGAGACTCGGTCGGGGCAAGGAGGCGACCTCCTGATTTTGCGTCCTCGGGGCTGAGGCGAGATCTACAAGGCCTGCCCTGACCCCCACCGCGCGCTGAGCTGCAGTCGAAGCAGCTCGGGGCAGGTTAAGTACCAGGCCTCCGCGTCAGGAGGGGAGGCGGCGCCCAGCCGGTGTTTTTCCAGGAAGCGCTCCTGGAGAGCCGAGGACCGGGACGGGGAAGGGGAGGCCTGCGACGGCCACTCCATTCATCGCCCCGCCCCGGACTTCTCCCCTGTTGCCAGCCCAAAGTTTGACGTCCGTCTCCAGGATACCAGGCAACCAATCCCGTGGCCGCCAGGGGACTGGCGCGACCAATCAGACGCCGTTGCTACCTGTGAGTAATATTTTTAGCCGTAACCGACGCCCGATTCCACTCCCACTGTAGCTCCGGGTGTTTGCGTCGCAGGTTGGGGGAAAGGCACAGAGTTACCCGTCCCCTCGGAGTCCCTCCTTTCCCCACTCCCCAGGTACCCGCACGTCGCGCAGCCCCGAATTCTCTTACACCCGCACCCCAGGAAGGCTCTGTGTCACAGAGAGCCCTGAAATGCAAGCACGCAGGCCTCTGGAGACGCGCGCGCGCATGTGCCATCGCGTCATCGAGGCCCGAGCTGCGACTTGTGAATACAATGTGATGCTTCGGTCTCCGAGCTGCCGTCGGTGGCGGGGAGGCAGTTAAACTGTCACCTGGCGGGAGGTGGGCGAGGCGGCCTCCCTTCCCCGCCGGGCCCGCAGCTGCCCCCGGCTGGCGGCGGTTGACCTCGGCCCTGCGGGGAGTCACATTCGGTGAGCCGGGCGCACGAGTCCGGGTCACAGTCCGCCCTTCACTGCACTTCCCCGGGGCGGGCCAGAGACCGGCTTGGTAGCTCGTCCACGAGTGGGCTTTTCCTGGGCCACGTCTCGGGTCGGGCATGTTTTGTCGCCTTTCCCGTCCCGCTCGGGGCCTTGGCCTCTCCGCCCAGTTCCCCCCCGCCCCCGCCGCCGCTCTGCCACCCGCTCTGCTCCCCTCCCCCTGTCTCCCCGGCGCTCTCCACCCAGAAGGGTCAGGTTCCGCCTCTCCCCTCCGTCCCACTGTCACGTCTGTCCTCCAACCCCTTTCCAAATCTTCTAATCCCGCCCACAGTCCCTCCAAACCGTGGAATTATTGGCCATCTCGGAGCACTGGGGTGTGATCTGTTCCATCCAGCTCGGCACCGCCTGGCAAGACGTGGGCAGGCGGGACTTGGCCAATGGCGTCGAGGGGCGGGCCGGCGCAGGCCCTGGGTGTGGAGCTGGGAGGGCGGGGAAAGGTTTCGCAGTCCCGAGCTGTGTGACGCGAGCGGGAGCGCGCACCCCCACGGAGAGGGAGGGGGGAAACAGGGAGGAGACTATAAAAGGAGAGGCGGGGCGCGCGCCGCAGCAGAAGGAGTGAAGCTCTGGCCCGGCGCAGTAGCACGCGGTACGGGGACGCTGGGCCGGGCACCCGGCTGTGTGAAGAAGTGAGCGCGCTCGCCTGACCCCGTCCCCGCCGCCCAAGCCAGCGCTCCCGAGGCCCGCCCAGGCCCCGTTCGCGTTCGCGTCCCCGTCCCCGTCCCCGTCCGCTGCGGCGGCGGCGTCACGCACTCGGCCACCCGGCCGCCCTAACCCTCCACGCCCTCGCCCCCGCCCCCGCCGGCCGCGGCCCAGAAGCAGCCCGTAAGTACCGCGGGGCGGCGGGCACGGAGCGGGCGCGGGCTCCCAGGACCAGGAGGGCAGGCGGGAGGGGCTGCAGTGTCGTCGAGCACGGGGCCTCAGGCACTCGGGCGTCGCGGCACCCGGGACCCGAGGGCTGGATCGATCGTCCCGGGCCGCGGCGAGTGCCAGGAGCTGGGGGTTGGGGCGCCGGGGCGGAGCGGCGGGCTCCCGCAGGGCGCTGGAGTCCGAGCGCCCGATGGCCGCCGGGCCCGAAAATGGTGGCGGGGGACCGGTTCCCGGGGCTCTGGCTGGGTCCCAGGAGGGGGCGGGGAGCGGCAGGTCGGGTTACAGGGGTGGGGTGGGGGGTGACCGGGCTGCGGCCAGCGCCAGACCTGCACGGTGCCCGGTGCCCTCGTTCCCGTGCCGGCTCCGCGGGGGAGCGAGCTCGCACTCCTCCTCCTCCTCCACCACCTCCTCCTCCTCCTCCTCAGTGTCCCAGGTTGGACTTAAACCTGTGATCCTTCTGCCTCAGCCTCCCAGAGTGCTGGGATTGCAAATGTCCTCCACCACCACCTCCTCCTCCTCCACCTCCTCCTCCTCCTTTTCCTCCTCCTCCTTTCTTGCCACCCCAGGGGGATGTAGCTCAGCCACCTGACCTTTAAGATATGAGTACAGCATTTTCCTCTCTGCTTGGGGCATCCTTATTCCTTGTTT
>NW_004624795.1:6636260-6692521 GCF_000247695.1 Heterocephalus glaber | reverse complement strand
CTCCTCCTCCTCCTCCTCCTCCTCTCATTGCCGCCGTAGCTCTCGGGCTCCCAGCACTGTGAGCAGAAATCTAATGAGAGCCAACTGGCTGTTTATGTAATTCCTCACTCCCCTGTCTTAAGGCGTTGCTTGCAAACCACCTTCCCCCCCAGCCTACAACCCGCTCGGCTGCACCTTCAGCAACCTCGCTCCTTCGGCCGCCTTGTCCGGCCCTTGGGCTTTCGGCTTTGGAAAGTGTTTGTAGTTTTGGGAGCAGCCAGGGTTCTTTCCCTTTGTCACCGCCAATATGGAAAATGGAACGGACGGATTTGCACCAACTTTTTTTTTTTTTTAAATGCCCTTTTCAATCAACCTCAGTGTACAGATCTCCTTAGTAAATGCCTTCTGTTCGCCCTTGGTCTTTTCGTATCCCCGCCCAGTGCTGATCTAGCAAACGTTTAAAGGTCGACCTTACCCTGTGTGCCTCTGCCCCTCCACTGTTCTCTTATCTGGAGAGGGAGGGAGGTGACTTTTAAAATCCGACTAAAACTGAGCAGTCCTGCCCTTTACACAGAGAAATCAATAAGTGTTGCTTTTGTGACAAGAGGTATTTAAGATTTGGAAAAACACTCTGAGAGAAAGAGAAGCCCAGGACCACATTGTGTGTCCTTAGTTTGATAGGGTAGAGTATAGAATAATTGGTTCCTAATTTCAGTCCCTCTTTTTTTTTTTTTTTTTCTGATACTGGGGATCGAACCCGGGATCTTGAGCTTTGGAGGCAGGCGGCAGAACCACGGAGTTAAATCCCCTGCCCAGGTTCCTAATTTCATTCACTGCACCGATGGTTTGTTTAGAATTTAGTACCTATAATTTTTAGCATCATGGAGTTTGGAAATTAAAATTATTTTCCTAACTTGTCAAGTTTCTGAATCTTTAATGTATGTCTATCTTGTAAACAAGATAGATCCAGAAGGAACTAAAATACAGGACTTGCTTCTACATTGATGACTAGCAATAAAAATCATGCTGAACTTCCAAAAATGGGGTATATAGCCGTGGGCTTGCCCAGTAGTTTCCAGTAAATATTCTTTTTTTTTTTTCTTTTTTGGTACCGGGGATCGAACTCTCCAGTAAATATTCTTGTGAAAGTTAAGGGAGGAGGGCCGGGGATTTAGCTCAGTGGTTTCGCCGCCTGCTACGCGAGCGCAAGGACCCGAGTTGGATCCCCGGTACCAAAAAAAGAATAATTTAAAAAAAGAAAGTTGAGGGAGGAAAATAATCCATATTCCAGAGATGCACAGAATTCTGCACAGAAACACAGTACATAATGAGGATTAAACAATAGTTTTACCTGTAATGTATATTTTCCCATGAAATTTTGAACTTTAATAAATAAGTTTTTGATTGTATATGTCTGTATTTTGTACTGATTTTATTTATAGGCTCTCTGCCCTACTAGACATTTTCAAAAGTGCAATTAAGGGGAAAAAAAAGGTTATGGGATTTACATTACATTTGTCTTATTTGGACATCTTTGCTTTTGTTTTGTTTTCTTAAAGGAGCAAGACCTCTCAAAGTGAAGGATTATCTACTCATACCAGCACTTTGGATGAAAATCTGTTTCTTTGCCACAGACTGAACATTTCTTACTGTTTTTTGTTTTTGTGTGTGTGTGTGTGTGTGGAGGAGTTGAAACAAACCTAACTTTGTGGCATAGCAGCTATGCAGCTTGAAATCCAAGTAGCACTAAATTTTATTATTTCCTATTTGTACAATAAGCTTCCTAGGAGACGTGTCAACATTTTTGGTGAAGAGCTTGAAAGACTTCTTAAGAAGAAATATGAAGGGCACTGGTACCCCGAAAAGCCATACAAAGGATCAGGGTTTCGATGCATCCATGTAGGGGAGAAGGTGGACCCGGTCATCGAGCAGGCATCCAAGGAGAGTGGCTTGGACATCGACGATGTGCGTGGCAATCTGCCCCAGGACCTGAGCATCTGGATCGACCCGTTTGAGGTTTCCTACCAGATCGGCGAGAAGGGACCGGTGAAAGTGCTGTATGTGGACGACAGTAATGAAACCGGATGTGAGCTGGATAAGGAGATCAAAAACAGCTTCAACCCGGAGGCGCAGGTTTTCATGCCCATAAGTGATCCAGCCTCCTCCGGGTCCAGCTCCCCGTCGCCGCCCTTCGGTCACTCTGCTGCCGTGAGCCCCACCTTCATGCCCCGCTCCACCCAGCCTTTAACCTTCACTACTGCCACTTTCGCTGCCACCAAGTTCGGCTCCACCAAAATGAAGAACAGCGGCCGGAGCAACAAGGTGGCCCGTACTTCTCCCATCAACCTGGGCCTGACCGTGAGCGACCTCCTGAAGCAGAAAGCCATCTCGTCCTCCATGCACTCTGTGTACGGGCTGAGCCTGGGGACCCCGCAGCAGCCCCAATCCCAGCACCAGCAGCAGCAGCAGCAGCCGCCACCGTCCCAGGCACCGCCACCGCCACCGCCCCCGCAGCAGCAGCAGCAGAAAACCTCTGCGCTCTCTCCCAATGCCAAGGAATTTATCTTCCCCACTATGCAGGGTCAAGGTAGCAGTGCCAGTGGGATGTTCCCAGGTGACAGCCCCTGTAACCTCAGTCCTCTCCAGTACAGCAATGCCTTTGACGTGTTTGCGGCCTATGGAGGCCTCAACGAGAAGTCTTTTGTAGATGGCTTGAATTTTAGCTTAAATAACATGCAGTATTCTAACCAGCAATTCCAGCCGGTCATGGCGAACTAAAAAGAAAACGAGAATCGTATCATCTGAGTTGAGTTGCACAGGCCCAAGGGGGATTTTTTTTTTTTTTGAAACCTCCTTGAGATTTTTTCTTTTAAGCTTATAGTAAGGATACGTTCAGGCTTGGTTACAAAAATAAAACATGCGTCATTTTTCATTTGCCAACCAAGCACAAAGTTATTTTATACTGACTGTATATTTTAAAGTATCCGCTCAGATATGGCCTCTTACAGTATTTAAGATATAGCGAGGACATGGCTGATTTTTTTTTTTATGAAAAATTGGCACTAATAAGTGGGTTTATGGTCTTTTCTAATTGTATAATTTAATTTAGTACAAAGTTTGTAAAATATCAGAGGATATATATATTGTTTCTACGACATGGATTGCATTTATATCTTTTTACTACAGTGATCTGTGACAGCAGCAGCTTCATGTTGTATTTTTTTTACTGAAATTGTAAAATATCCATCTTAAAGACATCAACTATTCTCAAAATTGTGTACAGGATATTCCTTTAGTGGTGGAATTAAAAATGTACGAATATTTGCTTTTTCAAAAAAAATGTATTTTCTGTTAAAGGTTTAAAGATTTTTGCTATATATTATGGAAGAAAATGTAATCGTAAATATTAATTTTGTACCTATATTGTGCAATACTTGAAAAAAACGGTATGAAAGTATTTTGAGTCAGTGTCTTACATGTTAAGAGGGACTGAAATAGTTTATATTAAGTTTGTATTAAAATTCTTTAAAATTCAAAATGCCTGTTGCATGGTCTTTGATGTTAAGAAAGTTGTAAGGCTGGAAATGTGTTGTGAAGCTAACGAAGAAAGATCTTACTCGTTGAGTCACAAGGGAATGGTGGAAAGGCCTCTGAGTACATTAGGTAGTGGTTTGCTGCAAAAAAAGTGCCACCAAAACCATGCTGCTGGCCAACCCTTGGAACAACTTTGGGTTTTGGTTTTTTGAGACAGGTTCTCGAACTCTCAGTGATCTTCCTGCCTCAGCCTCCTGAGTGCTGGGGTTACAGGCAGTTCCACTACTCCTAGCCTGTTCATTGTGGCAATGAGAATTGAACTCAGGCTTCATAGCCAGGACAGGTTTATTTTTAATAACCCTCATCAGCCAGGGTGTCTGCCTTTCCATGACAGAGATGGTATGCTGAGCCTATTATTATATAGCAGATTTATTTTGTTTGTTTTTTTGGTTTTGTACCGGGGATCAAACTTGGGACCTTGCACTTTCGAGGCAGGCAGCGGAACCAGTGAGCTAAATCCCTGGCCCCCCAAAGTTTTAAATGTCATGCTGATGTCTAGAGTGCCAAGGAATACGAAATTCGCTTGTAGTCAGGATTTTCTTGAAATGTACACGGAGAGACCATGGGATCACTTTTCTTTCATGTGAGATGAATAGCTCAAAACTTGGTCAGACAAATCAGCAGACTTACCTTAAAAGAAAAGATTTGGATCTGTTTACTACCTTCACACAGTTCAGTTCACACCTAGAGAATTTGTGGCCAGAATCTGTTCACATTTGGACAGGTTGCTAAATGTTACTATTTGTGCTCATTTTTTCAGCAAAACGTTTTTTTGCAAGTGGTATCCAACCCTGCTGGGTGAGGGTTCTTTTTTTTTGTTTTTGTTTTTGTACTGGGTCTTGCTATGTAACCTAGGCTGGCCTTGAATTTGAGGCAATCCACCTGCCTCAGCCTCCCGAGTGTGCGCCTGGCTGGTTTGAGGTCTCAATGATTAGTTTCTGGCTTTGTGTCATATTGTAGGGTCTTGCTGAGGATGGTGTTTTATAAAACTATAATGAATTAAAAGAACACCTTTAAATCATTTTACTGTTCAAACGTCCACAGAGACAGACTTAACGCTGCATTGGTGAGAAAACTATCTTAAACTGGAAATGAGAAACAACTCTACTTTCATTGTAAGAATCCAGTGCTCTGTGGATTTCCAGTGAAATAAATCTGGTGTCCAATGTGTGGATACCAGTCTACAAAAGCCTTTTGTCCCTTAGCCATGCAGCGTAGAGCAATGAGAAGTTTGAAGGAAATAAGCCCTGGGAATAACAGAGCCAGGCTGTTCAGTCGGCTCCATGGTGAGGCTTTGTCCCTCAGCGGACAGAATGAGGCTAGGAAGAAGCATGGGGACGCCGAGGGGACAGCAGGCCGGCTCACCAGTCTGGGCAGCTCTTAGGGCAACCAGGAAGAGCTCAGCCCCACACTCGGCAAAGTCATTGTAGGAAAACAAGGTGGAGAAAGGCTGGCGGGGCCAGCGTCCTTTTTGTGAGAACCAGAGAAAGGCAACCGGACAGTCCTCAGCAGAACCTGTAACAGGCGAACGCTGACCCACATTCTGACTTTAGATACAGACCTCTCCGTGCAGGTTCGAGGTCGGGAAGTCGCAGGGTCACCATGGTGCACGCATGTTATGTTAGCGTGGCTCAAGAGAAGCACTAACACACACTCTATCTTGATTGTTTTCATGAAAACTGTTAGTCAGAGCTTGATGTCCTTGAGGACTTTTTTTTTTTTACTAGAGAATGAACAAAGGCCCTGTTTTCTATGAGCCTTTCTGCTCATTAGAAATGGAAAAAATTTTTAAAGTGCCTTTGTCTGTCACATGGTAGAAGAGCTCACATCTGAATCCCAAGTCTTTCTCCCCATGGGCCGTCGCTTGTGGCCTCTTCTTGAAGCCTGCTTGGTGACAGTTTGAGGAGCCTTGAAGACACCTGAGACCCTGTCCTCATGTCCAACACATGCCCCACGGGTTCCATAGCTCCCAAACTGCAGCCATCAGTGGAACATATTTTACTGATAACAAATCACTGTGATTAGTTAACATAGCTTTGGAAGGGGAAACTAAAGGAGCTTAAAATGCTTTTCAAATATGTGTTGTTATTTAATCCCATTCACATATAGATATCTTAAGTATTAGCATCTTAGTTGAGAGATGTAACAAGAGTTCAGGACTTACGTTATTTTAAAATAAGTCACTGGCCCAGCATGGTGGCGTACACCTGAAATCCTAGGACTCAAGAGGCTGAGCCAGGAAAAACAGCAAGAGTTCAAGGCCAGCCTGGGCTACATAGTGAGTTCAAGGCCAGCCTGGGCTACATAGTGAAACCCTGTCTCAAAAAAAACAGGGCCGGGAATGTAGCTCAGCAGCACAGCGCCTACCTGGCAAGCGAGAGGCCCTCGGTTCAATTCACAGTACCAAAAAACAAAAACAAAAGTCACTGAAACATAAGGAAAGTAAAGTGTGTCTTCTTTTTTTTTTTTGGTACTGGGGATCGAACTCGGGTCCTTGTGCTTTTGCAGCAGGCGGCGAAACCACTGAGCTAAATCCCTGGCCCATGTCTTTTTTTTATTAGCATTAAGCTAATGAAGTAAAATGATCGGAGAGCTTCCTCCACACTCTTTCCCTACACAGACAAGGAGGGCCTGCAGGCATGGTCCACCCAATGTACAGTTCAGGACCTGCTGCAGATACTAAAAGCTAGGGATGCTCAAGTCCCTAACATTAAAAAGGCCTAGTATTTGCCTGCATTCAACCTATGTGCATCCTCTCCTGAACTTAAATTAATTTCTAGATTATTTATAATACCTAACAACGTAAATGACATGTAAATAGCTCTTAGACTATAATTTTTTAGGGAATAATGGCAAAAACCTTTTTTTCAAATATTTTCTACCCGTGGTGATTTGAATTCATGGGTGCAGAATTGGCAGATAGAAGGGCGGCTGTCCATCCTGGTCTGGCAGGATGTGTTCAGCTCCAGTGCGTGAACAGTTGAGAGGGAAACAGCCTTATTAAAGGCAAGTATGTGAAAGTGTCCTTGCTGAATAAAATCCAGTACAATGGTTAGTAAGCCAACTAGTAGAAGTTTAATCAGTCTAGCCCAGGAGCTCACTTGGGATCAGAGTTCTTGAGGGTTTTTTGAGACCAGATCTTGCCATGCAGTTCAGGCTGGCCTTGAACTCACTATGTAGCCCAGGCTGGCTAGGATCCCAGGTGTGCTCCACCAAGCCCAGCCAAGTCCTTTGGTTTTCTGTAGTATACTAGGAAGGTACTACTTTCTTGTCTGGAAGATCTAGGCTCAATATCTTTGTGCACGCAATTGGAAAATTAGGACACACATGTTTGTTGAAGCCATTTTTTATCTTGTAAATGATTTATTTAACAAATACTCATATACCATTATGTGGCAAGCACTGTTCTAAGCAAATTTATGGACCAGAGAGGGATGGAGGTTGGAGGAGTGGAGAGGGGACTGAGGTACAAAAGGCTTAATACACCCAAGACCTCATGGCTAATAAGTGGCAGATATGGGATTCCAACTCACATAGCTGCTTCAGCATTCCCTGTCCTAAGCCCTATACTTTGTTCCCCTCTGATCTGTTAGTATTCTGATTTGAAGCTGGGGAATAAATCCATTTTTGATCTATTAGCCACATCCCTTGTACAATTCTACAGAAGCGTAATGAGAAGGGTCTAGTGGAAGGCTGTTATATTACCCACATGTATTGGTCAGTTTTGCACTACTGTAACAAAATGCCCGGGGCAATTAACTTATAAGAAAAAAAGGTCTATTAACCTCCCATTGCTTAGGCCTCTGGTGTGGGCACCAGCTGGCCATCGTGGGGATGCCTGTTGGTGAAACTGCTCAAACCATGAACCAGGGAGAAAAGAGAGACAGGACCCGGGAATCTCATAATCCCCTAGGCCCCTCCCACAGGCCCACCTCTTAAAGGCGCACAGACCTCCCAACAGGGCTGCCTGCACATGAACTCAGGGGG
The DNA here is from genome assembly GCF_000247695.1 of Heterocephalus glaber. The sequence goes on along the minus strand of NW_004624795.1, from coordinate 6,684,961 downwards.
AGTTCCAAGTCACAGCACCATGCACAGGAGTCAGGGTATTTGGAGAGAGATACTTTATATTTCCATTGGCCATAAACTATAATCATAGGCTATCTAGAAATGTTTTTAGAAATCATTAAGTTATATCAATGCTCTAATTTTGTTGATTCTCTTAATTCAGTCTCATAATTACTTTTCTTATTTTAGAAGTACTGGGTGATTCCTGGGCCTAAATATTGTAGATGTAGTGCTAAGGATACAGCTCAGCATGCATGAAGGCCTGGGTTAGATCTCCAGTACTGAAAAAAAAATAACACTTCATTTTAGAAGCATAACCTATGCTGGATGTCCTTTTCTTGTTTTGGTAGCAGCATTGGGGATTGAACCCAGGACCTGAGCTACATCTCCAGCTTTATTATTATTATTATTATTATTTTATTTTATTTTATTTTTTTTTGAGACAGATTCTTGGTAAATCTCTTAGTTGCCCAGGCTGGGGTGAAATTTGCAATCTTCCTGCCTCAGCCTTCCTGCCCAGAGTGCTAGGATTACAGGTGTGTACCACCAGGCTCAGCTAATTTATATTTAAACTGCACAATAAACAAAGAAGCCCACTTTGAAAAATGCCCCAAGCGGGGATTTAGCTCAGTGGTTTTGCCGCCTGCCTCACAAGCACAAGGTCCTGAGTTTGATCCCTGGTACCAAAAAAAAAGCCCCAAAACAATTTCTATAGTTTATGTATGAATTAATATGTGACATTGCCTAGGATTTATATTTTTATATTTACATTTTTAGGTTAGTCAGACTTTGATTGGATTAAATACTATTGAACCCTTAGGTGGGCTTTTGGAAGTTTAGACTGTACCATCAGTCTTGTTATTAATGAAACTTGACTTGTAAATAGTAAATATCTATCCATTTCTCAATATTTGAGATATATAAGATTTTATATTTTAGAAGACTTGCTATACATGTTAGAATTTTGAGACTATCTCACAGTTCCTCAAGTTTAGAAGAAAACATGAAAACAGGAGGCAGACCATGCCTGGAAGCTATTTGTTTGTTCTTTTGAGACAGGGTCTTGCTATATAGCCCAGGCTGGCTTCAAACTCAAGGTGATCCTCCTGCTTCAGCCTCCCAAGTGCTAAGATTATAGGATTATATCTGGAGGCTATTTGAAATTTTATGTCTAATTCCTTGATTAATCAACCACATTAAGCTGCTTGGCACGGATGGACCCGTTTACTCACCCATTTACCCAGTGGGTACTGTGAAGTCAATATAATTCCTGAGGAGGGATGAGAACCAGTCTCTCCCAGTTAGAGTGGTCGGTGATAGAACACAGGTCCTGAGAGGATTATAGAATTTAAAGCAATGAAGTCCAGAATTTTGGCCATGTTTGCTGCCCTATGAAATCAGAAAAGTGAAGAACAGCCAGGCCTTGTGGCGCATTCCTGTGCCCCAAGCACTGGAGAGGCTGAGACAGGAGGATCACTGTGAGTTGGAGGCCAGCCCGGACTACATAGTGAGACTGTCTCAAAAAAACAAAAATTAAAATTGAAAATAAAATAAAAGAAAGTGCCGTGCTGTTGGGAAAAGCAGCGCAGACACTGTTTCTACCAGGCTGGCCCAGGAATGGGAGGAGTTAGTGTCGCTCAAGCAGACAGCGGTGCAGGGCTCCCACATTTTCATGCAGGTAGAAAAGAGGGGGAGGGGCCAGGGATTTACCTGAGTGGTTCCATCGCCCGCCTCTCAAGGATCCAAGTTTGATCCCCAGTCCAGAAGAAAGAAAGAGAGAGACAGAGAGAGAGAGAAGAAGAAAAGAGGAGGAGGTTTACGCTGCAGAAGGGAAAAACATTGAGCACTGGGAAGAAAAAACACATTCTGCCTGGCGTCGTGAGTACTTACTTCACTGACAAAATATGACCAGTGTGCGGAACACAGAACAGGTGTCAAATATTTTTAGACAAGCCCTGGCATATCCTGCAGGTTGCATCCCTTCTGTCTGCATGCCTCCAGCGTTGCAGAAATAATAGTGGAAAAACCACATTGACAAAACGAGCTAGGCGGTGCTGTTGTGTTTTGGTGATGCTGAATGTTCAAGTCAGCAGCAGCTCCCTCTGCAGCCGCTGGGTCGCGGCTATTTTTAAACCCTGACTCTCCCCACGCCCTTCAGCGGCTCTGGATGACTCCTCTCCCTGCCTCAGCACGGTTGAGAAAACTGGAAAATGTGGTGCCATCGACCCTTTTGGACGGTGAAGCTGGGTGGTGGGTTCTCCACAGCCAGACTGGCTTCGAGTAGTGTCACACTTCCTGTGGGTCAGAAAGAAAGTGTGTGGCTTCAGGCTAGCCAGGTTTCTAGCAAATGGGGACACAGGGATGATTCTGGATGCTGACACAGGGAATACTGCCAGTGTCACAGCAATATGGCTTAAGAAATGGAATCACAGTAGTGTACACTATCAGGAGGCTGAGGCAGGAGGATCACCAAGAGTTCGAAGCCACCCTAGGCTACATAGTGAATTCAAGGTCAGTCTGAACAACAGAGCAAGATCCTGTCTCAAAAAAAAACCAAAGGAATCATAGGACCATACAACTATCCTTTGTTTGTTTATTTACTTATTTGAGACAAGGTCTTGTTAGGTAGTTCAGGCTGGCCTCAAACTCATGGCAATCCTCCTGCCTCAGCTTCCCTAGTGCTGGGATTACAGGCATAACTTGGGGTAACTTAGAAACAAAGGTATTTTGAAAGGAGGCCCTTTTTTATATTTTGGTACCGGGGATTGAACTCAGGACCTTGCACTTTCGAGGTGGGCGAAGCGCCACTGAGCTACATCCCTGGCCTTAGGAAAGAGATTTATTATCTGAACCACAAAAGTCCAAAGTTCCTTTGTAAAAGGAATAGAGAGGTAGAGGTAAAAATTGGTCTCCTAGGAGTACCTGCCAGGCAAAAGGGGTTGGGACCTGGGTGTGGTGGCACACACCTGTGTTCTCAGCTCTAGGGTGGCTGAGGCAGGAGGATCGCCATGGTTTTGGAATCAGCTTCTGCATCCACTGCCCTACCACTCACCGGGGAGATCAGTTTCCCTTGGAGGAGGCTTTGAGATCCAGGACAAGTATCCGGCCCAGGCTTACTGTAATTTCCTGTTTGCTTCTACTTGAAGGATGGTGATTCTGACACTGGAGGGAGTGTCCCAGACACTCAGAACAATAACAGACTCAGAACAATAATAATGGAAACACCTGTGTCACATTTGCACGTGCTAGATATTACTCTAAATACTTACGCTTTTTTGTTGTTGGTTTTTTGAGACGGGGTTTACTATGTAGCCCAGGCTGGCCTCGAACTCGAGACGATTCTCCTGCCTCAGCCTCCCAAGACCTGGGATGACAGCCGTGCGTCACCACGCCCGGCTTCAGTTTCCATTCTCGTCCCTAAATTTCTTCTCAAAACACGGAGAGATGGGGTTAAACACCCACGGGGTCGTCCACTCAGCACTGCGAGTGCCTCCTGGGTTGGCACCCACCGGTGAGGTATCTACACGCTCGGGAGCTCTCAAGGAGCTAGGGCCTGGCACAAGATGGCACACCAGCCCAGAGCCGATGCACGGAAAGACCCAGAAGCCGGGAGCAAAGCCGGAAGAGACGTCGGTCCCGGAGCAGCTGCCTTCAACCTGGATGCGTTAGCTCCTTCCCGCTGGGCAGCGATCGCCGTGGAGGGCAGGCGGGCTAGACCTTCCGTGTTTACGGAGCGAGGTGGCCGGCCGAGCGCAGGTGAGGAGGAGGGAGGTTGGGTAAGAGGGGTGGATCTGCGCGCTCTCTCGGCTCGAAGCGCCCCCTAGGGGCCAGCGCCTTGGCTCTCCCACCTTCGGTGACAAAGGCAAGGTCGGCCCTGCGGAGAAGGCAGGCGCACTGGTGTGAACTGCGGCCGCCCGGGTCCCCCAGCCCGCCCCGGCGCGGGCCACGCACGCGTCTTCGCGGAGCTCAACGCTTTGCCCCCCACTTTGGCGGCCCGGGCCTGGAAGGGGTTCCCGGGTGAGCGTGGGTCTGAGGACGAGGCTGGCTGAGGGTGGGGGGGTCCGGAAAGCAGGCACACCGGAAATTCCCCCCCAAGCCGGCCGGCGCGCCCACGCTACCCGGGGCCTGCAGAGCCCAGAGCGCCGACCCAGCCTCGCTAGCGGCTGAGAGCTGAGGCCGAGAGTGTACACCGGCGAGGGAGGCCTCGGAGAGCCCCGGTCACCTCACTCCTCCGACGCTGCACCAGATCAAGGGCGGCTCAGGGCCAGACCCTGACTCGACTCCCAAACGCCCTCCCAGCTACCCTTGAGTAGCCGTCCCTTGGTACTTAACCGATTTGGACTTGGGTTTCCTATGTGTAAAGGAGGACTGAGAAATTCTACTCTTTGGTTTGTGTTTTTTTGTTTTTGTTTTTTTTGAGACAGGGTCTTGGTATGTAGGGCCGGCTGGCCTCAAACTCAAGCGAACCTCCTGCCTCAGCCTCTTTGAGTGCTGAGACTACAGTTATGCACCACTGCGCCCTGAGAAAAATACAACCTATTTGGGTTGGTGTGATAAGTATAAGAGACATGCAAAGTATGAAGCATAATCCCTTTCCCCACACAGAATGAGGAGGAGGTCGGCTGGCTTTGAATATGCCTTTTTAAGCGAGTCCTAGGAATTCAGACTTCCTGGTTGATTATCAGGAAGAACAGAGGAAGCAAAAATGAAAGAAGAAGCTTTTTTTTTTTTTTTTGAGACAGGGTCTCCCTATGTAGCCCAGGCTGGCCTCGAATTCAACCCTTCTGCCTCAGCCTCCTAGGGTTACTAGCATTTCCATCCACTTCTGGCTTCCATTCTCAACTACTCTTAAATCTATGGGGGAGGGGGTGTCGGGAATGGTGGCGCACTTGTGTAATCCCAGCATTAGGGGAGCTGAGGCAGGAGGATTGCTGCAAGTTTGAAGCTAGCCTGGCCTACACAGTAAGTTCAAATCCAGCCTGGACTGCATAGTGAAACCCTGTGTCACAAAACCAAAAACAAAAAAAAAATTGTGGTGGTAGATATTCTCCCCGTGGTTAAGAGCCCCACCTAGGTTTGTTTCCGGCTCGGCTGGGACCTCGGGCAAATTATCCCACCCCTCCCCCCAAGCCTGTTTCCTCTTGTCTGAAATGAGGAAAATATTAAACACACTTCACAGGCTTGTAAATATTTAATGAGACAATGCATGTCAAGCGTGTATTAAGTGCTGTTAGCTCTTAAAATGGAGATTATCAGCAGAGCATGGTGGGACACAACTGAAATCCCAGAACTCTGGGAGGCTGAGGCAGGAAGAACCCAAGTTTGAGGCCAGCCTGGGCAACTTTAATAATTTTGGAAGACTCTGTCTCAAAATTGTAAAAAAAGTAAAAATGGCTGGGGATGTAGCTCAGTGTGGAGCCGTGAGTCCAATCCTTAGTACCATACGTACTCACACATGAAGGGAAATTACCAGCTCTACCACCTGGTAGCTAATTGGTGACAGGTGCTCGAGTCCTAGGGCTGCCGTCTGTGTCTCATTTCTATATACTGCCTTCTCCTCCTGTTAGGTCACAGCACGAAATTACCGGTTGTAATGAGCATGGGATCATCCTCTCCGTTGTCAGCAACCCTAGGGCCAAGGAGGAGGTCCCCCCTTATTCTGCCACCCCCTTGGTGTATGGGGGGGGGCCCTTGGTCCAAGGAGGCTCAGACCTGGGGCTGGGAATGAAGGGAGGAGGAAGCTCTTCGAGCCACCAGGAGGTCCCCACAGTCCCCATCTGTAGCCAACACTGTTCTCTGCTTGCTGGGCCACCAGCCCCGGTGCGTGTGTGCATGTGTGCACGTGTATGTGGGCACGGATTCATTTGTCTATCTTTTCAGGAACTCTGGGAAGCTGAGGAAGACCATCAAGAGCTCTCCTTGAAGGCCTGTGTAGCCTCTGGGAGAAAAGATGGGGGATTTTGAGACTGGGATCGGGGCTGGCGACAATGGCTGTAGTGAAAGAGCCCACAGTTCTGGTGGCAATAGGGCCACAGGAGAGACGCCAGCAAGTCACTAAAAACAGGAAGTCCCTGGAGTCCTTGGCAGGGCAGGAGCTGAGGTGAAGGCCACTAGAGATGGTCCCTGACCTGGCACGAGCCCTCTGCCAAAGAGAACAAGAATACTGTGCAGGGCCGGGGATTTAGCATAGTGCCACCGAGCCTGCCTTGCAAGCATAAGGTCCTGAGTTCGATCCCTGGTACCACAAAAAAAATATTTTTTTTAAGTAAAATAAATAAAGAATACTTGGTAACATGACTGTATGACAGATGTTTCTGTGATGATGGAAGGATTTATTTATTTATGTACTGAGTCAGGGTCTTGCTGTATAGCCCAGGCTGGCCTGGAACTCACAGCGATCCTCCTGCCTCAGTGAGTACTCCTCCTGAGTACTGGGATGACAGTTCTCAACAAAAGTGGAGGTCATCTGCCTTGCAAGTGGAAGGTCCTGAGTTTGACCCCCGGTGGCAGAAAAAAAAGGGGGGGCTATGGTGGATAATACTGAAGATGGGATTTCTTCCTCCACGAAATGTGTATGGCTTGCATCGTTCATTCATTCAACAAATACCTTTTTTTTTTCCTCTATTGGGGATCGAACTCAGGACCTTTAGCTTGTGAAGGAGGTGGCGGAACCACTGAGCTAAACCCCTGGCCCTTCCACAAATACTTCTTGAACACCCTGGATGGCCATATCTCACACTAGTGCACAAAGCACCTATTGTCTTGGCTTACCTGAAGGCTGTAATTTAGGGCGGGATCTACTCAATGGTGAAATGGCAGAATAGTATCCAGTTTACAAGGGCCCTGGGTCAGAGATTGGCACCTGCCTTGCAAGGCAAGGTCCTGAGTTCCATTCCCAGCACCAAAAAAAAAAAGGGGGGGGCCCCTTGGGCCAGGGGCTGTAGCTCAGGGGCAGTGTCTGCCTGAGGCACGAGGTCCTGAGTTTGATTCCTGGTACTAAAAAAAAGTCATGAAAGCTGAGTGTGGTGGCACACACCTGTAATCCCAGCTACTCTGGAGGCTGAGACAGGAGAATTGCAAATTCAAGGCCAAACTGATCCTGCTTCAAAATAAAATTTAAAAAGATCTGGGGCTGTAGCTTAGTGGTACAACACTGGGCTAGCATGTGTGAGCCCTGGGTTCCAGCCCCTGTACTGCAAAGAAAAAGAAAGCCATGAGGATTAGACTGGAGAACATCCTGGAGGTGCCCCGCGCGCAATCAGACAGCAATCAGATGGGTCTGTCACCATCTCAGCAGGGCCCTGGCAGTCCTCGAACACCTGGAAAGGGCAGACGACACCCAAGTGCCCACCTCCTCCTTTCTGAGACTCCAGGAACGCCTGGGCTGGGCCCTGCCCCTGCCGCCGTGTGGGCCTAGCATGGCCAATGTCCTGGAGCCAGGGTTGTAGGTCCCGGGTGAATCTGGGACCTGAACACAGAGACTCCCGCCTGACCTCGACCGGAGAAGTGTGAATGTCCCCGGGGGAGGCAGGCAGGAGGGCGGGCAGGAGCCCTGTCCACCCGGCTGCCCTCCCCTCCGCTCTGTGCCAGCTTTGGGCTTGCCCTTCCTTCCCTTGACACAGCCCAGATGCGAGTGACCTCAGGGCGCATTCCAGAATGAGGGCACAGCCCAGAATAGGGCCTGAGCCAGAGCCCTGCCACCGTCAAAGCCGCATTAATCACACGCTCCCCTGGGCAGGGGAGGCAGAGGAGGAGGAGCCAGGAGGTGGGGCTGGAAAGGCAGTGGAGCCCCGGAGAACCCCGCCGGGCCCGCTGTCCACCCACGCGGTCCAACCTCCCACAGCCCGCAAACCCCTCCTCGGCAACTGTTGGGATCTGGATCACAGCGAGCTCGAGGGGAGATGTGGAAAAGAGGCCCCAAGGCCTGGGCCGCGGAGGTTTCCCCAAGGAGCCGAAGCTCAGAGATGAGCATGCAGCAGCCTGATATCTCGCTCAGGAATCTAGGCTGAGGCTGTGCGCGCATGCGCCTGACAGAAATATGGGTCACGTGGCCAGGAGTAAACAGCCCCGGGGTTGGGGTGCACTGTCAGCTGACTGCGGGTATCTAGGTCCCCGCCTGATGCGGCTCCATGCTGCCCAGCCTGGAGCAGGTGTGGATGCATGTGTGTGTGTGTCACACTGAGCCAAACAGCACAGCAGGGGCATTAGGAGTCTTTGCTCTGCTCCTTAGAAGCTGTGGCCCTGGCCTGTCCCTTGCCCCTAGCCTTAGGTGTCCCACCTACAAAGTAGCTTTGTGCCTCCTGCAGTTGCCACAGGGATGGCATCCAGTGTCTGTCACGCAGCACCTGGGATGTACTGTAAGGGGACAGGCGGACGGAGGACACTGCCACAGGCTGTGAATTGCTGTCCTTTCCCTGGCCAGGTCCCTCTGGTTCCTGCTGTCTGGCCCCACTGTCTAGGGGGTGATATCAGACTCTGAAACAGCTGGCCGGACGATGGAGCCAAGTGTCCCAGGAGGCTGGGGACCAGGGGAGGGCGAGGGTGGAGAGGTCCAGCCGCCCAGCCCAGAGGCCTTGACTGGCTGGAGACAGTGAGGCTGGAATAGGCCGGGTGGGGAGAGGTGAGCCCAGGAGAAGGACCGGAGGGGCGGCAGGACCCAGGGGACACAAGAAGAGGAGGGACCTCGTGTCACGGGTGGACAGGGAGGCTGTGGGCCTTGGCCTTGGTGAAGAGGCCTTGGGCTTGCTGTGTCCTGGGCCAGGCTGGAGCCGGATGCCCCAGACTGAGGGAGGCTCCTGCTGCCAGCCCCTGAAGTGGCACCTGTTCAGCCTAGGGTGACACAGGAAAGACTAAGCGTGGGTTCAAGAAAGGAAAACTAAATGCCAGAAATGATGATTGGTTCTCAGCCACTTGTACCCTAGGTGCCCATATTTTCTGAGCCCCAAATCAACCCGAGGCCAGGAGGACAGGGAGGCATCAGGCATTGGGGCTGCTACAGGCAGCCACTCAGGGCCAAGCTGTGTTTCCCGGGGTTCCTAAGTCTCTGTAAAGTGCTTTACAGGTGAGACCTAGACCCACAGAGACGCTTCTCAAAAAACGAAACAAAACAAACAAAAATCTTGCAGTGGGCCTCCTGCTTCAGCCTCCCGAGTGCTGGGATGACAGGCACAGGCCACCACGCCCAGCTCCTTGCCTGCTCCTTTGGGCAGTGCCCCAGGGGACCTAGGCAGAGGTGTCCCTTGTGAGGGACACAGGAGGTGTGAGTGTGGCAGACACCATTCCAGGGCTGGGCACCGAATGACCCCGAGAGGCCAAAGGCACTGCTGCCACACTCTGGACGGCTGTCTCCATGCCCTGCAAGTCACAGCTGGGCCGGGCGCACCCTGGAGTCACAGCTGCCAGGTGCTCTGCCTGCCCACTCCGTCTCCCTTCTCATGCCTCTGAACAGGGCACAGGACGCTATCAGTGGCTGCGGGGACAGGGTCCTCATGCAGAGGGACCCTGAGGTGACCTGGATTTCAGCCTCACCCTCCCTGGCTCAATGGCTCAGGGGGTGGGACATCCGCAGGATGAGGGGGGCGGGGGGGGCATATTCAGTCCCATTGGCCAGACTTTCCTGAAAGGTCACCTGAGCGAATGACACCAACACTACTCCTCCCTCGCCCCACTTCAGCCCCAATGAATCACCGGAGGAGCAGTTGATGCTATGAGCTTTTAATTAGCAGCTTCCTCCCTACACTGAGGAAGCCTGGGGACATGGGGACGCCCCGCCACGGCCTTCCTGAGCTCTGGGGGGCTGGACTGGGAACGGGCAGAGGAGGGAGCTGGGGGGCAGATACAGAGCTGACAGCGGGGTTCCCAGGTCCTCTGTCGAGGGGTAGGGCAGCGGGGCCCACGCAGGGGTCCGGAAACGCACAAAAGGAGGCACCGGGGGCTGTTCGCCCCTTCCCAGCCCGCGGGGCTCCTCCTACTCTCCAGCCAGGTCCCTGCGGGCGCCTCGGCGGCCACCAGAGGGGGACAGCGAGCAGCATTCCTCTCCTTCCCAGCCACCTCGCCGCTGACTCCTCCATTACCTCCTCCTGGCCGGCCCTTCCTCCCTTCGCCCCTCTGGCACCGATTCGGATCCTGGGCCTCTGTCGGCCTCGGCCTTACTACGCAAGCCCATGCCCCACCAGGCGGAAACGCTTGGCAGCAGGCAGTGCCAGCACGGGTCTGCGGGGGCCCGGGGGTCAGGGCTGTGCGGGTGGGCGTGAGGCACCGGGCCGTGACAGCTTTCTGGTGTCCTCCCGGGCACCCAGCGAGCGTTCACAGACGTCCGCCGCCTCCGCTCGTGTGCCAGGTTGATGGTGCCTCTAGCTTCCCACTGCCCACGACCCTCCACACGGTGGGCCCTGCTCGTGGTGGCTGGGAGGTTTGTGGGGCACGTGTAACCCCTGTGTCCCCTCTGCAAGCCAAGTCTCTCAACTAGCTACCTGCCAGCCGCTCTTGAGCCCAGGCTGGGGAGCCGGGGAATTGATGGCCTGGTCATCAGGAATAACCCTCAGGTGTCTAGTGACTTCTCCTTTGTCCCCCTCAGCTAAGAAAGAAACACGGACCCCTTACTGACCCCAAAGACTAGAGATGGCTCTCAGCACCCCCTTCGGTGGCTTTCCCCTGCCCCGTGGACTGGCGGGCCCGTGGCCTGTGACTGTCTCCTCTGATCTTGCCCGGTTTGTGGCCTGAGGGGCCAGGCCAAGGGGTGGGAAGCTGAGGAGGGCTGGGCGGGTGGTGGCTTCAGTGCAGGCCTGGGAACTCCTTGAGGACGTCACAGGTCTTCTTGTGCAAGACCTCACGGAGCTTCCTGACCCGCCGGGCGCTCGACACGCCCACGAAGCTGTCAGGCCGCAGCATGGCCATGCCACCCTCCACCTGCCCCATGATGATGAGCGGTGCCTCGCCCACCGTCACGTTGGGGCACGGGCAGGCCCAGTCGACCTGCAGCATGGTGACCTCCAGTGGCTCCCGGCCAAGGAACTTGAGGCCCATCTTCTCGTCCTTGAGGACCTCGTCCACGGTCACCAGGGCGCGGCCTGTGTCGGCCTCCTCCGTCAGCTCGGAGACCCGGCCCAGGATGACGAAGTCACTGCGGCAGAAGCTGGTCACGAGCTTCTGCCTCGGCTTGCAGGCTGGACAGTGCTGGTTGCCCCGGGGGAAGGGGCAGGACTCCTCGCAGGCCTCGCGGGTCTCGAAGTTGTTGCCATTGCCCTCACAGCCCCCGTACACGAAGGACTGGCACTGGGCCGTCTGGCTGTTGTAGGCCCAGCGTGGCGAGTAGGCCTTGCAGGGCCCCTGCAGGGCTGGGAGGCTGCACACGGCCAGAGGCCCTCGCATGCAGGCCAGCACGCACGCCTCGTAGGTCTCGAAGTGGTTCAGGTTGCGGTGGCAGTGGCCAAAGGTGAAGGTGAGGCAGTTGTTGGCCTGGGCATCGAAGTGCCAGCGGGTCTGCTCCTCGCCGCAGTCCTCGCTGTCGGGGGGCTTCAGGCACTCAGCCGCCGGGAACGCTGTGCCGTTGGGGCTGCTCTGGGAGGGGGTCTCTGCCAGGCCCCCCCTGACCACCGACAGCGGGAAGTCAGCACGCAGGACCCCGGCGGCATTGCGGGCCGTGCAGGTGTAGATGCCGGAGTCCTGGGGCCGCGCGTTGTAGATGACCAGCTGCGCGATGTTAGTGACCACCACGTTGCCGCGCACGTGGTTGGGCCGCATGATCACGTTCTCCCGGTCCTCCAGCTGCTTCTCCCAGGTGATCTCAGGCCGTGGCCGGCCTGCCACGTCGCACAGGAAGCTCACCGTCTCACCCACAGTCACCGACTGGTGTGCCGGGTGGTGGATCAGGGCGGGCGCTGCCAGGTCCTGCCCGGGGGTCTCTGGGGAGGCCGTGGTGGGGTGCACTGTGGTCTCGGGGGGCGGCGGGCTGGTATTGGGCCAGGTGAAGTGGTAGCGACAGGTGACGACGGCCAGCGTGATGCCTTTGGAGCAGGCCTCGGCGTCCATGTAGCAGCGGTTGTAGTATGTGAGGCCGTCGGAGGCGCAGGTGAAGCTGGGCTCCTTCTCACAGCGCTCTTTGCACTTGCACACGGGCTGCCCATCCCAGATGTCGCACTCCGAGCCCTGCTGCAGGCACATGAAGTGGTCGCATGTGGCCTCCTTGGGCATGCCCACCGGGCCCTTCTTGCCCCGCACATCCATGTAGCGAGCCGCCACGCAGCTCCGGGTCCCGCACACGTTGGGGCAGCACTTCTCGTAGGACTCACACTCCTGAAAGAGCCGTGGGGAGAGAGAGGGCTCTGAACATGGGGAGCGAGGAAGGAACAGCAACCCGCCCCGCCCCTGGGCTGGCAGGGAGGGGACCTGAATATCAAGCAGAGAAGACCCTTTTCTACGAACCCTGACACCTGTCCACTACTGTGTCATCACTTAAAGTGGGACAAGCATTTTACAGGTGGTGATATTGAGCCACAGAGAGGTTGAGTAACTTGCTTAGGTCGTATGGCTACACAGACCTCTAAGAGGGAATTTTTGCTTTTGTTTTTTGAGAAAGGGTCTTGCTATGTAGCCCAGGCTGGCCTCAAACTCACAGCGATCCTCCTGCCTCAGCTTCCAGAGTGCTAGGGTTACAGGCATGCGCCACCACGCCTGGCTCTAAGAGGGGATGTTTTCTTAGCACCAGTGTACAGACTAGAATATGGAGCAACAGAGGGGTGACACCCGTACCACAGAGGCAGGGTGTGGCAGAAAAGGACATCAGGTTCCCAGAAGGGGTTCTGAAACCCTATGGTGTGCTTGGCCCAGTGAGATCCAGGCTTGCAGAGAGAGGCTGCCCCTGTGTCTTTTCTCCATCACCTGAAGAGGTCACCTCTGGGACAGTTGTCACCCACACCTCTCCTCCCCTCAGGGAAACCGGTGACAACAGGACCCATCAGGCCGGACACGCTGGAACTCCTGTCCCCCACCAAACCCCGGTGCCCAGCTCTGTGAGGGACATTTCAGGGAGAAAGCAACAAGCAAAACATCCCCTTGTGTGGCAAAGGTCAGCAAGTTCTCCCTCCGGGCCTCGCCAGGCCATAATCCCCTCTGATTTCTGTGGAGCCCCGTAAGGCATTAGCTTAATTCTTCAAAATTAGCAGTATGCTCCTGGGGCCGACACAAACACGGATTTCACGTGGTGTTTTCGACAATAACACGCCGTGCCCGCTGGGGAGGCGGGTAGCTCATAATCCTCTACCAGGTAGTAACTCTGCGAATTGCTCACCGCACCGTGGGGCCGGCCTCTTGTCCTTCCGACTTTTATTTAGCCTCTTTGACATTCCACATCAGCTAAGGGGAAAATCGCCCCGCCCGGGCGTGCGGAGCTGCCTGCCTCACTTGTTTACTGTTCTCCCCCTTTGGGCTCAGAATGGGGACTTTGTTTTGCAGCTTTTGGTTGGCATCAGCTTTGAGGCCACCCCAGGGGAGGCTTTGAGACGGGTATGGGCCCTGCTCCGAGCTGGGGACTAAGGCAGGGGACCCATGGGGTTGAGGAGGGCAGCCTGAGGCTCACCCTACTCCCTCACTGCTGTGGCCAGGATGCTCCCTGGGGATCCTTAGAGGATTCTGCTTACAGGACCTTGATGTGCCCACAGGCGACGTGTGTGCCCTTGGCCCACACAGCTGCCTTCTCCCCAAGAGACATGGCACCAGCCAGAGTCCAATTTTCCTCAAGTCTGCCCTCATCTTTCAGGCCAGTCTGTGTCAGTGAAACAGGCTTCCCACAAACAGACCCACAGCCCACGGGGGCAGCCACTGGCCTTCCCGCTCCAATTCCCTGGCACCAGTGCTGCCCACCGGCAGCATCTGTCCTTCAAGACCTGAGAATTGTCCTCAAGGCACTGGAGGCAGAGCCGAACTCTCTGCAGCAGCCCTGTGCTGTCCTGTGGATGACCTGAGGGTCTCTTGTGTCCCCTGTGATGGCTGGGACACTGTGCCATCCTCGGAGCGGGCCACACCCAGAACAGAGTGAACAGGGATGGCCTTGGGTCACCTTAGCAGCAGGGACATGGTGCCGTGGAGCCAGCCCTGCCTGCTTCAGCATCCTGCTGAGGACTGGTGCTGGCATGCCAGCCTTCCCTCCCAAGGACACCTGCACTGTCTGGTCAGAGCAGCTCCGCCCGCCCTGCTCCTCAGCCTGGTCGCTCTCTGGGTCAGGGGCCAAACCCCAAGGAGGTGGCCGCCGGATGAAACCTTGGCATCGTCGGCAGACAGATCCAGGTCCCTGGCCCTCCTGTCCCTCATTGGCTGTGGCACGGGTCTGAGCGTCCATTCTCTCACCTGTGAGCAGGTGGCCCATGCCAGTCCATGCGATGTGCCTGGCATGAGGCTGGCTCAGAGCCACCCTGTGCCAACAGGAAGCTGGGGTCCTGCACTTCTAGTCTTGGATAAACTCGGCCACCACACGCTCTTTTTCCTGTCAGCTCTAGTGCACAGCACAGGCCTTGCTCATCTCAGGTGCACAGGGCCTGTGTCCACCACGTCGAGGAGGGCACCGGCACAGCGTCTCACCCCAGCTCCGGCCCCAGTCACACAGCTGGGGCGCTGGGGCCTCACTCACCTGGTCCGCCTCGCACTCCCGCTTGCAGGTGCTCTGCGCATCCACCCAGAGGTTGGGGTTCATGTCGTTGGGGCAGATGCCCGCGTGGGAATATCGGATGGGTGGCAGTGCCAGGCCTGTCAGGGCCACCCCAAGCAGCAGCAGCAGGAGCAGCAGCCCCCTGTGGGACCAGGATGGGTGGATCCCCAGGGCCCACATGGTCAGGTCAGTGGTGGCCGGAGACCTCCCCTGAGAGGACGCCAGGGGCTGTGACCCACTGGCACCTTCTCCTCCTCAGGCCCGACACCTGCCCTCCCAACCCACAGGTCTCCCCTCGAAGGCTGCTGCAGCGGCCAAGGCTCCTCCAAGCGCAGCCTGCTGGGCAGAGCGGCTCCAGAGGAAAGAAAGGCCTGGAGAAGGCAGCCCGGCCTCCTCGGGGTGAGGGGACCGAGCCACCGCAGGGCCCCGAGCCTGGATTTATATCCTGGGCGCGCCACCCGAGTGGGAGCCAGCTACCCTGACGCCTGTCACTGGCGGGCCGCGGCGCCTCTGTCCTGTGGCTGAGCCCAGACTTATTGCAGAAGGGGGGAAGCTGGAAGCAGTTTAGGCAGCGTATCTGGCACGGTGGGACACCTGCTTGTTTTTGACTCCGGGAGGCCTTTAACCCCTTCAAGGGCCAGAAATGGCATGTGCGTTGGGGGGGCCTGGCTGCAGGACACGCACGCTCACTTAAAGAAGGGTTTGTTTGCCTTTCCCCACCTCCTCGGGCCCAGGCCCCCTCCTCCCCGTGGCCACCTCGAAAGAACACACAATCGCTTGTTACAAGGAAGGACCTGAGCCGCCGGGGAACGTCGCCCAGCTCCATAGTACATTTGAGAGCAAATGACGTGGAAAAACAAGTTCACGGCCATTCCAGGGCGGGCCTGGGAGCTCAGGGTGTGTAAGCCGACTCCGTCTGCACCAGGTCCTCCCTCGGGGGTGTGCGCACGGCTGCGCCCTGTCTCCTCGCCCTGGACAGTCCGGATCTTCACTTCCAGCTTCCATGCATTTTCGTGATCATTCCAGAGACACACGCCAGACGTGCTCTGCTCTCCCAGCGCAGCAGCACTTGTCACATTCCTGCTCCTCCATCCAGCCCCTGAGGCTCCGGAAAGCTGCCTTGCTCAAGGCCCCCAGGCCACTGCTCAGTGAGCGCACTCTTGTTTGTATTCTTTTATATTTTCGCTGGGATTGGATACAGGAAATGGGAAGCTACATCCGCAGTACTTTTTTTTTTCCTTGAAACAAGGTTTCCAAACATTGTCCAGGCTGGCCTGGAACTTGCAGTCCTCCTGCCTCATCCTCCCCAGTAGCTGGGACTACAAGCATGCACCATGTGGCTCCAGTGAGGTCCCTCTAGGTGACAGGCACTGTGCTGGTCTTGTGTTGCTTCCTCCAGCGCGGGGAGGAAGTTCGTAGCAGAAGAGCACAAGCAACTGAGCCAGGGGCGCAGCAAGCGATGATGGTGGCACAGTCGCTAACAGAATAGTGCCGGCTTCATGTCATCCTCACGGCGATACTGCCTCCACTTTAGATTTGAGCCCCTGTCCTGTGTCACATAGCTCTGTGACCCTACCGTGAACGCAGGAAGCGGGGATACCCGTTGCTGGGGGCGGCAGGCTCCTTTGAAAACCACCCTTCTCCAGACATCTGCCAGAACCGCCGAGGTGCAGCCCCAAGTCTGGTTTTTATAGAACAGACCAGACGTTTTTGAAAATCGGGGGGTGTTTCTGTGGAGGGGCTGGGAAGAGAGCCAGATGCTGCCAGGGGCCGGAGGACGATTTCCCTCCCATTTGGCAGGAAAGGGCCTCTCTCCAGGAAAGGCTGAGGAGCAGCCAGCGGGCTGTGTTTGTGTTGGCCACTCCGTGTTGGGACTGTGGTGGGACAGAGGCCTGGGAGACAGACCCCCTCCCCGAGCTTTTCTGGTTTTTTGAGACAGGGTCTTGCTATTCGGCCCAGGCTGCCCTCGAACTCGCAGCGATCCTCCTGGCTCAGCCTTCTGAGCGCTGGGATTCCAGGTGTGTGCCACCACGCCTGGCTGAGGCCCCTTTACAAGAACAAGTCACAAGGATTTGAGGAGCAGTGACCAAGTGCAGTGTCCGGGGATAGCAGATGGGTGGGTACCGGAGCGCAGCAGAGCCCGAAGGGGTCTCAGAATTCACAGGTGGGGAAAGTGAGGCCCTCTCTCAGTTCCACAGCTCTCCGTGTACTTGGACACGTGCTCCTTCCCCACAGCCCTTCCGCTTCCTGGCTGGGTGGGTGTCACCTTCTCTCCCCCGCCATCCCTTCCCATGTGGCTCGCTCTGCAGGCTCTGTCTTTTTTTTTTCTTTTTGCAAGCTCTGTCTTTTCTGCCTGTGTCAGATCGCTAATGAAGGGTGTCAGCTCCTAATCCTCTAAACGGCTGGAATAAACCTCCCTTCGAGGCTGCTCCCAGTAATGAAGCCAGACAGCGGGCGACGCCGGCTGCTTTGAATTCCCTATAATTTCATAAAGCGAGTTCCAGCTGCTCAGCCTGGGCCCGCTGTGCACAGCCGCAGTCGGCACGGCCTCCTCTGCCGGCACAAAGGGAAGGACGGTGACACATTTCCAAGCAGCACTTAGGGGAGCTGTCACTGCATGGCCCAGCAGGCAGGCTGGTTTCAGGGTGTCTGCGGCCACCGAGAGGTGGAAGGCCTCCCTGGACAGTGCCAGGAGGAGCCCATGACAGAGGAGACAGACAGGAGAGCCCCTCTGCCCCTCACTGAGGATGCTCACACCCCTGGGGCAGCTCAGGACCTGCTCTGAGGTGCAGCCAGCGGGAAGTTACCCCTGAGAGTGAACTCTGCGCAACCCTTGACCTCATGCTCACCCTAAGGGGCACCATGCAGAGCCCGAGGGCCTGCACAAGACAGCAGCTGATGCTGTTTCGGGATCAGCCACTCCCTCCCCTGCTGCTTTCTTCCCACACTTCCACTTATTTCCTCTTCTCTTTCTTTTTTTTTTTTTTTTTGAGATAGGGTCTCGTTATGCAGTCCAGGCTGGCCTCCAACTCCCCAAAACCTTCCTGCCTCAGCCTCCCAAGTCCTCTGGGCCCACACTTGTTTTTAAAGCACCTACTGTGTGCCCCCATGCTGGGCAGATGGAGATCCACAACTGTTTGTCCACAGGGAGGCCCGAGCGTGGGCCAGCAAACAAGCACACAAAAATGATCATGGAGGGCTGGGGATTTAGCTCAGTGGTTCCACTTCCTGCCTCGCAAGCACAAGGTCCCAAGTTCGATCCCTGGTGCCAAAAAAAAAAAAAAAAATGATCATGGTACACCGGTGCAGGGGTGCACGCCTGTAGTCTCAGCACTCAGGAGGCTGGGGCAGGAAATCACTGGGACTTTGAGGCCAGGCTGGGCTACATAGTGAAACCCTGTCTTCAAAACAAACAAACAAACATTAAGGCAGTGAGTGCTGAGTTGGAGGTTCCTGTGCCGGGGGCAGAGAGGAGAGCAGGCCGGGGTGGCTGTCGCACACTGGCAGCACTGGGCAGGCTGGAGAGGAGCAGCAGCCTGCGAGGGGAGGGAGGAGGCAGTCTGCACATCTCTCCACAGAAGGCCCGGCCGCAACTCGTGTTCCTGGTGAAGGGCCGAGGCCCAGGCTGTCCATACCTTCTTGGGGCCAGACCCAACAGGGGAGACAAGGGGAGCCAGCGGATTTGGGGGCGAGGCACGGGAGCGAGGCCCCTCAGTCACAGTGGCCCACCTGGTCCTCCCTGCCAGGGCCCAGGCCCCAGTGGGAAGCAGCACCCCTGGAGCCTCGACGCCTTGATCTGGGCCTTCTAAACAGGACGGGGGAGCAGGAATCGGGGCCCAGAGACATGCAGGCCCTGGAAGTCAGTACGGCTGAGGCTTCCTGCTCAGCCCTGAGCCCCGCCTGAGCCCCAGCCTGGGTGGTGTGACGGGTGAACGCTGGCCTCGGCGTCAGTCCGCACGGGTGACCCCCAGCATCTGTGCCCAACAGGACGTGGGAGGTCCACAGCACGCCTCGGGGGCTCCGGATCGAGGGCCAGCAGGGCGGTTGCCCCGAGACCCCTGCCAACTTGGCCTGGATGGAATCGGCTTCACGCGGCACGAGGGGCCCTCGGCCAAGACAAACACAAGGGCTGCGGGCTGCTGTGGGCTCCTGCTCTGCTCTGCAGGCGACAGCGGGGACCACAAGAAATGCCTGGTCTCCCTCCAGCTCTGCCTCCCCTCCGAGAGCTCAAGGCCAGCCTGAACTGCATCTCAAGACCCTATCTCGAAAAATAAACAAAGATGAGGGCCAAAGCGCTCAGCCTAGACCCCCATAAACTTCTGCCTCAGTTTACTTCTCTACTGTTAGCATTTACATCTCCTTCCCCTGTAACTTACATGGAAAGAGGACAGAGGCACGGGTGATGCAGTCACAAGCCCAGGAACCCCCAAGCCCCCAGCGTCAAAGACAGAGCTTCAGAGAGACAAGGACTGGTCCCCCCTCCAAAACAAAAGTCCCGTTTTTCCAGATGACGTTGCTCATACCATTTGCTCGTGACAGGTCCGGTCCTGGGTCCTCAGCCCCCACGCCTGGCCGTCCCCTCCCCCTCGGAGGCCCCGTCTTCCTGAGCGCACGGGAAGCTTCCCCTTGGACCTGGACTTTCTCGGCTGCTGCCGACTGCGCTTGCTAAGCCTTCCACCGTGGTTTTGGGTGACCAAGGGGACGTCCGCAGGTTTCGGGGCAGTGGCTCTAGTACCCCTGTAGCCTGTCGAGGACGGGTTTGGATGCGGCCTTCTGCCCGCCTGTGCTCCAGCCCGATCTCGCTGGACGTCATCGACGTCCATTGTAGTGCGCCGGCCCGAGCAAACTTGCTCCGCTCCGTACTGTCGGCCGCACAGCGAGAGCTGTTTTCCTAAAGCAGCGCACTCTGAAGTTATCTGCAAAGCCTCGTCCCTGGGGCCCCATCCAGCCCCTCGGCCTGCATCCTGCTCCTCTCTGCAGCCTCCTCCCAAACGTGACAGCTATGTTCTTACTTCAGGGTCTTTGTACTGTACCTGTGTTCTTTCTGCCCAAAGAGCTCTTCCCACCATTGTCTCTTCCATTCATTCAGTCTCAGCGACTTTCACCAGTTTTGCTTCCTAGCCACCGTATCAGTGAGGTTCTTCTCGCTGTAAAATCAGAGTGAGTTCAAGGCCAGCTGGGACTACACAAAAATCTCAAAAATACGAAAAAAGAGAGAGAGAGAACCACAGATGAACTGATCTTCTTGGCTCCCACCCACCAAAACCAGCCCCTGCCCACACCTGGCACCGAGGGCAGCTCCTGTCTGAAGTCCCTGCTGCCCACAAAGCGGAAGATCTGACCTTTCCCGTCCACATCCTTAGAACTTTAAATCATCGTGTTTACCTCTCTCTCCAAGTACTCAGCCCCTACCTTTCTTTTGAGATAGGGTCTCACTATGCAGCCCACGCTGGCCTCAAACTCTCGGTAAGCCTCCTGCCTCAGCCTCCTGAGTGCTAAGCACCTCCTCTTGACTGGCTGGCCTCCGGGAGTGTTTGGATAGAAGTCTCACTCCTTAACAGATAAATCCTTAACCCTCATCTCCTCCCACAGCCAAACCCCCACTCCTCGTCCAGAGACAGCCTGCATCTACATCCTCGGCCACTCCAAGTCCGGAGCCACCTTCTAACCCAGCATCCCACGTGACGCTCCTGCCCACAAACCTGCTTTGGACTCCTCAGTGACCACAGTGGCCCTTGATGACACCTCTGGTCACCAGTTTCTTGATCTCCTGTGGCTGTAACTCCCTCCTGGTTTCCATCCACTTCTTTTCTAGAAGCTTCCCTGCCACCTGGAGACTGCACAGGAGGAAAATCTAGGCTGGGTCCTCAGTCACGCACACACACACACACACACACACACACACACACACACACACACACACACACCCGGTCCCGCCTGAGGCCCACTGGGCCGCATTTTGTGTCACCTGGAGCAGCTATAAAAAGTACTGCACCTGGGGCCCTGCCTCCGGCAATAATGAGGGTCCCTGAGTACTGGGCAGATGTCGTAGAGTAAAAAGACCCCAGATGTGCAGCCACCACCTTCAAAGTCCCAGGTGCATATCCGGAGGCCTCCCCAGAGGCGTCCCATGTGGCACTCAGGTCTCCCCGGCCTCACAGAGCCGTGGCAGGGCCTCCGCCTTTCATCTGCGTGGGAGCCGCATTCCTCCGCCATCCTGGACAACTAGGGCAGCAGGCGCCCCCCACCACCACCACCTTAGCAGCATCACAGAACAAGTCTGATATTTTTTAAAACATTTATTTATTTGTTGGGTGCTGGGGATTGAACCCAGGGCCTTCACACTGAGCTCTATCCCCAGCCTTTTTTATTTTTCATTTTGAATCAGGGTTTCGCTGAGTCACTAAGTTGCCCGTGCTGGCCTTGAACCTGCAGTCCTCCTGCCTCAGCCTGGCACCTTTTATTTCTCAAATCATGAATTTAACTCTACAATGCTAAGCTCCCCTCCCCAGTGGAGTCTCCCTGCAGGAGGAAGCACCCGACACCCCCCAGCTCTGAGAGAGCCCTGCAGCTGCAGAAAGGCAGATGCCCTATGACTCATGGCTCCCTCAAGCCCTCACAGGACCGGGAAGCCGCAGGCAGCGCCCACAGTGTTTCTGGGGTTTTCAGGGCCTCCCCGGAGAAGTGGTGTTTCTTGGGCCCCAGTTGTATTTTTGCATCCCCAGTGTAAATCTTCCTGCAAGACCCTTCACAAACAGGCAAGGAATATTACTGAGCTATAGAAAGGAACAGTCCCGGGGCTGGGGATTTAGCTCAGTGGTTTCGGCACCTGCCTCGAAAGCACAAGGTCCCAAGTTCGATCCCTGGTACCAAAAAAAAAAAAAAGGAACAGTCCCAACCCCTGCTACGACACACCGAGTGGAAGACGCCAGACAAGAAAGCCTGCAGTATCTGACCCCAGGTACCTGTGTGAAGAACGCGCAAATCAGCAGGGACAGAAAGCAGACTAGAGGCTGCCGGAGCTAAGGGTCGAGGGGTCAGGAGTGACTGTGAGTGGGGAGCAGGTTTCCTTCCAAGGTGATGAAAATGTCCTGGCCCCAGAGAGGTGACCGCTGCACTACAGCCAGCACCTCCCACTCCACACCCACCCTAGGGCCTCTCAAGCTCTCTCTCCCGGGATCTGCCCGAGGGTTACGGCAGGATGGGCCCTTTGCTGTCACACTCCTTGCCATGTCGCCTTCTCTCCTGGTGTCTCTGTTGCAACTGGCTTCGCAGCTACAGCATGGCACAGAAATCCGAGCATGGATCTTCCTGGGAGAGGAAGCCTTGCTGGGGGGCCACCCCGGCTGCATCCCCTCCTGTGCTGTCCTCAAGCCCATCACCCCCTGTGCAGTGAGACCCCAACACCCCCTGCGCTGAGCCGGGAGGTGACTGCAAAGCCCAGGACTATGGGACCAGAACAAATCCTGGTTCTATCCACTGGACCCTGGGCATGGGTTTTGTCCAGCAGGACTAATGAGACCAACAGGACTCATTGGTTTCCCCACAAATTCTGCATCTTTCTCACAAATACACATTCCTTCTTCCAAATGAATCGATCCTTTTAAAAATGATTCTGTTGGCTGACAAATGCATGTGAAGCCACCCTACCCACGGGCTGTCTCCCTTGCCTCTCCCCTGGGGGGCTCTGTGCAGGCCCCAGCCTTGTCCTGCAGCCACCAAGGCCCAGCCCTAACCAGGCTAGGACCCCCGTCCTGAATACCATGTGCTCCCCTTCCAGAGAGTGAGTCACCAGGGGTGCTTCCCGACTCCTCTGTCCAGCGCCCCCTCAGCCACATCCTGCCATGAGTTAGGAGGGACAGAGCCACGGGGTGCTTCTTGGCCTCCTTCTAGTGACTTCTGTGATCCAAGTGCAGTTTGACACGCCTCATGTTAATCCTTGACAAACCCCGGTACTGGGGATTGAACTTAGGACAAGGCAGGCAATGGCACCACTGAGCTAAATCCCCGGCAGAATGGTGCTTTCCTTACCGTAGCTTCAGGACTGGCTGGGAAGAAATGGTCAGAGAGCCTAAAGAAGGTGCAGAATGGGTCTTTAGTCTGAGTTTGTGTCACCACTTGTCACCACTACAATGGTGCAAATGTTTAACCATGTGTTCTCATCCATCCATCCCTCCGTCCCTCCATCCATCTATCCATCATCTGTCCATCCATCCATCCATCCATTCATCCATCTATCCATCTATAGTGAATTTTACTCAAGTAATAAATGCTCAAGACCCATCACTTCCCAATTATTCTACTACATGGCTGGGAACGGGAAGGAATCCTTTCCCACAAGGAAAATCCAGGGACTGTCCTCAGAAAGAACGGCTAACAGACAGTAGCGTCATTCAAGGCCTCTGTCAGGCTCCTCCTACTTTGTTGTTGTTGTTGTTGTTGTTTTGCTTTTTTGTACCGGGAATCAACTCAGGACCTTACGGTTGCCAAGCAGGCACAGCGCCACTGAGCTAAGTCCCCGGCGGGCTCCTGCTACTTGCTAAGCCTCCTGTCGTGGTCACTTTCTTGTCGGTGGGACACAGTACCCAACACCCACAACTTAAAGGAGGAGAGGGTTTTTTTTTTTGGCTCACGTTTTCAGTCCATCGTTGGCTTGACATAGGAGGTAGGGCGTGGCAAAATTGGCTGGGAAAATGAGCGGGACCTATCAATCACACGATCCCAGGACATTGCAAGGAACCCGTATGTAGAACTTCCTGCGAGCTCCCGAGAACGGTCATCATGGAAAGCCACTATTGTGGGTAAGTTTGCACGATTGCCCCTGCTGGGTTACTTAGATGCTGTGTGTACTATTTATTTATTGTTTTTTTGAGACAGGGTCTCACTATGTAGCCCAGGCTGGCCTCGAACTCACGGTGATCCTCCTTCCTCAGCCTCCCAAAGTGCTGGGATTACAGGTGAGCACCACTACGCCTGGCTTGCAGCGTGTACTTTTTTTTTTTTTGTTACTGGAGATAGAACTCAGGACCTTGCGCTTGCAAGGCAGCCGCGGTGCCACTGAGCTAAATCCTTGGCTTTTATTTTTGCTTTTTTTTTTTTTTTGGTACCGGGGATCGAACTCCGGTCCTTGCGCTTGCGCAGCAGGCGGCGAAACCGCTGAGCTAAATCCCCGGCCCCTTATTTTTGCTTTCACCCTCTTTTTCTCTTTGTGTGGCCCAAGTTAACTCTGCAGAGCTGATTTATTCCACACCTATTCACCCCAAGCTTTTCAAATAAACTTTTGTCTCGTCTCGTCCAATTCTTTGTTCGACGCAAGGACTGGGATACTTTTGATTGGCGAGCCATTTCTAAAGAAACTGCCTGATAACAGGCTGGCTCCAATACAGGCCCACATGGCGGAAGGGCGTGGCGGCCGGGAAGCGGACAGAGAAGGGAGGAGCCAGAAAGGGAGAGAAACCCTTCCAGGCCCCGCCCCCAGGGACCGCCTCTTCCGATCAGACATCACCTCCAATTGGTACATTTAGCTCTAGCGACCCATGCATGGCTCAATCATCATAACTAGAGCCCTGCCTATGAGCTCCTCCTGCCGCCCTTGGGGGACACTGGACAATAACCACAGCACATCTTTCCTTAACCCTCACTCTTGCCAGAGACCTAAGTCATGCTGGACCGCATTAATCCCTGGACCTGCCCGGATGCTGCTCTTCTGTGAGGTCTAATGCCACATCCCTGAGTCTCCATCAGAGCCATGTGGAGACCCATGTACACCCATATTTGCTTCTGTTTTATGTAACAAACATTTCCCACTAGGTCGCTAAAGGGGCTGGCATTGTGTGTCTCTTCCTCATCAAAAACTCTGTGACATGGGCTGGGGATTTAGCTCAGTGGTTCTGCCGCCTGGCTCACAAGCGCAAGGTCCCAAGTTCAATCCCCAGTACCAAAAAACCCCCAAACAACAAACAAACAAAAAAACACCTCTGTGACATTTAACTGTAGGGGAAGCGTGGCCCACACTCCATGAATTTTTGAGGGGGATGGGGTGGAGGAAGAAGTAATTTTTAGTTGTTATTTTGTCTTTTTTTTTTTTGGTACCGGGGATCAAACTCAGGTCCTTGCACTTGCACAGCAGGCGGCGAAACCACTGAGCTAAATCCCCGGCACAGTTATTTTGTCTTTTTGAGACAAGGTCTTGCTAGACCAGGGATTTAGCTCAGTGGTTCTGGCGCCAGCCTCATAAGCAGAAGGACCCAAGTTGGATCCCCGGTACCAAAAAAAACCCAACAACAACAAAATTTGAGACAAGGTCTTGCTTTGTAGTTCAGGCTGGCTGTGAACTCATTATGTAGCCCAGGCTTGTCCTGGAACTCAAGGCAATCCTCCTGTCTCAGCCTCCTCAATGTTGGGGTTACATGTGTGCACCACCACATCTGGCTCAGAATTTTTATGACGTTTTTGTGGTTTCTTTTGCCATTGATTTCCAATTTCTTTGCTGTATGGTCTGATAATATACATGGGACAATTTCAACTCCTTTGCATTTACTTAAGCATGTTCTATTAGCTAGTATGTGGTCTGTTTTGGAGAATGTCCTGCGTACAGCTGAGAAGAATGTGCATTCTGATGTGAAGTAGAACACTCCGTAGACATCTACTAGGTCCATTTGTTCAAAAGTTTGATTCAGTTCTGATATTTCTTTGTTGACTTTTTGTCTAGTTGATCTGTCTATTTGTAACAGTGTGGTATTGAGGTCCTCCATTACAATTATATTAGTGCTGGGCCGGGGATTTAGCTCAGTGGTTCCACCGCCTGCCTCGCAAGCACAAGGTCTCGAGTTTGATCCCTGGTACCAAAAAAACAATTATAGTAGTGCTTATTTGATTTTTCATGTCCTTTAATATTTGTTTTATATAATTGGATGTTCCGGTATTTGGTGCATACATATTTATGATTGTTATCTCTTCCTCTTGGATTGTTCCCTCCACAAGGATGTAGTGACCCTCTTTGTCTCTCTTGATCAGTTTTGGCTTGAAATCCACTTTGTCTGCAAATAGAATAGCTACTTCTGCTTTTATCCAGGTTCCTGCTGATATTGGGGGAAGAGATGGAACTCCCAAACCTGCTAGGTATCCAAAACACAAAGTCGTGTTCTCTAAAATTGAAGAATGAATTCCAGGAACAACAGAGGTTAAGAGTAGGAAAATTTATTGGGAGAAAGAGAGCTTCTGTCTAAGAGAGACAGAAGGGGAACCGCCAAGTGGGTTGCCCCCCACCCCAATTTTCAAAGGGGTTTTATACAGCAAAGCCATGTGGTGAGGCAGGTACAAAGTGGGGCAAAACTATAAGACCCAATGGAAATTTATAAGGTGGGCATGAAGTGGGACAAAACCATGACCAGTGAAAAAAATTACAAGTAGGGGCTGGGGATTTAGCTCAGTGGTTCCGCCGCCTGCCTCGCAAGTGCAAGGTCTGGAGTTCAATCCCTGGTACCAAAAAAAAAAGATGACAAGTATAGTCACCCAGGTAATATTGATTAAACGGGGATCAAATGGGAAAACAAGTCACATACAATGAATTTCTGGAAAGGAAATGGGCTAGGGAGATTGCTGTCTATTTCGAATATTAAGCACTGCTATTCATCTCTAGGTAAGTGCAGTACCTCTTCTCTTTTTTCCTCTTCTCTTTTTATAATGCTAGCCAGTGAATGTGCAACAGTTTTTTATGCTGAGGGCCCCCAGCTTTGTCTAACTGCCTTATAATAATTTCTAACTAAGCTATCTGCAATAGCGGAGCACTTTCTTAGCATGCACAAGGCCCTGGATTATATTCCCAGTACTAAAAAAAATTCAGGGTCTTTTCTCAGAGCCTTCTGATGCAATCTGCTTGGAGAGATGAGCCTTGAGCACATCTGTGGGTGAGAGGGCTGTGGCAGGAGGGTGCAGCCCGGAGGAGGCAGAGGACTCCACTCATTGAGATCTATCTCCATGGGCCAGGCCTCCCGGCCCCTCTAGGACTAGTGAGTGAGCTTGGCTCCCAACAGCCCCCTGGGGGAAGCTGTGCTCTGCGTGAGGAGGGTGTCCCCCAGCACCAGTCCCAGCTAAAATGCAAGGCACCCCTTCTAGAGCCTCTAGCCTCTCCATACTTAGGTCTGGGCACTGCAGAATGGTTGGCCAGGCATGGCTGGGTTTCCTCTGTAGCAGGTCAAAGGCGAGGACGCTGTCCATGGCCTCCAGCCCACTGTCTGCCACCTGTATGGTAGATAGGGAAGTTAATTCGATATCTTTTAGGCAGTTAGACAGGGCCTCCCTTAAGAAGCCAGCCCTCCAGAAGCCAACACAGCAAAGAGCCAACTTGGAGAACAATTGAGACACATTCACTGGTTAGCATTATAAAAAGAAGAGGCACTACTTCCCCTAGAGATAGAGAGCAGTGATTGGTATTCTAAATGGGAAATTCCTTGTATGTGACTTGCTCCCCCATTTGATCCCCATTTAATCAATATTACCTGGGTGACTGTACTTGTGATCTTATTGGTTGGTCATGGTTTTGCCCCGCCTCATGTCCACCTTGTAAATTTCCACTGGGTCTTATAGTTTTGCCCCACTTTGTACCCGCCTCGCCACATGGCTTTGCTGTATAAAACACCTTTGAAAAGTGGGGTGGGCGGGCAACCCACTTTCCGGTCCCCCTTCCTTCTCTCTTAGAAGCTCTCTTTCTCCCAATAAATTTTCCTACTTTTAACCTCCGTTGTTCCTAGAATTCATTCTTTGATTTTAGAGAACATGACCTCGCGTTTCGGATACCTAGCAGGTTTGGGAGTTACATCCCTTCCCCCTATACCACTTGGACAGCAGGACCTGACTCGAGTCCCGGGAACCAGCCAGGGGCCGGGCTGCAGGCAGAGGGGACAAGGATGCACCGGAACCACTGCCTGGCCCCTCCAGGCCTCCCCGGTTTTCCTGCCCGGTGTCTCGGCCGCTCTGGTGCCCCACGGTGGCCCTCCGGCCCTCTGCCGCCTCTGCGCGTCCTGCAGCTGCTGTTCCGCACGCGTCACTGGGGGTGGGTGGGGGTGGGCGAGGGAAGGGATTAACTCCTCCGGGACTCCGTGCACAGTGGGGACACCTGCTTAGTTGTCACTCAACCGGAAAGCTGTTCTCTTCCTGCCGTAGCCGCGTGGCTCCCGGTGCGGGGTCCAGGTAGGTGCAGAGACAGCCGGAGAAAAGCAGTCTTTGCCCCGGAGACCTGGGGAAGGGAGGACCTGAGTGGGGACCAGGAGGGGCAGTGTCACGCGGAGCGCTGCGCGATGGGGCCTGAGGAGCGTCTGCTGCGCTCCAGCCCTTGTGGGGCAGCTGGGGACAGGGAGGAGAGCCAGGGATGATGGGGGGAGGGCGGTGCAAAGGGCCCCCGGGCCGGGCGCATGGAGGCGCTTTCCTCAGCTCTGGTGCCGAGGCAGGGGTGGGCCTTTCCCCGAGGACTGTGCAGGGGAGACCCACACTGCCTGCCTCACCAGTGCACGACTGCAGGGTGTCCTCCAGAATCCTCTAAAGTCCCCGCTGGGTGTGGTGGCACATGGCTGTGATCTCAGCCCTGAGGAGGCTGAAGCAGGAGGGTCACCATGAGTTCAAAGCCAGTGTGGACTGCATAGTGAGACCCTGTCTCAAAATATAAATAAATAAATAAATAAAATCTTACACAGTCCCAAGCCTGCAGGCAAGACCAGCAGTTAGCTTTCACCCTATCCAGCCTCCAACCACTCACCAGCGCCTCTCAAGTTTGCCTACATAGAACACACACACATACACAAAAATACACAAATGCATATGCACACACATGTGTGTGCATGTGGACACATGCACATACACACATGTATAGACAGAAGAACACATGTACACACATACACATGTGCAGAAATATGTGTATACACAAGTGCGTACCTATAGATGCACACATGTGTATACATACACAAGTACACAGACAGTACACGTGTGCATGCACACTTGTTAGGTACGCTAGGGTTACCTAGGTGCTAGTTAGAAATGAAGATCCTGCTGGCATGGTGGCACACACCTCTAGTCGTTGCACTCAGGAGGCTGAGGCAGGAGGACCTCCTCCAAGTGAGGCCAGCCTGGACTACATAGTGAGGGTCTAAAACAGAAGAAAAAGAGAGAGAAGAAGAAGGAAGTAGGGGAAGGAGGAGAGAAATAAAAAATAAAGAAAGAAGGGAAACATCTCCACCTTAGCCTGGCTAGCCTGGAGGATCGGGAAGCTGGGGGGGGGGGTTGGGAGATCTAGCTCTTTATGTGTCACTGTTGCTATAACAAAAACCACAGGCTGGCTAATATATGAAGAACAGAAGTCTACTTCTCATCCTTCTGAAGGCTGGGAAGTCCGGTGTCAAGGCACTGGCAGGACTGGAAAAAGTTGTCTTTACCCTAGAAGTGGCACCATGACAAGCCCAGTGGCAAAGGTTTGTGATCCTAGCTACTCAACAGGCTGCGGCAGGAGGACCACAAGTTGCAGGGCAGCCTGGGAGGTAACTTAGCAAGATCCCATGTAAAAAAAAAAAAAAAAAATATATATATATATATATACACACACACACACACACACACACACACACACACACACACACACATATATATACACATATAATATATATATATATGGCAGGGAGCTGGGCAGAGCAGCCCGTGCCTGCAATCCCAGTAGTCTGGCAGGCTGAGGCATGAGGATTGCAAGTTTAAACCCAGCCTTGGCAACTCAGTGACTTAGCAAAACCCTGTCTCAAAATAAAAAAGAAGAAAGCGACAAGAAAAAAGTGAAAATAGAAGGGAAAAAAAGGAAACCAAGCTTTTGAACATAGGGAAGGGAAGGGGACTAAGGAGGAAAATGGGATAAATAAAATAAAATTTTTATTAAAAAAAATAAAGGGACTTGAGGGGGGAAATGGGATAAAATAAAATGTATAAAAATAAAATAAAAAGGAAAAAATGGCTAGGGCTATAGCACAGTGCAAAGGCCCTGGATTCAATCCCTAGTTACACACACAGACACACACACACACACACACACACACACGGTGGCATTTCGCTGCTGGCTCCTTTGGGGGGACACTGTGCCCTTGCACAGCAGAAGGGTCAGAAGGGCGACAGAGGCTCCCTTCCATGTGGAGCCCTTTCATGAAGTGTCACCCTCCTTCCCGGCTGCAAGCCCTCAATGCTCGGTCGCCTCCCTAAGGCCTCACCTCTGAACACTTTCCCACTGGCGGCTGAGTCAAGGCTTCCGATTCAGAGGGGACAGTGCCAGTGGAGCCACAGCAAACCTTCCATGACCAAGGCTGCCCCTGCCCTGAACAGCAAGGGTGGCCGGGCATTTCCAGTCTCTGATCCTAGCCTCTCGCCTGGACAGGCTTCCTGGTTTAGGACTAATAAAAAACTAGCCAGGTGTGGTGGGTGTAATGCCAGCACTTGGGAGGCTGAGGCAGGCGGATGGCTAAGAGTTTGAGGCCAGCCTGGGGCACACAGTGAGACCTTGTGACAAAAAAAAAAAGTCAGCCAAAAAATATCAAAGCAGACTTTCTAAAACTATGACATATTTTAAATAGTATATTTATTAGATTCGTGTTTTTGAGGAAAGTCTTATGAGCAATGTGGTTTTGAGTGATGCCAAACTCAGCACATGATTAACTTAGTATTTTCAGTGAGTCAGGATAGCAGTGTAATCGGGTGTAATTTGTCGCTGCGCATCAGTGTCCTGTGGGTGCTGTGTTGCATTTCGGTGCACGGGTGGCTTGTGGCTCTAGCCAGGTTGTCTCATACTTCTGCGGGCCGGAAGTGTGGGCCTGGTGCTCCTGGAGTCACCAGGATCTCAGCCACATGGCCACAATGCTACTCCTCCCTGTGACCCATCAGGGACATTTGCAATGGCATTTAGGGTCCAACCAGGCAACTCGAGATCCATCTCCTCCTCCAAAAACCCTCCACTGATCCTATCACTTGCCACATGAAGGACATTCACAGGTGCTAGGCATCAGAATGTGGTTCCTTTGGGGCCATTATTCAGCTTACTACATACTGTCAACTTCTTCGGGGCATTTACACACAATGGAGTACTATTCTGCCATAAAGAAGGACAAACGAGTCATTTGTAGGAAAATGGATGCACCTTGAGACCCTAATGTTAAGTGAAATAAATCAGATACACAGTTTAAAGGTATGGTTTGTCTTATATGAGAGACCTAAAGTATAAATAAGGAACAAAATAAAATACAAATAATAGGAAGTAGGGAGATGGATCTTTCTCAGATGGAGACCAAGAGCTGAGGGAGGGGGAGGGGAAGGGGATGAAAAAGAAGTAAGCTGAGGATGGGGATTTAGCTCAGTGGTTCAGGCGCCTGCTGTGCAAGCCCAAGGTCCCGAGTTCGATCCCCGGTACCAAAAAATAAAAGAGTAAACTGAGTGATGTGCATGCACCAACTCCACACGGAGTAGAAATATTGTGTACCTCAAACAAGGGCTAATGAAAAAGAAAACAGTGACGCATGCTATGCACGGCTTATTACAGGGTTTGTGTCAATACAAATGCACCTGGGATGCCGAGGTCCAGACACGTGTCTCATGTTCCAGACCACGTGGGACACTCCTTCCGGGGGCGCCAGTGCCTCTCTGGTTGCAGAAGGAGCTTCGTCTCCCCAGTCTGGTCCCTGAGGCCTCGGCCACGGTGCTACGGACCTGGAAGCCCATACATCCTGGCCCTGCACTCTCCCGGGCAGGGGTCACCTGCAGTCCCGCTGTCTTCAGCCGGTGTGCCTGCACCCCGGTGTGTCTGAGGGAGACCGATTCTCCTTACGGGCGCTGCGGCGAAACGAGCGTCACCTAAATCTCACCGTGTTTAATTGACGCTTAAAGTGCCCGGCTCGGTGACCTAAGTCACATTCACATCCTACCAGCCACCCCAAGGACCTCTGACCATCCTAGGAGGAAATCCTGGCCCCATGAGCAGCCACTCCCAGGCGCTCGCCTGTCTCCAGCCCCTGGCAGCCTCAAACCTGCTGTCTGCCTCCGGATTTGCCTGTTCTGGTCAGCGCATGGCGCATAAATGGAAGCACCAGGCGCTGGCCCTGCATCCAGCTTCTCTCAGCACAGCAACCGAGGCTTCAGTTCCAGGCCTGAGTGGCCACGTCCGGGCTCTCACTGGCTGGATGCCGCCCTGCATCGTCCATCCGTTCACTGTGGGCGGCACTGGGTCATCTTCTGGTCCCTCCGGAGCCCGCAGCCCCACCTCCCTGCCCCTCGCCCGTCACTCGGCTGGCACAGCCCCACCTCGAAGGCCCCCGGGCGGCGGCACCAAAGCAAATAGGCCTTGACCTTGATCCAACAGTGAGAAAATTTCGCCAGGAGAAGCCAGCTTCCTGGGCAAGGGCCATGCCATCCTTCTCCCCGGGCTGCTTCTCCCCATCCCCGCCCCCAGTCCTAGGGGGCTGCCGTGCCATCCTACAAGCATGGAGGGGCAGGGCTGGCCAGGGAGGAGCCGTGTGTGTGGACACGGAGCTGGTCAGCGGGTCGTGCGGGACCCAGAACAAGACTTTCCTGGCCCTTGCTGGCTGATCCCACAGTTCCTACGGGGTTTCTGTCCCCACAGGTCCCAGGTATTCTCCACCTCAGCCACACTGCCACCGTCCCTGGGGTGCTCCATGGCCCTTGGTGTTTCCCTGGCACTGGACTCCAGGACGGGCCATATGGAGCTCAATCTTAACCCCAGATGTCGGGCACCCTCAGGCTCGTGGGGACCCAGAGGTCAATGGTTGGAGCACATTGCCAGCTGCTCCCTGGACAGCAAGGCACCTGGGGACTAAGCTCGTGCCCCCTCCTATGCCAGCTCAAGGCTGCAGTGGCTCCTGCAGGCCCTGGCCACCCCCCCAGGCAGCACAACATCCATGGGTGCTGCACAGTGTGGCCATTAAGAGGTCATCTCTGACCCAACGGACCTGAGGACTACAGTTCCGGGGCGGAGCTCTGAGCCCGGCCCTGTGCAGGCTGCACTGCCATGTGTGAGGTGACACTGCTGAGGGACAGCACCCAGCCAGTGTCTCTGTCATCAGCCTCAGTCTCCACCTGCTTCTCCTGAGCAATCATGGACTCAGAAGGCCCAGAGCAGTGCAGAAGGACAATCATAGAACTCGCTTGTCTGGTCTTTAAATGGAGCAATGGGCTGCGCAATTTCCCCAAAAAAGAAGGGTTACGGTTGTTAAAATAGTGTTTATTTTGTGCTCCCTAGAAGAGCTGAGGACATGAATGAGCTCAAGGACTCCACAGAGGCCTGACGTGTGTGCCTGATCCAAAGAAGTTCCACCTGGCCTCCGCTGTAAGTGACTCTGTGTCCAGCGTCTCCTTTCTTTGGTGGTGGTGGGGTACTTGGGGTACCCAGGGCCTTTGCGCTGAGCTACATCTCCAGCCCCTTTTCATTTTTTATTTTGAGTCAAGGTCTCGCTAAGTCACTAAGGCTGGGCTTGAACTTGCCACCCTCCTGCCTCAGCTTCCCAGAGTGCTGGGATTATAGGCCTGCGCCACCACACCTGGCTTCAGCCACTCCTTATGAAAGATGGGGGGGGTGTCATTTTTTCATTCATTCAATTATTTATTGGGGGGGGTTGGTACTGGGGATCAAACTCAGAACATTGCATTTGCCAGGGAGGCGCCGGAACCTCTGAGCTAAATTCCCGGCCCTTATTTATTGGTTTTTTTGAGACAGTGTCTCCCTATATATTCCAGGCTGGCCTTGAACTTGAGGTCTTCCTGCTTCAGCTTCCAGCATAGTTGGGACTACAGGCATGCATCACCATGCCTGCCACAAGAATTTTTTTGTTGTCTTTCATTCTAGAGCCTTTCTCACATAAAACATATAATTTTTTTGAGTCAGGGTCTTGCTATGTAGTTCAGGCTGCCCTTGAACCCACTATGTAGCCCAGGCTGTCCTTGAACTTGAGGGAACTTGAAGGAATGCCTCAGCCTCCTGAGTGCTGGGATTACAGCTGTGGGCCACCATGCCTAGCTCGAATATAAATAATATCTCTGTATCTCAGTTTCATCTGTAAGATGGGATAAGAACAGTACTCACTCCACAGGGCTATTCTGAGGATTTAGGAAATACATATCACTTCTGAATTGTGCCCAAGTTGGGTTTGGTGGTGCAGCCCTCAGAAGGCTGGGGCAGGAGGATGAGTTGAGCCCAGGAGATTTCGAGCATCCTGGACAACATAGTGAGACCCTTTCTCTTAAAAAGAAGAAGAGGGCTGGGGATTTAGCTCAGTGGTTTCGCCGCTTGCTGCGCAAACGCAAGGACCTGAGTTCGATCCCCGGTACCAAAAAAAGAAGAAGAAGAGAAGGGTTGTGCTTGGATATCAGAAGCAGTCACCTGTATTGTCATCATCACCACCATCACCATGGCAACAGGCAAAGTTGGAAAGCGTAGGCTGGATAACAAAGTGCCGGGCCATTTGGGACACACCCCTGCTGTCAATCCCTTCAGCCATAAATAAACCCGCAGACCCCAGATTCTTCTCCTGCCCTGTTTTTGCTTCTGTCTCCCCAGCCTCAGCCCCAACTACACCGGCTGGTCCACGCCGCATACTGGGGGTGACCAGGAGGGAGTCCTTCAGTCTGCAGCTCTGCAGCTTTGGAGCGAAGTGCTTCTCACTGTTCCTGACTCGGCCTCCAGGCTGTCAGAGCCG
Organism: Heterocephalus glaber; assembly: GCF_000247695.1. The sequence goes on along the minus strand of NW_004624795.1, from coordinate 6,650,599 downwards.
TGTGCCCACAGCTGCTTCGTGAGCTGTGCTCATCACAGTCCTCCCTCTGAGCGTCCTGAGCCGAGCCGGCCACCCATCCTAGGGGCTCCTCCTGGCCACGGTTTCAACAGAGCCCCCCCAAAGCCTCACTCAGTGGGGCACATGCCATGGAAGCCATGTTGGCGGCCCTGGATTTGCTGGGACAAAGGCACTAACGAAGGAGGCTGGGGGCCTGCTCAGCGGGGAGGACTTTCTTGGATTCTTGGAAAATCAAAGGGATCCTCTGGCTGGGGAGAAAATAATGCAGGCACTGGAGCGGCGCCAGGTGGCAAAGTGGGCTTCCCAGCTGCTGTTTGCCAACTGCCTGCCATGACTTTTGCAGGACAGAAAGGAAAGAAGCAGAGCGGGAAGAACAACTGGGCTGCACTGATAGGTGTTCTCCCGAAGGGCTGTGGAAGGAACTTGCCCCAAACTACCCCCTTGTAAGATTTCATAGCCAGGCCTGGTCACACAAGCCTGTAATCCCAGTACTTGGGCGGCTGAGGCAGGAAGATTGCCATGAATTCAAGGGCTACATAGTGAGTTCAAGGCCAACCTAGACAACATAGCAAGACTGTCTCAAAAAGTCAAATCAAATCCTAGGCAGAGCAGGACCCATAAAAAATGAACAAATAAAATCCAAAGCCTATCTGACCAGCAGAGGAAACTATACAGGTTTTAAGTGAACAGCCTTTTCCTAGTCCCCTCTCTGCCTCCCACAACCCTTTCCTTGCAGAAGTTCCTCTGCTGCTGCCCTGACACCCCCGGGTGAAGGGTAGGTGCTCGCAGGAAGCAAGTAGATGAGGTACCTTTTCAGGTTCTGAGGGAACAATTTTGTCAACAAGCCGTAAGCTGGAACTAAAAAAGAAAAATCGATTTGCCCCCCTGGGCCTCAAAACCACTTCAGGCCTCAAAGTCTCTCCCAGCAGAAGCTGTGGAGAGCAGAGGAGGAGCACATGGCAGGGCACTCGCCTGGCCCACGTCACCTTGGCCTCGGAGCAAAATGGCTCAGGGCTGTGGAGGAGGAGCCAGACAGGACCCAGGGCCCAACCTGTGCTACCAGCCAGCCGGATGGCAGCATCGCCTGACCGGAGCCTGCTTCTGGCTGCCATTCCCTCCTGAAGTCGAGGGTGGACCCACCCTGACGCTGGAAGTGTGTGTGTGTTGGGCACAGGGAGGGAACTGAACCTGAAAAGATGCCTCATCTATTCGCTTCCAGTCTCTTCTAGATGCCAGCATCCACACACAAAATCCATTTTTATTTTATTTTTAAATTAAAAAAAATTTTTTCTTTTTGGTACCGGGGATAGAACTTGGGACCTTGTGCTTAATGAGGCAGGTGCTGGAACAACTGAGCTAAATTCCTGGCCCAATTAAAAAAGTTTTTTGAGACAAGGTCTCATTCTGTAGTCCAGGCTGGCTTTTGAACTCATTCTGTAGCCCAGGCTGGCCTCAAACTCACAGCAATCCTCCTGCCTCAGCCTCCTCAGTGCTGGAATCACGGGCATGTGCCACCACTTCAGACACAAAATTCCTTTTTAGGTACCACTGTCAGGCTGAGTTCTTTGCTCCCTGCCCCCAGGCTCCTTCCTCTTGAGGTTCCCAGGCTCAGCCCTCAAGGAAGCTTCCAGACTGACCTTGCATGGGCCTGAGGCTTAACGGCCCTGTGTTGCTTCAGGCTTTTAAGTATTTGTTTTCAAAATTTTTTCAGTACTGAGATCCAACCCAAGACATGCTAAGCACAGTCCCACTGAGCTACACTCCCAGCTTCCTGATTTAAGGCTTTTAAAATATGATTTCATTTTAGTTTTGCTTGAGCCTGCTTTATTCTTCTACGACTGTCTGTGGCCCCCGTAACAGCCCAACCCGTGCCCACAGCCTCTTCCCTGGGTTCAGGCTATGGGCTCAGGGGACAGCAGCCTCAGCCCAAGCACAGTCGGGCCTCCGTCCTCCCAGGCTCAGCCCTGGCCACAAATGAACGCCACAGCCCCTCGTAGTGCCGACTTCCACCTGAGCTGAAGTGACAGGCACTTTTGGACACGTATTGTGTTCTTGGATGCAGTGTAAGCTATTTCTCACTCTCTAGGAGAAGGAGAAGGGGAGATGAGAGACTGGAGCCTCTGCCCCTTCCTGCCGTCCAGTGATCGAGGCTTCCAAGGGACATCAGGACATCAGAGTCCAGGCAGCCGGCGGAGGAGAGTCGGGAAGGTTTCATCGCTCAGGCTGTTCTTGTGCTAGCCCAGCCAAGGTGGCTGGTTGCTATGGTGACTGCCCGGCTCCCAAAGCCTAAGACCCTCGCCTTCCCTGCCACAAACAGCATCCGGGGCCTGATGACGCCTGACTCAGCGTGTATGGGTCACGTGCCTTGGACTTCCGGTCCCTAAGCGAACTCGATCCCCTTCCCTGCACATCTGCACTTCCTGTGGTCTGCCAGGATGGCGAGTTCCGGCCCAGTCTGGGCACCTTAGCGGCTTAGCAAGACCCGGTCTCAAAATGAAAAGCTCCAGGAACAGTTCACTCAAGCATCCAAACCGGAAATCCCAGGAATGCCTGTGACTTCCCAAGCTGCCCCCCAACGCGTGTCTCCCACATCCTGGCCCTCGGTCCTGCTCAGGCTTTTACATCACCCCCTGGTTTGTCCCAGTCCCCCGCCGTCCCCGAGTGGCCCACAGTGGTCTTCAGCACCTCGGGGACTGACCGGCTTCCCTGTATGGACGTGGCCATCCGGGGGACAAACAGCCGCCGTCCATGCCACGGGAGAACCGAGACGGGGACTGTGGTTTCCGAGCCTCCCCAGCGCGGCGGCTCCGCTCCCCATTCCTTGCAGGATAAAGTGCCACGAAGCACAAAGGACATTCTTCGCATAGCAGAAGCCCCTTCGCACGCTGGGAATCCTGCCCGCCCCGCGGTGAGCGGCTTTGCTCTGCGGGAACACGGCGTGCCACTCACGGGTTCGGGGCGCCCCGGCTCCGCGTCTGCCCGCTCGGCCTTCAGACTCCTAATCCCCGGAGCCTGGTAACCAGGCATTTGCATGCAGGCGGCCTTGCCTCAAGAGTTTCTTCCTGCAGGACATCGAGGCCCCCGAAGACCATGAAGGGCCCCCTCCTAATGGCAGCAGCCTCTTGGGAAACAAAGAGAAGACGACTGGGCCAGGTCCTCCCAGGACAGGGACAGGTGCTAGGGCCGCCTGGGGGTAGAGCCTCCTTCCTAACCTTCACCACTCCCCTCTTCCTTCTCTAAAAGATCCCTTTCCCCTGTGTTCGCTTAGTCACTCACCTGTCTCCCAGGCTGGAAAGTAAGGGTACAAATGGGGACAGCAACGTTGTGTCTCTTGAGCCAGGCCTGGAGGCCCACGCTTGTAATCCCAACACTAAGGAGGCCGAGGCAGGAGGATGGCAAGTTCCAGCCCAGTCTGGGCAATTTAGCAATTTAGCAGGACCCTGTCTCAGAATAAAAAATAAATTTTAAAAGGGGTGGAGGTGTAGCTCAGTGCAGAAACCCTAGGTTCAATCCCCTGTGCTGACAAATAAATAAATAACTACCACAGAGCCCCCAGCTGTGTAAACAGCAAGTCCACTTGCCACCTGTTCAGGTCTGAAATGTTGGCCATCCTCACCTCCTGCCTCCCTTTCCTCCAATGCTGTAAGAGGCCAGAGGCTTCAGCTACCTAGTGCTTGGTGGATAAGAACCCAGCATTGACGTGCATCTGGTCTGGAGCTTGGGTGAGGGTCTTGATGAGGCACAGGGCCGTGGTTCTCCAGTCCACTGGGCAGAATAGGTGTCCTACTATGAGTCACCCCAGCCGTGTGGGACAGTGGCTTCCGGGCTGTGCCTTGCCCCGAGCGACTCCATCTTACAAAGCAGCGGTTGGCTCCACTTGAGCTCAAAGGCAGAGGCAGAATGACCTGCAACTTGTCCGTGCCAACAGATGAGTGCCAGATGTTGGCCTCACCAAACTTATCAAAAAGAACAGCCCCAGCTGCACAGCACAATCGTGAGGCACCCAGGGGTAAATAACTTCACTGGGCTAATCAGAAATCACCACCTGTACGCGGATCAGATTTCAGGCAGGGGCACACAGACCCTCGAAGGAACAGTTATACCAGAGAAAACCAGGCCTGCGGGCTCCTGAACACGCTGGGCCGGCACAGGATGTGGCCCCTCACCTGGACCATGGGCAGGCACGGGGACGTGTGCACACTGACTGTCACCTCATCAGACCACCTGGAGCCTGTCGTGAGGTCACAGGCAGTGACCTCAGGCTCTGTCCCCTGGCTTCGCTCCAGTCCCACGCTGGCGACCACCCCCTCGAGCCTCCGACAAGCTCGGCCAGGTGTGTGATGGTCTGTGGCACCCGTGGGGACTTCATGTCTCTGGGGGCCCTCTGCTTCCGTTTCAGTTTTGCCTCCACAGATCCGTGACCTCTTTGACCCTGCAGGTTATTGCCGGAGATGTGTTGATGTGATGCATGGCTTGAGTGTGATTGGTAGTTAAGACTGGAATAATAGGACCCAGGAGTGCCTGGCTCATCGGCCAGTGAGCAAACTCTTCAGTACTCAGAGAGAGGAGGCTGCTGATGCTGGCGTAGCTCGTGACTTCCTTGTTACCCAGTAAACCCCAGCACTGAAAAGACACTAGCGCCATCTCCATCCATGGTCCCACTAGACACAACGCTGCGCTGTCTGCTGTCCCGCTGCCTCCTGCTCAGACTCTGGCCTCAGGCGGGGCTCACTTAGGCTGTGGGGTACGGGATGCTGGAGGATGGAGGGAAGCAGAGTCGGGGTGTCCCGACGCCCGGCCTCTGTGCCAGGAAGCCCACTGGATGCGGAGAGACTGTGGGTCTGGGAGGAGAGGATGGCCGTGGGCAGGATGGAGAGCAGAGGGCCAGGTGAGGCAGGGACAGTGTAGGAGCCAGTATCTGGGAGGCCCAGGGCCATATCATGGAGGGCTGGGCAGACCACTGGGGGACTTCTGGCTCTCCTCTGAGCCCAGGAGAGACGGAGGCAGGGTGGGTCTGACTTTGGTGAAAGAGGAAACTAACTAATCCGGGGCAGGGTGGAAGTAGGAGACCCGTGGAGGTCAGGCAGGGCAGGCTTCTGACTGGCCCAGGCTTAGGGCTCAGGACGCACCGAGAGGGGCTGGTGTTCCAAGCTGACTTCCGGGGTCCTGCCAGAGCCCTCAGCTCTCCGCCTCCTGCACAGGCCTTTTTCCCTCATTCAACTCTTCCCTGCCTCGGGCACTGGCCGTTTGGTGCCACCTCACCTCTTCCTTTTTGCCCAGCTGAATCCGTGTTATTCAAGCCACACTTTTCGAGAACTTCCTGAAGCCGGGCATGGTGATGCATTCTGGAAAGCCGAGGCCGGAGGATCAAAAGTTCAAAGCCAGGGCGGGGGATTTAGCTCAGTGGTCCCACCACCTGCCTCAAAAAAAGGGCTTCCTAAGAGCCCCCCACCCTTGGGTCTCCCAGCCAGGGGTCTCCTGCCGCTCTCCCCAGGGCTCCTGGCAACGATGTGCATAATCCTGTCTGTCACTTTACTGTCCATCTCCATCGGGTCCCAGGAGAGCAGGGCTGGACTGGAGCCATGGTCCCTGCTCTTCCCACTTAGGCCAGCGTGAATGCGGCCTCCTGTGCTCAGCATGTTCTCCCCCAGCCCAGTGCCCGGCACGCAGTTCCATAAATGTTGGCAGCCACAGGAAGAAGACTGGTGTCAGAATCAGCTAGAAGCAGGGAGCCGGTGCGGGTGATGTCCCCAGCTGCACTCTGGGTAGCAGAGGCGGGGTTGAAACTGCCTCTTGGCAGCTGCAGATTGAGGGAAATTGAGAAAGGAGCGTGTCTGTTGTTTTTGGTTGCTTAGCAGCCAAACGCCCTTGGTGGGGGTGGGGCACAGCCCAAGATGGTGCACCAAGGACTCTACCCCTGGGTCCCTGCAGAGAATTCATCCTCAAGGGGATCTGACACTGATTGAGGGTCACAGAGGAGCTGGCACCACTGCGATGTCATTCTGCTAGTGTTGGGGACCCTGCGGCCAGCAGGACTGTCCCACTCGTCCCTCCCTGTGGCTCTGCCTCTGCCTCCTGGCTTCCTGTCCAACTTATAAGGCTGTTTCTCCAGCTCAGCCTGTGATTCTGGGGGCTGCGCATTGTTCTTCCAGAAAGTTCTCTTTGGGCAGGAGTCAGCCAGTTGTTCTTGAGCTGTGACTTTGGACCCTCGAAGAGTGGCTCAGCACCATCCCCCTGCTCCACCCGACCTTTCCCTGCAGGAAATCGTCCTGGGGATGCCTCGGGGTTGAGTCGGTCTGGCACAGAGCACCCATTAACAGGCACAAGGTGTGACAGGCTGCTGTCCAAAAACCCGAACTGGGGTTGAGACCACTGTGCCCCACACAGATATGGCAGGGTGTCTGCACGCAGGAGGGTTCCAGAAGGGATAAGGAGAGAAGCGAAGGACCTGGGTTTTGTGTCCCGAGTGTCAAAGCTCAAATACTGAACATGGAAGTCATTCTCTTGCCTCCACCCAGGCCCGCCTGAGCTTCCTGGGTAGTGGCGAGGAAGTGCCAACCCCTTCCACCCCCCGATTCCCCATGTGTCCACACGGGAAGCCATGAGTGTCGGAGGCCTGAGGCTGCCCTCTCCCCAAGTTCCCAGAGAAGAGGTGCAGGGAGTCGGGGCCCAGAGAGGCTGAGGGTCAGGATGCGACAATGATGCAGGAGGCCAGGTGGGCCATGGCTCCCTGGGTGGATGCTGGTGAGTGTGGAACACTGCTGGAGGCTGATGCTGGCAGCAGTGAACCCGACAGGAGAGGCGTCCCCAAGTGACGCGCCACGGAGTCTGGGGCCATCTGCATGATGCCCACTGAGCAGGTGGTGCCCAAGGCCAAGGCACTTCTCCCCACCAGCTGGACCCCAGGAGAAGGAAGAGGGGAAAACTTAGAATTTACTGTTTCCTGAATTCTTCAAGTAAATGTTCCCATGCCATGAAATGTGAGAAATTGAGATCACAGAAAATAAAAATGTTCACACACCCACTAGAGGAATCCCGCCCTAAGGGGCCCTGCCACTGCCAGGGCCCAAGAAAACAAAGAAAGCTTTAGGGGGAGTGTGGTGAGAGCCGGAGGCCTGCTGGTCTCTGAGCTTTGGTAAACGCACTTGCTTTTATCAGACTTGGCTGTACGCTGGGCACAACGAGGGACCACATTCGGTGCTCAGTGTGGTGGGAATTGCCATTCCCAGTCTATAGATGAGGAAACTGTAGTACAGAGCACCGAATGAGGCCAGGATGTACGGGATGACTTCCCACAGGACCGCTTTGTGTTACGGCGGAAGCGCAGATGGGCTTCTTGGACAGCCACTGCCCTGGAGCTCTGATCCCAGAGGTGGTGTTGGAAGAGATGGGAGGTCAGAGAGGAGCGTTTTAATTCAACGCAGGCTCCTGGGGGAGAACTCAGACAGGAGCAGGGCGGCCCCTGGTGGACATGAGGAGAATGGCAGCTGGGTCTCGGGGACCTGACCAGCCAGTAGAAAAGGAGCCTGTGGGGCGCACAGGGACGGAGAGACAGACGTGTAGGCTCGGGGACCCAGAGCTGCGACAGTAATGACAACTCCCGGGGGCCCAGACTGGGGAGGAGCAGTCAAGGACGACTGAGGAAGGAAAGGGAACTTCACCAAGTCCTGAGTATACACTTAGAACAGACATGTGGAAAAGCCATATATACAAGGGCGGGTCAAAATATACAATGAATGTTTACATTTTAAAAACTTATTACAGTAAAAGGCACATTGCCATTAACTCAAAATCCTCCCCTTCTCTTCAAACACACTTGTCCCATCATTCTTGCCACTTTCTGAAGCAGTTCTGGAAGTCCTCTTTCATGAGTGTCTTCATGAGATGTCATCAAAAAATACAGTGAATGCTGCCACCGAGCGCCACCCAACAGAAAGGCGGGCTGGTAGAAACATCACAGTGTGTCCTCAGCCACCTTATTCACCCGATCTGGCACCATGTGACTTCTGGCTCTTCATCAGTCAAAATCACCAGGAAAGGTCAATGTTTTGAGTGGATTCAGGACTTTGAGGCAGCAACTGAAGGCACCCACGAAAGAGGACTTTCAGAATTGCTTCAGAAAGTGATGAGAACCATGGGGTGAGTGTGTTCGAAGCAAGGGGAGGGGGGCGTTTGAGGGGTATTCATGGCGATGTGTGTTTTACTGCAAGAAATTCTTTGAAATTTAGACAACTGCTGTATCTGTCCATCACACCACCTATGTTGAAAATGAGCAAAGGAAAACCAAAAGAAAATCAAGTTCATGGAGTGAAGATCAAAACTGGGTTCAACTCAGGAAGGGTTAATGGGAAAAGCAGATCCTTCAACAATTGCTAAGGAGGCGAGACTCAAAGATAAACTATGTGCCAGACCACACAGCCTAAAAGCCATGTACACCGAGAAAGTGAAAAGACAACCACAGAATGGGAGAAAATGTCTGCAAATTATATCTGACATGGAACATATCTAGAATATGTTAGAAATAAAAGCTCTCAGGCTGGGGATTTAGCTCAGTGGTGCCACCACCTGCCTCACAAGTGGAAGGTCCCAAATTGGATCCCCGGTACCAAAAATAAATAAAAAAATAAATAAAATAAATAAAAGCTTTTACAACTCAAAAACTCAGAAAAAAAAAAGAAAGAAAACTCAATTTTAAAATGGGCAAAGGAGGCTGGTGTGTTTAAGGTGCATGCCTTAAATCCAACTACTTGGGAGGCTGAGACAGGAGGCTCACTAGAGCACAGGCATCTGAGGCCAGCTTGGGCAACATAGTGAGACCCTGTCTCAAATGTGACCTATGATATGATATAATATAATCTGGGTGTGCTGGTGTACATTTGCCAGCCTGAGGTACATAGTGAGAACTATGAGGCAATGGATTTGAGTAGACATTTCTCCAAAGGAGAAAGTGGTCGTTAAACACACGAAAAGATGTTCAACGTCTTTAGTTACCAAACCGAGATACCACTTCACACTCATTTGGATGGCTAAGATTAAAGACAGATAATAACAAGTACTGGTGAGATTGTGGATAATGAGAATGCTCTTATATTGTTAGCAATATTGTTTTTTGTCTTTTTTTTGGTACAGGGGATCAAACTTGGGTCCTTGCGCTTGTACAGCAGGCAGCAAAAGCAATATTGTATTTTAAAAATTATTTATTTATTTTGATCTTTTTATTATTTATTTGTACTAGTAAATGTTCACAGTACATAATCACATTCATCGTGGAAAGTTGGTGCATGCATATAACACATCTTCATCTTTTTCATCCACTTCTCCATCTTTCTCCCCCCATCCCCTCCCCTCCCTGAATCCACTGGGCCCCTTTGTATATAGTTACAGTATGTCTGTAATACATGATGAGCACGTTCTCGATAGGGACTTGGTGCGTGTACACAGCACTTCACAATTTGTCACTCTCTTCTGATCTCATTTCCCTCCCTTCCTTCCTCCTCTCAGTTCACTTCCCACATGCCAAACATTCATTTTGATTTTTCCTACTGCGTATCTTTTATTTTACACTTCAGTTATATATTGTGGTTCTCATTTACGAGAAACCAGGTATTATTTAAGCTTGTGTGTCTTATTTACTTCACTTAAGATTATGGTCTCAAGGTGCTTCCATTTTCCTACAAATGCTATTATAACTGGACTCTAGAAAATCATGTTTTCTTTAATTTGTTCTGAGACTCATTAATAGAAGATAATATTCTCGAGTTCCCATAGTTTGTATACATTTTTGACATTTCTAGTGTCATTGCCCTATGATCTGATAATATGCATGCAATCATTTTGATTCTATTGTATTTACGTAGGAATGCTTTATGGGCTAGTATATGGTAGACTTATTGACATTGTTGTCTTCAGTGTCTCTAAGATCCATAAAATCATTAGTTATGAGCAGCATATTTGAACTTCATGTCTGTGACGTGGGAAGTACCGATGCCAACATGTGCCCCTCACCATGGGAGAAACAATCACTATGAGGTTTACAGCTTTGGTGAAGATCAGTGTTCTCTGTGCTTAAATTTTCTTTGTAAGAATGGAGGAAAATCTTAGGCTTTTCCTGAAAGTTTTGTACTCATCTTCAATTTGCTGGTCACCTGAGTTTCTTCCTATGGCAGCGAGGCTCCTAAAGGTTTCCCACATCACATCTCTGTAGAGCTTCGTTTGGGATGGATCCAGCAAAGCCCACTCCTCCTTGGTGACGTTCACAGCCACAGGCTCAAAGGTCACTGCCTCCATCGCGTGGCTCCCGGTCTCCCAGAGTCCTTCCCATGCAGCCTGCAGCCAGCAGAAGTCACATGAGGCGGTCTAGGCCGCCGGGGGTTCTCAGCGTCACACTCAGGACACTCGCTTGGGCGCCATGACACCGGAAGTCGACAGCAGCAAATCTTTATCAAAAATATATCTCCATGAGACTTGTTCCACAAGAAATGCTAATGGAAGTTCTTCAAACATCAACTTATGCTCCTTTTACTTTAAGTCTTAACCCCGGTTGAAGAACTTTTTCCCTTGTCCTTGAAATCGCAATCTGCGCCCTCAGAGCTGACGAGATTCCACACACGCTGCTCTGTCTAGGCTGCGAGGCCGCTGAGCCTCCCGCGCACGCGCACGCCTAAAATTATTTATTTATTTATTTTGGTGGGGTACTGGGGATCGAACTCGGGACCTAATTTTTTATTTATTTTGAGACAGGGTCTCGCTATGTAGTTCAGACTGGCCTTGAACTCACTGTGTAGCCCAGGCTGGCCTAGAACTCATGGGCGATCCTCCTGTCTCAGCCTATTAGTGCTGGGATTACAGGCTTGCTAGACCACATATGGCTTGCAAAATGGATTTTTAATAATTTATGCTGAGACACCTGGATAACCTTTTGGAAAAAAGGATAAAATTAGAATCACCTCTTACACATATAAGAAAAAACTCCTCCAAATGGATTAGATTAAAATGTATAAAATGAAAATTATACAGATACTAGGGAAAAACATAATTGAATTCTTCTATAAGCTCAATGTAGAGGATTTCTTTTTTTTTTTTGGTCCCAGGGATCGAACTCAGGCCCTTGCACTTGCGAGGCAGGCGATGGAACCCCTGGGCTAAATCCCCGGCCCAGCTCAATGTAGAGGATTTCTAAGAATCAAATTACAGATGTAATAAAAGGAATGATTTCTGGGTGTGGTGGTGCTCATCTGTCATCCCAGTACTCAGGAGGCTGAGGCAGGAGGCTCACCTTGAGTCCCAGGCCAGCCTGGGCTACCCAGTGAGTTCAAGGCCAGCCTGGACTACATAGCAAGACTCTCTCTTAAAAAAAAAAAAAGAGGAATGATTGATAAATTTCCTATATAAAAATAATAAACTTTTATGCCAAAAAACATAAAGTCAAAGTACAAATGACAAACTAGGAAGACATACTTCGTTGTTTTGAGAACATATCTGTAATGCAATATATCCATCCATACCTATATTTATCTCTCTTGAAAATTAAAGGAAGAAATGAAAATCCAATGGAATGGGCAAAAAAAATTAACCCAAAAAAAGTCCTTAACATATGAAAAGATGTCCAACTTCCATGAGAAGTAAATACAAACTAAACCGAGATACTATTTGTATGAAGCCTGTTTTGCCATCTAGAGCCTTCCCAGCCCTCAGAGGAGTAGCACATTCCTGGAGACAATAAATGACCCCTCCGTGAGCATGGCTGTCCCGTGTCGACTCACCAGCCCATGGCACATGGCTCTTGTCCCTGGGTACCAACCAGCTAGGGGCATCCCACACACCTGGAGGCCTGCAGAAACTACTGAAACCAAGCTCAACCCGCTTTGCCGGGCTTCCTGGCCTCGCCCACCCCTGCTGTGAAATAAAGGCTCTTGCCCACATTTCCTGTCCCTCTCCCTCCTCTGACCAGGCCGGGTGCTTCCCTAGGAGGCCCTGTGCGGCATGGTGGCCTCCTCCTAGGGAACTCTGAATGACAAACTCTTCAGTGGCAGTCATCTCTTGATCTGTCAGCTTCACCAAACTTGAATAATAATAAAACCCACATTTTAGATCATGTGTCCTATCACCTGATTGGCAAACAATGCATGGTGGTAACATACTGGTGACAAGACTGTGGGGAAATGGATGCTCATATATGGTTGGTGGGAATGGAAAGTGGTTAAGCTTTATGGAGGGAAATTTGTTAATATCTAGCAAAAAATATGTGTGCAATGTTATGCTTATGTTATGATATAAAAATACATAGGCACAGGATTATTAATTAGAACACTGTTTGTGATTGCAAAATATTGGAAATATACCAAATGCCTGTGCACAGGGCATTTGTTGAATAAAGTGAGAAAGATTTCTGTGAACTGTACTACTGGGAATGATGTCCAGGATATATTGGTTAGTGAAAAAAAAAAAGTAGAAAAACATATATGTGTTTATCTTTTGTGTAAGGAAGGAATAATTTTAAAAATACATCTATTTCATTTTGAAAAAAAGAAACATAAGAAAGGTAAATCAGAAACTAGCAAGATTAATTTTTTATGGGGTTAAATGGGAATGAAACGTCTTCCAAGGGATGGGAGGGTTGAATGACACTTTAAATATAATATTTGTGCAGTTTTGACTCTTAGAACTGTGTCAATAGCTTATATGCCCAATCAACAAGGATTGAGAAGAATCCTAAAATACAAACATGGAGCCTCACTGCATTTCAAATGAGCGATTTTGAAACTCTTTTCTGTGTATAATAGGATTAAGCAAGAGTAACTACATTAAAGATGTCAGGAGTCAGATTTCGCACAGTTGCACCTGAGGGTTAGGAATTACAACATAGAGCCAAGCATGGTGGTGCATGCCTGTCATCCTAGCACTCAGGAGGCTGAGGCAGGAGGATCACTGTGAGTATGAGGCCAGGCTGGGCTACATAGTGAGCTCGGAACCAGCCTGAATTACAAAGTAAGACTCTGTCTTCAAAAACCAAAGCAAAGCAAAGCAAAATAAAACAGAAAAAGGAATTATAACATAGAAATGAAGAAAGCTAGGACAAGGAATATATATGATGGACACCCCCCCCCCCTTAAATAGGAGAGAGGCCTGATACTTCCACTCAGAGCCTCCAGAAGGGACCAATCCTGCCTACCCTTGAGTTCGGATTTCTTTTTTTCTGGTACTGGATATTGAATCCAGGGGCACTCTGTACTGAATCTTTGCTTATTTTGAAACAGGGTCTCATCAAGTTGCTCAGGCTGGCCTTAAACTCCCAAACCTCCTTCCTCAGTGTCCTGAGCAGCGGGGATTACAGGTGTGTGTAACCTCTTCTTTGATTGGTTGGATTTTCTGCCCTTATAGAACTGTGAGAGAATAAATTTATGTTAATCAAAGGAAGAGAGGAAGGAAGGGAGGGAGGGAGGGAAAGAAGGTGGGTGGGAAGGTGAAGAGGAAGAAAAGAAGGAGGGAGGAAAACAGGTCTTCAAGCTAGGGAGAATTCTGGCACTGGAATGGAATTGGAAGCATGAATTTATAATCTTACAGAGAGAAATGGATTGATTTAAATCTATATACACGAACTGTATGTATCTGGGTGTCCCTAGCTCTATGCACCAAAAGAGCCTTGAAGAAATGACATCTCCATAAGAATGGTCACTCTTACTCCACACTGGAAAGAGCCTGGCTGCCTGGAGAAATGTCTGATTCTGGGGCTGGACCAGAGAAGGTCCAATTGGAACCCAAAACATCTTGATGTGCTATAAACTAAGAAAGTGCTCATAAAAGGACAGAGCTATGTCAAAGGTACAAAATAAAGCTGTAAGGGGGTGGGGGTGGGGTTCTACTGGATAAAGTTGGATAGTTTATGTACTGAACTGAAAAATAACAGTGTTGACTCATGGAATATGACAAAGATTCATGAGGCCATACTGATAAGGGATGAGGGAAAAAGCTGTCTCTTTTTTTGTTTTGTATTGTTTCTTTTGGAAAGCTTTTTCTCTCAAATAATTAATGTAGAAAGAATAATGGAGTGAGGCATGGTGTCATATGCCTGTAATCCCAGCACTCTGGGAAGCTGAGGCAGAAGAACTGCAAGTTCAAGCCCAGCCCGGGCTCAGCAACTTAGTGGGATCTTCTCTCAAAAAAGGGGGTAGAGGTTTAGGTGGGGACGTAGATCACTATGAAGGCTTTGGGTCCAATCTCCAGTACTGCTGAAAAACGAAAACAAAAGGTAGTGGGCCGGGGATTTAGCTCAGCGGTTCCACCACCTGCCACGCAAGCACAAGGTCCTGAGTTTGATCCCT
>NW_004624795.1:6593810-6634790 GCF_000247695.1 Heterocephalus glaber | reverse complement strand
GGAAACTGGATAAAGATGTAGTTTTTTAATAAAATGGAGTACTACTCAGCCATAAAGAATGAGAAACTAGAGACATTTATAGCTAAGTGGATGCATATTGAGGCCATACTCTTAAGTGAAATAAATAGGACACGCATGTGTAAATACCGGTTTCTCTAGTGTGAGAAACTGAAAGTGTAAATAAGGATACACATGGATGAAATGGCCTAATAACATATTTCTCGGATTGTGTTTCCATTGCGTGTCATATGACTGTATTGAAATTTAAATTAGGGAGAAGTTTGGTTTATGTGGAGTCTGCTAGCTAACTGTAGTTTTTTTCCAGATCATTATTTGTTCAATGTTGGTTTTGGGGATCTTTCTGAAACAAATCACATCCTCTGGTGTCTTGTTGGTGCTTGAGATGCTTTTTTAAGTTATATGGGAAAATGTTTAAGTGCTTTAAGTTTTGTTTTGGTTGAGTTCTACTGTATTTGAATATTATTGTAGGTTTTTTCCCCTTGCATTGTTCTTCTTTGAGTGGTTTTAATTTTTTGTATGTGTGATAATAGTTACTTTAAAAATTAAAAAAAATCATCAATGGTTGCTAAAAAGTAAAGGGAAGGCCAGGTGTGGTGATACATGCCTGTAATCCCAGCACTTGGGAGGCTGAGGCAGGAGGATTGCTGCAAGCTGGAGACCAGCCTGGGCTACATAGCAAGACCTTGTCTCAAAAAATCAAAATAAAGAAATAAATAAAAACTAAAGGGAGAAGGAAAGGAGAACAGGATAGGTACATGGTCTCACAGTATCTCTCCATAAGTTACATATGAATTCCAAAAGGAAAAGTCCACACATATTCACAGCGAGAAAGGCTGGAAGATATCTCCTTCCACAAGAAACTAAAGTTAACATTGCAGAAAGAAAGGAAGGAAGGAAGGAAGGAAAAGAAAGAAAGAAAGTAAGTTAACATCTCAAATGGACAAGCCCACCTGTGCCTCCCGATATGATGCACTAAGAAACACACAAGATCAGGACTGGGTGTAGTTCAGAGATAGAGAGCTTGTCTAGCATGCATGAGGCCCTGGGTTCAATCCCCAGTACCACTGAAGAAAGAAAATGAAGGGAGAAAACCAAACAAGATATGCTCCTAGGATTATTCCTGCCCAAAATACATAATCTAAACTCTAATCATGAGAAAATATCAGACAAACCCAAATAACTAGTCAGAATTACTGGATCAGACTCTTCCAAAATGGCACGGTGATGAGAAAGACAAACTGAAGAACTGCTTGGGATTAAAGAAACTAAACAGCCAGAGATTTAGCTCAGTGGTTCCACCGCCCACCTCGCAAGTACAAGGACCCAAGTTCGAGCACCAGTCCAGTACCAAAAAAAAAAAAAAAAAAATTAAACAGACAAGAAAATGAAGTGCAAAGCATGATCCTGGAATGGGTCCTGGATCAGGACCCAAAGTGCTGAGAGGGCATCGGTGGGTTATTGAGGAAATTTGAGCAGGGCCTGTGGTTAAATTCATGGTATGTAGTGGACATCCTGATTTTGATCCCTGTGTCATGGAAATACAATCTGAAATCTTTAGGGGAAAAGGAATATAATGTCACATTACAATCAGCTGAAGACTTTTTAAAAATTCTAGGGCCAGGCATGGTGGCAACCCACCTGTCATCCCAGTACTCAGGAGGCTGAGGCAGGAGGATTGCAATGAATTTGAGGCCAGCGTGAAGTACAAAGTGAGACTGTCTCAAAAACCCCCAAAATAAAATAAATCAATGTCCTCAAATGTCTCAGGAGGTTAAATGAAATGTGAGTCACTCCAGCATCTGGGGGCTCCCCTCCTTGACCCTCCTCCTGTCTTCAGCAGTGGTGACCTTTGAGACAGCAGCATACAGGCCTGCCCCACACTGAACCTCATCTTCCAGTCCCTCTTCCGTCTTGAGGCGCAGAGTCCAGTGACTCAAGAGTCATCATCAAGCCAGGGCTTCCTGCTTCTTCCTGTCATGCAGAGCTGCTGAGGAAGGGGCTGGAGAAACTGGGGAGGGAGGTCTGTTCAATCCCAGAACGTACTTTTTATTACCCTAATGTGGTGGTGGCAAATCTACTTTTTATTTTTATTTATTTTATTTTATTTTTTGGAACCGGAGATCTAACTCCAGTCCTTGCACTTGCAAGGCAGGTGGCGGCACCACTGAGCTAAATCCCCAGCCCCTGAATCTGTGCTTTTAAAGTGGAATCAAGGTAATAGGAAGTAGGGAGATGGATCTTTTCAAATGGGAGGGGACCAGGAAAAGGGAGAAGAAGGGATGAGAAAAGAATTGAGATTTATTAATGCACAGGTACCAATCCCCATAAGGAATGTAACTGTCACACACTGCGAACATGTACTAGTAAAAAGGAAAATCAGAGAAAAAAAGTATTTAATTTTTGATTGATTGGGTTTTTTGTTTTGTTTTCCCCTGGTACTGGGGATTGAACTCAGGACCTTGTGTTTGCAAGGCAGGTGTGGCACCACTAGGTTAAATCCCGGCTGGGGTTTCTTTTTCTTTCCTTTTTTTTTTGACAGTGTCTTTCTGTGTAGCTCAGGCTGGCCTTGAACTCATGGCAATCCTCTTGCCTCCACCTCCCAAATCCTAGGATTACAGGCATGTATCACCAAGCCCAGCAAAGATAAAACTTATTTCCAATTGGGTTAAAAAAACAGAAGAAGTGGGCTGGGGATTTAGCTCAGTGGTTCTAGCACCTGCCTCGAAAGTGCAAGGACCCAAGTTCATCCCCGGTAGCAAAACAAACAAACAAACAAACAAACAAAAGAAGTGAAATCAGATGAGACAGTGGGACACAGGTTGGGGATGTGGAGTTGAAGCCTCTGCTCCCCAGAGATCAGCTTCGCCC
This sequence comes from Heterocephalus glaber, assembly GCF_000247695.1. The sequence goes on along the minus strand of NW_004624795.1, from coordinate 6,631,901 downwards.
TCCTTTTCCTTTTGCACCTGGCCCCACAGCCCAGGTCACAGCTAGGTCCGGCCACTTATTAACTGTTTATTCACTTTTTGTCTGAAAGTGGAAATAACAGCTTCATCTCACAGGATTCTGTGTAGCCCAGGCTGCTGTGATAAAATCCTCTTGCCTCAGCCTCCTGAGTAGTTAGGGTCACAGGTGTGTAGAACAGAACCAGGCTCTCAGGGTGGTTTTTGTTTTTGGTACCGGGAATCAAACTCAGGACCTTGCCCTTGCAAGGCAGGCACAGTGCCACAGAGCTAAATCCCTGGTTCGCAGGGTGTTTTTAATCATTTCCCCAGGACCTGGTGCTGAGCAAGCTTTCAAAGTCCAATGGGTATGGCAAGTATGTAAAAGGCCTGAGTGCAAAGCCCTCTGTAAATACTCCTTCATCTTCTCTCTGGGTGGGAAGTTTCTCCTTAAAAGGAGCCTTCCAGCTGTGTAACTCTGCTAGAGACCTAGAGACACAAAGCACTCAGTGCCAAAAATATTTGAATAGAAACTTAAGTATCCAGACTATAAATATTTCTTCTCCAGATTACACTACTCAAAAACACTATCTCAGCTCCTTTTTGTGATTTGGGCAGAGATTAAGGAAAATTACTCTTCAAAACTGAGAGTCATTACTGCCCTGTTCCTGACCTACATTTCCCTGTGAGACAGGGAGGACGGGCCACAGGGAGTGGAGGTGGCATCAGTGTCCGTGGTCTGACCCTCAAGCCTGGCAGCCAGCCAAAAGAGGAGGTGCTGCTGTTTCCAAACTCTTCCCTTTCTCAATCCTCCCAGGTGAATGTAAAACGAAGGCACAAACGTGCACTTGCCAACTAAGCCAGGTGACAACACCAAACCCAACGACACCTGTCTAGGTGACTCAGTTCCTCTACCACGTTGGAAAACCAAACTCATGGTGCAGCTTACAATGTACTTACTCCCTTAGACCACGCTGCTCCTTCTTGGGACAGTAAATGAAGACTCACACTCAATGCCACTGTCCTGAGATACACGGTGGGATCACTGTGCTTCTCAGAGGACATCATGGGGCACACAGTGACCTGCACCCTGTCCAGCGATGGTGTTTCCGGGAAGCTTTCCCATAGGCATAAACAACTGCCCAAATGGCCCACTGCATCTAAACACCCACTGCATAAATCCTCAGCTAGGGGCTTCCCCAGGGCTCAGTGGTGGCACCCTTGCCCTAGCAACATGAAGCCCCTTGAAGGAGGGGGAAAAAACCCCAAAAGGCCTGGCACTTGTCTGTAATCCTAGTACCTGGGAGGCTGAGGCAGCAGGATCATGAGTTCAGGCCAGCCCGGCTACACAGTGTCTTAAAACAAAAATTGTAACTTGTTGACTGGCGGGGGGGCCATGAGGGAGGATGGCACATGTCTGTAATCACAGCACTTGGAAGGCTGAGCCAGGAGGATCAGAGTTGGAGGCCAGCCTGGACTACATAGTGAGACCCTGTCTCAAAAAACCAAAAAATGAAAATAAATTGTTGGCTGGCTTCCATCTATAAGCTTTCTGTTTCCAATAGCTATCATGTGGCTATAAATCCTAAAGTCAGCCCAGCATTCCAAGAAAAAAATGCCTCAATTGATGAACTGTCTACCAAAGTTCCACGTCTACTCAGTAATCAATTTTTTAGGATCTATGCTGTAATAAGTGATGTCAAAAATCCTTAGAATTGGTATTGTGTTTCTTTTACAAATTACATTTGAATTCATGGGTGATTTACATGCGGTGCTTAAAGTAAGAATTCAGAGTCTCCAAGAAAATGACTTCATTAAGGGACAGGGATGTAGCTCAGTGGCACCACAAGCACAAGGTCCTGAGTTTGATTTCTGGTACCAGACAAAAAAATGACTTCATTGAAACTGCACTGCATGCAGACAAAAGCTGAGTAATCAAAACCTCCAAGTGAGTTGTTGTGAACTGGGGGTTAACCCAGACCAAGTGGAGATGAGAAGCTATCACACACTGCTCAGAAAAGCAGAGTTCACAAGTTCCCAACTGCAGAATTCCAATGGGTAAGACTATGTTCTGAGCCAATTGTTCAGCTTTTGCATTGCTACTATGAAAACAAAACTCAAGGCACTGGAAAGTTTGAACACAGGGGGACCAAATATAGTTGAATTTCAAACTGCTGCTTTCACTGATTCCTACACCTAGTTCCTAAGCCCTTTAAACACCTCTGAATGACATGACTCCTCAATTTGGGACTGCAGTTCAGCATTTTGGGCTCTCCCAATCTGCACAACAGGTTAACAGCAGACAGCAATAGTCCTCAGGACAGAAAACACACGCCCAGCCTTACCTGCTTGGCACAGGTCTGCCTTTGCACTCTCAGGAAACAATATTTTATGTATTTTCCATGTTGAAAATATAAATCTCGATGTTTAATTTCGGAAGGAATGATCTTACTTCCTTGAATGTAATTTTTTTTGGTATGGGGGGACAAAATCGGGACCTTGTGTTTGTGAGGCTGGCTCCGGAACCACTGAGCCCTGGCCCATGTGATTTTTTTTCAGTCCTTTGGCAATTCCTATTACTCTGTCTTCCTGAGTATCATCACCCAGGATCTGTTCCCCTTAGAAACCTGCCAGCAAGAACTGGGCGTAGGGCCGGGGATTTAGCTCAGTGGTTTCGCCGCCTGCTGCACAAGCCCAAAGACCCAAGTTCAATCCCCGGTACCAAAACAACCCCAAAAAACAAAAAAACAAACTGGGCCCAGGGAACAGGCCTGTAATCCTAGTGACTCAGGAGGCTGACGCAGGAGAATCACAAGCTCAAGGCCAGTCCAGGCAACTTAGCAAGATCTTGTTTCAATAAAAGAAATGGGGGGAGGGAGCACAAGAAGAAATCTGCAACAGTGATTGACCAAAAAACCCCTTCTCAGCTACTAACATAGTTTACCAAGGATAGATAAAAGAGAAATCAGAAATACGAGTTTAGGCAAGAACCCAAGATGCTGGCCAATATTAAGCCTTAATGGCTTCATATGTACTTATAAACCACTACATAATCTATTTTCCTTATTTAGAACAAGGACATTCAACGACTAGAGGACTTTCAGGAAACAGCTAGTGCAGTATGGAAGCTCTGAACGGATACAAGACAGACCAGCTATAAAGGACAGCTCTTGCCACCAAGAGCAAAGCTCCAAAAAGGAATTATTAACTCCACAAAAGGAAAAACTGTTTTTCGGGTTTTTTGGGGGGTTTGTTCAAACAGGGTCTCGCTCCAGAGTTCAGGCTGGCCTCAAACTCAAAGCGAGCCTCTTGCTCAACCTCTAGAGGGCTGGGATAACAGGCGTGCACCACCATGCCCGGCCCTTGGAATCATTTTGCAAGTAATAAAAGTCCGGATACATGTAAGAGTTTGGCTAACTTCATGTCTGAACTCTGAAAAATTATTCCCTCATCTCCACCTTCTCCGAGCTCAGATCAAGTGAGTCCCCAGCGCTGGTGAGCACAGCTATCGCACCCACATTTACCCTGCAGTGCTCACCCAGCCTCCACCAGGCTCAGGGCGCCACCAGGGCAGATCAGCGCTTCCCATTCCTAAGGGAGTGTCATGCTATTTCCGGTCTGCATGCTTCCTCCCCCCACCACACTGCTGGGGAACCAAGGTGCAGTTAAGCAAGCGTTGTCGCTGAGCTACACCCCGCATCTCTAGCTGCGTACTTTTAAACTTATCTACAAAATGCCACTTTATGCCTTACATGACCAAAGTACCTTCAAGGCTTTTAAAAAACAGATGTCTTGCAGAATTAAATAAGGAAAGGGCTGCCCATCCCTCACAAGCATCATAATTCCGAGGCCAACTGCCATCACATCCTAGACTCTTCCACCATCTAGTCTGCGCTACCTCTTCTGCTAACTTCCGATGACTGCTCACACTGTACATTCCTCAGCTCACGGCGTACTTTCATCAACACTACATGGCCACTTCTTTTTTTTTTTTTGGTACTGGGGATCGAACTTGGGACCTTGCGCTTGCGAGGCAGGCGCCAGAACCACTGAGCTAAATCCCCGACATGGCCACTTCTTCACACATCCCTAGACAAGTGAGTGCACCTTTTTTTTTTTTCCGGTACCAGGGATCGAACTCAGAACCTTGCGCTTGTGAGGCAGATGCATCACCACTGAGCTAAATCCCTGGCCAAGAGCACCTTTTAAAGCTTTCAATGCTAACAAGCATCCTGCTGTGGCATGCATGTCATGCTGTAGGTTCACTACCACTGCTCTACGAAGTCTCTCTAACCTAGTCAAGACAAGGAATAAACAAGAATACCCAACCTCCTATGGGAAAACCCAAGGCCTTGTCTTTTTTTTGGTACAAGGATTGAAATCAGGACCTTGCGCTTGTGAGGAAGGCACGGTGCCACTGAGCTAAATCCCTGGTCCTAACAAGGCCTATTTGTAACCCCAACACTTTAAATGTCACCGTTTCCTCTCTCTCGACTTCTCAATAGCTGAGCTTTGATGAAGCGTGGGGAAGAGACACATAGGAATTAGAGCAACACTTTGTGGCCAACTCTCTGAGAGAAAAATGGCTTAAATACTTCATTAAATGTAATGGGTGACACTGGAACTCGCAATTTGGTATCTACGGGCTCTACTGAAAGGAGTATCACTCAATGAATGCACCTTGGCATCCACATCACACATTTTTTAACACGCCCCACAATGAGCCAATTCCACTGAGTTCCCAGTGTTCCAATGCCAGGAGACTGTGGTGGTGACATGGTCGATCCCCAAGTGACACCTGAGCAGTGGCTGATGCTGGTTATGTCAATAGCTTGAAATCATCATCTGTGGAAAAATGAGGCTTTAGGTTGGCTTTAAATGAACCTTGTAGAATAAATTTTACTTGGGAAAAAAAAAATTGCCAGGAGGAAAGCTTACACTATCTAGTAGCAGAACTGACTCAGGTGCTCTCTAGGGGTTGGTTACAGTAATTCAACATGAAGGTTGATAAAATCTACATCTACTCTATTATATCACAGCCCACACCCCAAAATCTACGGAGAAGCTTAGTTTCCTGTAATGAACAGTCTGAAGGTTGCAGATGAGGCAAAATGTGAAGCCCTTTGAGTGAGGCTTGACTGCAGTTTTCACATGTACTCACCGTAAAAACCAATTCCTGCAAAAGGTTTAATCACTGAATGATTTCAATTTTTTTTCTTTTTTTTAAAAAGACAGGGTCTGTGTATTCCAGGCTGGCCTTGAACTCACTAGGGTAACCCAGGCTGGCCTCAAACCAGTGATAATCTTCCTGCCTCAGCCTCCTAAGTGCTGGGATAACAGGCGTGCCCCATTACACCTGGCTTCAAAATTGCTTTAAGTGAGATAACTAGGAAGAGTGCTATCCTAAAAGTCCCAGAACATATTCTGGAAAAAATAAAATACGGAGTGATCTCAGACTCCTAATTACTCACCATTAATGGGGCAAGTGGCACCTTAGAGCATACCCCCGGTGCATCTCTCCTGTCAGCACAGGGAGAAGTCCTGGGCCTGCTGCTGCAGGGATGGACCCCACTAGGGAAGGGCGCAGCACTGTTCCCATCGTGGATGCACACGAAGTCAGTGGAACAGCACCTGGCACCACCCAAACTCAGGTGAACTCATACTCAAGCCTCAGCTCACAGGATGAGCCAAATCTGGCATGGGAGGTGGGACTAGGTATAAGAGGGACACTGAGAACTGGTGCTGTGGGCCTTGGCTATGTGAGCTTTATGCCCTGCAGGCACCGTTCAAGTTTCAGTGAATGAGACTCCACGGTGCTCCTAAAATGAGAGGAAGGCTACAAGCTCTCTGAGGGGACGGTATGACTCGAGCAAGGGGACCATCAGGACACTGTGCCAGCTTCCCTTCCTGGAATGGCATGAATCTGAAATATGCCTCCTTGCAGTTGGAGACAGAACATGCTCCCTTGGCTGGCACCTAAGTGGAAATTGTGTCAAGCTAAAGATCTCACAAAGAAAATATTTAGTTCTTGTTTCTAGCTTTTAGAACTATGATCAAATCTGCTACACATTGAGAGTTAATTTCAAGAGGTATACTGGTTATATATATCTGTTATTGGTCACTATCTACATCAAGACCTTTTCTCACTTTTTAAAATTTCAATTTTATTAGGAAATATCATACATACAAAACCACAAGGATATACAGTTTAAAGAAAATGCCCAGCCAGCTTCAGAAATAGAGCAACCCAATTCCTTTGCAGACACCTTGCCCGCCACGATCACATTTCCCTCCAAGCTTCCAGAGCACCAGCTAACACTGAATTGTGCATTAATCATTTCCTTATTTTTCTTTCATCACCATGCACTTAACAGCCTGCTTTGGCTTCCACTTAAGAATGGTAGTGGGCACACATCCTTCTGCGACTTGCTTTTCTCTGACATACTGTCAGGTCATCCATGTCCACATGAGTTGTTTCACTCTGGAATCTGACATTTCACACTATCCGACAGACTTGGAGTCTTCTCAGGGCTTGTTTTTTTGTGTTTCCTTTTTTCTTCCTGTTACAATGTCCTTATGACAATTTTACATCCATCTCCTGACATGCAATTCAGTTTCTCAAAGCTACGCACCTAGAGGCACGTTATGGCAAACCCAGTTATGCCAAATTGTTTCTCAGGCTGTCGTTCCTAAACATTCTTAGATCTGTGATGACTCATCTACTTAGGATGGCCAAGGGGAAGAAGCAGATCAACTATGAAACTCCTGAAATGCATTTTTAACATAGAAACTAAAAATTCTGACACAATAGTGAAAAATACATTTACTTCTCCACTTTGGCTTACTTGCAATGTACTCTTGAAAGACAAATGTTCAAATTACAAGTGCTGTCTAGGTCTCAAATGTTTCTAAATATACTAAGTGAAAATGGCAAGATTCTGAACATATGGGTATACTATATATAGAGACATCTATATATATGTGCTTATATCCCTACCCCCTTTCCCTACCAAAAACAGAACTTCCCCCTCCCCCCAAAAAGAAAGGACAGACCGACCCTTGGGAGAATAACTGCTAATGGCAAGGACTCCTGGAGAGGAAGAACAGATCACTAAACACTTTTATTGTTTCTAAATCACCTTGCATTTACTGTTGTTTTAAAACCATGTGCAATCATTACACTTTTAATACAAAATTTCAAAAGAAGAAGTCACCTGGGGTCCTTTCACAAATAACTAAAAATCAGTCAGAAACTTAAACTTGAAAACCAACCCTCATCTACAGTGCAATTTTAAGAACAGAGTGGAAATGAGCTCAAAAAAATTCCAGCATTAATGTTTGTTTTTACATCTCTAGAAACTTGAGTGGCTGAGCTCAATCCAAGTATTCTCAGAGCTTAGAAAGAAGGTTGGTGACCCTCTTTGACACTGACCATTATTTAAGAAATCAGACAGACTGCCTGCAGGTGAGTAACACTCAAAGGAGAGGAGGTAAATATCTAAGTTGAGTAACATGACTAGGTTAACAGGTAAAGATAAAGAAAGCAAGGAAAAAACGTTTCCAACAAAACTCAAAAATAAACTTTGATTTTTTTAAAAAGAAAAAAACATCTTTTAACAGAATGTGACCCTTTGCACAGTCTGCCTCTCTGTTTCTGACAGGAAGATGCCCTGAGCAGCAGGCTCCATTATCTGAGAAATTATGCCACTGGAGCTGTGCTACAGTTAGCTACAGCCAGTAAAAGCTCATCTGATTTTATAGTAATTAAATGTTATCTAAGGAGTCTTTGTCTTTTAGAGATACACTGAATTATTTACAGATTAAATGATATAATTGAGACTTGCTTGAAAATTATAAAGCACACACACATGAAGATGGCCATAAACCTTATTGGCGCTGAGCTGGTAAAGGACAATTATGCTGTTCTTGTTCTGTTTGTTAAAATTCCCAAAATAGGAGGGGGGACGGATTGAAAATAATCAAGATGCACTATATCCATATGCCAATCCCCCCAAAGAATGTAACAAACATATTAAGCAATTCACTACTTTTTGGTTTGCATAGGAAAAACATGTATCTTATCTAAATAAGCACCTGGTCTCTACATTAGATTCTTGTGATGTTGGTATAGCAACAATCAGTTTCTCTTGATCCAAACCACTTTGGAGTATAAAATAGTGCAAAACCTGACTTTTCTACCTCCACAATTAATGTTAATTCTTGGCCATGGACATCCTAAGGGGTCAGGGCTTTTCATGGGAGCCCAGTGGTACTTAGTCTAAGGTAGCTGTTAATCCTAGATGAGGAAGAAGAGAACAAATCTGGCATTTTAATATCTCAGTAGTATGTCTTCTTAGTTTGTATGCCTTCTCACAGTGAAGTGTGTCTTTAATACCACAATTGTGCCAAAGGATACAAAGCAGTGCTTAACAGCTAGCTCACTGTGTTTTAAGATTTACATGAATCAATCTCACAATTTCAGAGACAAGCTCCACATCTATTGCTGCATTTCCAGGATCAGCTACAAAAGACAGAAGAGTTGTCCCCATGGCATTTTCTCATACACACTCTGAAAGTGATTCTTGTTCATTTTTAAAGTCTGGTGGAGAACAATGTATTTAGTAAAGTCTGCAGGTATTCACTGTGCCTAGCAGAATGAACACAGTGGCCCAATGGTGGGGCAGTGGGCAAGGGACAGAGACTTCAACTTTGTGCCCTAACACTCCATCAACACAAAGCCACGGGACATTGGATGAGGCCTTTCACCCACTTCCTCAGTTTCTTTTCCCATACACTGATGGTAATATTTGAAAACTCTAAGTTAAGAGGGGTTGCTACGATATATATATATTGCCAGAGAGAATACTTTTCTACAGTTGATGAAGCTAGCTATAGATAGAAACATGCTGCTAATTCTCCTGTGACACAAAATTACCTGCTCTGTTAAACATCTTTATATATACTACACACCCCACATACAGAAAAAAAAAATACATTCATAAACTGACAGGTTAAGAGAACTCTTGGTACAAGATAAAACAAGGCCAAATCAAGTTATAAGTTCTCAAATGCTCTTCTACATCATTTCATGGCTAGATAGAGGAAAATGGTTGTCAGGATAGCCAGCAACTTCTACTACTAAAGAAATCTGTCAGGGATGTAAAAATATATTCTAGTTCACTATACATCTTTGCTATTAAAAGCAAAATTCAGATTTATTCATAACCACCCCCAAATTGAAGCACCATTATTTAAAACATTAGACTTGAAATTCTATAAAAGTGAGTCTTAAACAGAAGAAATTAGATAAAACTATACACCAACACCTCTAGTAATAGTGCATCTCAATAGGTAAAACAAGGGACTAGTTCAGAGTCAATAACTTTATTAGAAAAAGATTAATACTAAATCTTTTAATGACACAATCAACTCTGTAACAGAAAGTCAGAGATACTTTATTTTCACTTCTAAATCCAAAGGCTAAGTTTAGCAGAGTTGTAAAAATGGAATCCCACTTAGTCTGATTCACAAGGATACTAACGTTTAATCCTGTTTGTAAAGTCCAAGAATGAAAACTTGCAATTAAACACTGAGCAAGCCACATGTTTAGGTAATATTTCTTAAAAAGTCTTAAAAGAAAAAATATGATACAAGACCTAAGTTTTTCAGTGGCATATATGCTATTAACACATGTTCTGAGATCTGGCAGGTCACATCAGTTCTGAATTAATTTTTAATTAAAAAACAAAAACAAAAAAACAACTAACTGAGCTTTATACTTTTTCCACTATAGCTTTCTTTCACCTCATTTTAATGTCGATCTTCACTTTATTCCGTTTTCAGTATTCTTCAAGAAATCTTCGAACAGTAGTCCTATAATGCAAAATTTGGGGAAAAATGATAATTAGACAGCACATAAAAGGCAAATTATTATGACTAAATGTTGGCCCAGTCACTAACTGCTAATTATAATTAACGTGTATGTGAAATGTCTGTATTTTTTTTAAACAGTCAAGGCATCAGTGTAGTAAGCCATGTGCCTGTGTATGTTTGTCTATGCATGAATGGCTCACACCGAAAGACTACTGTTTTCCAAGAAAAGCAAAGCCATCAACAAATCAACTAATTGGCACTTCCTTTTATTAGGCATATTTCATCCCACGCCACTAGCCCAAAGAATGAACCGTTTAGAGATTTAAGAACATTTATAAAATCTAACTTTTAATAGTTCTTAAAAAACTCAAAACTTATTCTATACAGTTCATCAGTTCTGTGCATGTCACAGATTGAAGGAGTCTACCCTTGCCATTCACTGCTGCTTTAAATGTATCAGCCAGTGACTTCCTATACACCTATGGCTGGCTGCAAATTCTCCTACACGGTAGGAAATATTAAACACATACCTCTTAAAGACTTGAGAATTGCATTGAATGTAACAAGGCGAATAATATGAGGTGTTTATTGTATTTAAAATTCTTTAAAGATATCTAATTCTGGGCACCACTGCATCCCTACACACAGTTGAAAAAAAATTCCATTCTGTTAACATTTGATTAAGTTGTCACGCAATACACAAAAAACCCCTCTGCGCTTCTTATAAAGAACAAAAAAGATACACAACAGTTAAGCGTAAAGATCACAGGCAATAGCATTCAAACATGGATGTGGGTAGAGAAAGGAGTACCTGGCATGAGTACCTGCTTAGTTTGACTGAATCCTTGATTTTTAATTTGGCTTTTCATGGGCCGCTCACAACACCAACGCTGTGTGAGGTATGGTAGTCAGCTGCAATAATTCATAAACCCTACACTTCCATCAATCCAATGCTACTGGCTCTCGAGTTACAGAACAAACTGCATTAGAATGCAAGGCAATAAAGCAAAAAACTAGAAACATCCTTGACAAAGAAATACTAGCAGTTTAATTAAAACAAAGTAGTCCAACATGTGCCTCAGAAATATTTAAGTTTTTAAAGCATTACGCCTCTGCCAATGTACCAACACAAGATGGACTTAATACCAAAAAGAAAAAAAATAAAAAAACAGTTCAACCTATTTAAAAAAAAAAAAAAAAAGAAATGACAGCAAAATCCCTAAAAAAAGGATCATTAACTTTTCAATGGCGACTACATTACAAACGTGGGCAATAATTTCCAAAGAGGCACACTAATGGGGGCACGAGTCTGCTACAAAATAGCTGAGACAAAACAATGTACCTCAAAATGTTTTGCAGGACTACACTGTCTTTTCCTTCAGAAGATGCTTTTGTATGTCTTCTTACTCGGCTTAGTTCCATCTTCATCTGTGCATACTTACGCTGCACTGTCAAACAGTAACAAAAAGCCCTAATCAAAGTGAGAAACAATACACTTACCTCTGTCTGATCTGAGGTCTTATCAGATCAGTTTTAATTGGACTGAGTGTCACCTTCAGATTTAATGTCTTCACTGGTCCCATTGACCTCATTCTTAGTATCACTTTCCTTCGATTCAGGGTTTGTTTCTTCACTCTGTTTCTCTCGACTACTGGACTTCACATTACTTTTTTTATCATCAGATCCCCTCTTTTCTGCTATAAAAGAAGACATGGATCATGGATTTTTAAAATACAATAAATACATTATTCTTTGAAATAATGGAAAGAGCAAAGACAATCATCAAGTAATAGTTTGCTGATTTAATAGACTTAAGAATAAAGAAATTTACTTTGCACTTGAAAATTTTTTTAAAAGTTTGCTGATTTTACTCAAGGGAAACAATTTATAACTAACAGAGGAGAGAGAAAGCAAGAAGGGGAAGTAAAAGGTAGAACATGAATTCTTTCCAACAGGTCAGAAGGTATTAAGTACATTGCAGAATCGAAAACATTTAACAATTGTTAAATTAGAAGGGTAAAAACTATAATCACAAAAGTTGAAGAAAACTGTTTCCTAAGATGCTCAATCACACATTTTTAAATGCAAAAGATTTTTACACACACACAAATATCCGAGAGGGATAAAGAAAACAGATGGTAAATCCCAATCCAAGCAACTAAACTTCAGTGCTTTGCTGGGGTTGGGGGTGGTGGGGTGGGGGGCTACCTGTGATATCACAGTTAACTGCTGTGTCAACCTGAGATAAGAAATGCCCAACTCGGGCTGGGGATGTTGTAGCTCAGTGGTTCCGCCACCTGCCTCGCAAGCGAAAAGTCCTGAGTTCAATCCCCGGTACAAAAAAAAGAAACGCCCAACTCTGCTGGGTGTGGTGGCCCATATCTGTAATCCCAGCACTTGGGAGGCTAAGGCAGGAAGAGCACCACGAGTCCAAGGATAGCCTGGGCTACCTAGTGAGTTCAAGAGCAGCCTCAACTATATAATGAGACCTTATCTCAAAGAAAAAAAAGCCCAACTCACTGGATGAGTGCAGTTCTGGGTATGAATGGCAGCAAGCAACAGGCTTGTATCTTGAATGGAATTAAAAGGGGAATGAAGAAGGAAGTCTTACTTCTGTCATCGCCAGTCAATGTCCATCTCCTGGCTCTCAGCATACCCTTCAGCATTCTAACAAGTACCCTTCGGCTTCTGATACAGACTCCAATGGGACTCTGCCTGCACTGTTCGGCTCTCTAGTGCACATGGCCCTTTTGCATCTTTCCACACCTGACTGGAGGCAGTCACTGGGAGCCTACTTCGTAAATCCTATTTTGTATTATATTTGTTTGTTGGGTTGGTTTTGGTACTGGGGATCGAACTCGGGACCTTGTGCTTTTGAGGCAGGCACTGGAACCACTGAGCAAAATCCCCGGCCCTATTTTGTATTATATTAAATCTGTTACTCTAGTGAGTTACTGGCTGATAAACCATCCAAGAGTTGTTTTTCCAAAAGGGAAATTAAAACTCAATTCAGCCACAAACAGAAAGAAAAAATAAATTTTAACCTTTTCCTCAACCATTTTCTTGGGAGATGATATTCTAGCCTTTTCAGTTCTAAGCAATCACCTAACAAAAGATATCCACATAAAATGTCAAAGCAAAAGCAAACTAATAACTTGCTAGAAGTTATTTTCACCTGAAAACTAAGAATAGCTGGTCTTGTACTCTTAGTCACAAGGGAGATGTCTGAAGAGACTGAACTCTACATAGATTCTGCACAAAGTCATTAAACATAACATACCAAGTAACTTGGAGAATGGAAATATAACAAAATATGGGGCATCCATTCAAAGAATACATCCTAAGTATCGAGATGAAGGAGCATATCCAGTCCAACACTTGCAAAACACACGAAGTAGGGCCAGGGATTTAGCTCAGTGGTTTCGTCGCCTACTGCGCAAGCTCAAGGACCCAAGTTCGATCCCTGGTACCAAAAAAACCCCCCCAAAACAAAAAAACACACACAAAGTAGCAAGGCATGGTGGCGCACACCTGTAATGCCAGCACTCAGGATCACTGTGAGTTCAAAGCCAACCTGGGCTACCATGTTGAGTTCAAGGCCAGCCCAAACTATGTAGAGACCCTGTCTCAAAACAAAACAAAAAAACCCCACAAAGAAGTGTCCAAGCAGTTAATTGCGAGACTCACTTCATGTCTGTCTGACCATCTGTAGGAACTGTGCTCTAAATGACCTTGACGGAATGCCCTCCCTTTGTGCCTTATGGGCTTCTCCAGTACACAGGTAGTTTCAATGAGGAAGAGTTGTCCCACAGAGCACTAGTAGTCACTCCAATAATCTGGTTTTTCTGCCCTGTGTAAATATGGTACATTTAATAGTTCTAAGGACATCCACAATGTGTAGTGGATTTTAGAACTATGGATTAAATGGAAATGCTTTTTTACATTTTTAAAATGTAAGAAATAAGCAAGGTAATAAATTCTTCAGCCTAATAACCCTACAAGATAGTGTAACACTTGGAAGAAACTAGATGAAACCTTCAGATTACCCACTGAAGGAGAGGGTTAACATGATTTAAGAATATCAGTTAGCTGTCTGCACAAACCAGAGCAGGACAGGGGCACAGGATGCTTGTCTAATGAACGGTACTCCTTAAGAGTAAAAATGAATACAGCTTCAAACAGCACTCTGCCCACTTCTGGAGAAAAGTGAATGGGACAGTAGGGGTGTGAAAACAGCCTCACAAGAAACTGATTTCTCATATAAACTAACCTTTCTCCTTGGATTTTCTATCTTGTTCTCTGTCCCGACTTTTGCTCCTGTGCTTATAGGACTTTCGATCCCGGCTTTTTGACCTTCTTCTATCCCGACTGCGAGATCTATGTTTTCTTTCTGATCTGTCATGGCTTCTGCTTCTCCGTCGATCTCTACTTCTGGGGAATTAAAAACATGAAATCAATTTCAGCTGGTATTACAATGAGAAAAGACCTTGAGGTAGTACATACAAGAGTAAGCAAAACTCTCCCTTAAAACGCAAATGAACAGAATCCTCTACTAAAACATTTCACATTAGTAATAGCAAGTAGTGAAAATTACTGAAAATCTAAATTCAATTTTTCTCAAACAGTGCTAAGATGGTTATCATTGTGCTCTTTAGACTCAACTATAATTCTAATCATCAGAACAGCAAAGTTGGTTTCTTATTCTGTCATCCTTAAAACTAGTGAGAAAGGGCCAGGGATTTAGCTCAGTGGTTCTGGCACCTGCCTCGCAAGTGCAAGGTCCCAAGTTCAATCCCCAGTTCCAAACAGCCCCCCCCGCCAAAACAAAAACTTCCTAAAATTAGTGAGAAGAGCAGAACTTAAGATCAGCTGGGTGTGGTGGTATGCACCTATAGTCCCAGCACTCAGGAGCTGAGGCAGGAGTTAACACTGAGTGTGAGGCCAGCCTGGACTACATAGTAGGACTCTCCAAAACAAGAAAAAATAAGGGGGGGGGGGGAGGCAGGCAGGCAGAGAAACCACCTGCTATACTAAAAAAAAGTTGCCCTTGGGGCTGAGATATAGCTCAGTGGTGCCACCACCTGCCTTGGAGGTCGTAAGTTCAAGCCTCAGTACCAAAAATATAAAAAATAAAAAAAAGTTGCCCTCAAGATAGAACCATTCACTGACTCGACTCTCATCATCTATCCTAACATTTGATATAACCAATCCTTGAGGAGCATGGTTCAACTTACAATTTTTTTACTTTACAGTGGTGTACGGGTAATATGCAAATTTACAAGTTTACAATTTTGATTCTTCCCAAGCTAGCAATACATTGTGCAACACTATCCTAGTGCTGTGCAGTGGCAGCAAACTGCAGCTCTCAACCACCACAGATGTTGCACAACCTACCGCGACACTGCCATGACATTCCATATAGGCATGAAAGGCACTTCACTTAATATTTTCAATTTATGACAGGTTTCTCTGTAACCTCATCAGAAGCTAAGGTGCATTCATACTTAGAGCACCATTCCAAGGAGTAACACTAGTAATGACTACTGTTAACTGCGGGCTCAAGAACCAGACACTGTGTAACGTGTTCTGTACCTGCTCCGCCTTCTTTCCCTACTTCGTGATCTTTTGTGGTCCCGAGACCGGCTGCATCTACGGTCAGAAGTTCGGCTTGAGTGTCTACTTCGTGAACGACTTCTCTTTCTTCTTTCTCTATCTCGAGCTCTTTCTTTCTCTCTTTCCTCCTCTTCTCTTCGTCTTTTTCTTTCCCTTTCTTCCCTTTCTCTCTCCCGTTCTTTTTCTCTTTCTTCTCTTTCTTGTTTCTCTTTTTTTAGACGTTCATCCCGATCAGGTTCTTCGGTTCTTTTTCTTAACTTTTCCTGAGGAAATCAAGTTGGGTTTTTGTTTGTTTGCTGTGGTGCTGGGATAGACCTGAAGGTAGCTACACCCTCAGTTACTCAAGTTGGATTTTTTTTTTTTTGGTGCCGGGGATCGTACTCAGGACTTGTGCTTGCGGGGCAGGTGGCAGCACCACTGAGCTAAATCCCTGGCCCGAATTAAATATATTTCAAGTTGGATTTTAATATAACTATTACTTTAAAGACACTGTCAAACAATGTTCACCTAATGTGAAGCAATTTGTAGAGAAACTTGTGGAATTTGGTGCCCTCAAAGAAAAGACAGAGGGGAGTCGGGATTTAGCTCAGCAGTGCCATGCCTGCCTTGCAAGCGCAAGGTCCTGAGTTTGATCCCCAGCATCAAAATGAATGAATGAGTAAATAAGTAAGAGAAATTCCAACACCATGTATGTACACGAGATATCATTACATGACTAATTCTTTAGTCATATTTTCTCAAATTTCTGGTACTTTAAAGTGAAGATAAGAGTTTAATAAAGAGCAAAATTTCACATGGATTATCATAGCTTTAAATAAATATAAATATTAGCAAAACATTAATGACAGGTTTATATTTCTATATGACCAATTTTTAGCTATACTAAAAAATATTTTTGGTGGGCCAGGGATTTAGCTCAGTGGTTCCGCCGCCTGCCACCTGCCCGACAAGGACGACAAGCACAACGACCCAAGTTCGATCCCCCGTACAAAAAAAAAAAAAAAATTGGGGGGTGGGGTGGGGTGAAAGCACATTATAGTTAGTTTTAGCTGAAGCTAAAATACATGCTTACAAGAAACTTACTTTTAATTCTTCTACAGTAGCTTTAATTTTGGCATAGCCCATGTGTTGTTTTCCCATCAAATGATCATCTACTCTGGACTGAGCATCTCCTACTATCAAAAAGGCTCCACACACTTCACAAACTTCCATTTGTTTTTCTTGGGCAGCAAAACTTTCAATAGTCTGAAAGGATAAATCAGTTGTAAAAATGCCTGAGGAGGAAAGAACAAGCAAAATCCCAAAAAGAATGCTTTACATTTACCACAGATGTCTAGTGAACATAAACTGCTATTTTTCCACGAACCCAGAGCCATACTTCTTCTCCCCCGCCCCCCTTTTGGTACTAGGGATTGAACTCAGAACCTGGTGTTTGTGAGGCAGGCAGCAGAACCACTGAGCCAAATCCCTGGCCCTAGAGCCATACTTCTAAACACCAACTGCTCAATTTTTAGAGAGGGAACCATGGCAAGAGCAACCAACTTGCATATCCACCAGGTACAGTGCTGAGACCATTGCTCAACTTTCACTGTAGAACACTTAAGTCACCTTGAAAAACTTAACGTATCTGTCAGAAAAAAACAAAAGGACAAACAAACAAACAACAACAACAACAAAGTAGGGGCTGGGGATTTAGCTCAGTGGTGTGGCCGCCTGCCTCATAAGCGCAAGATCCTAAGTTCGATCCCCAGTACAAAACAAAAAAACAAAAAAACTAACTTATCTGTCAGAAAGCTAAAGCCATCTATTTCAGTCTGAATTCATTTCTTACACAGGTGCAATAGGTATGGTGTACACCCTTAAAAAAGTGAGGAAATGAGCTCACTGAACATACTTTGAACATATGAATTCCATACACTGCTCAGTATGAGGAAGCCAATAACCAACTATATTTATCACAGTAATGTCTAAAACATGTATACTAAATCCCCCAATTTAAAAAGTTAAGAACATAGGAGATACTTTAAGAGTGTGCCAATTTTTAACTAATATATGTACTGAACAGTGTAATGTAGCAAAAATGAAAATAAGTGAAGTGTGGTGTCACAGGCCTGTAACTGTAGCATTCTGGGAAGTTGAGATAGGAGGATCACAAATTTAAGACCAGCCTGGGCAATTTATCAACTTAGTGGAAACTCTCATCTCAAATTTTTTTTTTTTTGGTACCAGGGATTGAACTCAGGTCCTTCCGCTTGCGAGGCAGGCAGTGGCACCACTGAGCTAATCCCTGGCCCTCATCTCAAAATTTTAAAAGGTCCTAAATTCAATCCTCCAGTTAAACCCCCAACACACACACACACACACACACCCCTCTAATTTAAGATAGGAGTTGGCAAGCCAGCAGCCAAAGGACTGTTTTTGTAAATAAAATCTTACTGGAACAAGCCACACCCATGTGCTTATGTACTGTCTGTGATGAGACATACATTTTCATTTGTTTTCATCAGTGGTTCCTGGCTCATAACTCTCCCTGTAGCAGCAATTCATAGAAAACCAGAATTTCTCTTTCCCAAGCCAGGTCATATAAACTCTAATCTTCCCCCACCTTCTGGGAGCTGGCCATAAAGAAATTCTCTGACCTGCTAGGCATGGTGGCGCACGCCTGTTATCCCAACACTCTAGAAGGCTGAGGCAAGAGGACCATAAGTTAGAGTCCAGCCTGGGCAACTTAGCGAGGCCCTGTCTCAAAATAAAAAAGGGCTGGGGATGTAGCTCAGTGCAAAGGCCCTAGGCTCAATCCCCATTTCTGTAAGAAAAAAAATAAAATATAAATAAATGAATAAATAAATAACAAAAACCACATACAACAAGAACCTCTCTGGCCTGGTAGATACTAAGAACCCTATTCCAGAAAGGATCCTGTCCCACACCTGGGAGGAAGGAAAGATGCAGAGAGAGGCCAGGAAAAATCTCAACAGCCAGGGTTTACATTCTTGCCTTACATCATATTTTTTGTCTAGTCACACTGTTCATGTTTCTCTTTTTTCTTTTTCTTGATGTGGCTACTGGGGATGAAATCCAGACACTCTACCACTGAGCTACATTTCAGTCCCCTTTTTAAATTTTTGAGACAGGGTCTTGTTAAGTTGCCCAGGCAGAATTTGAACTTGTAACTGTCCTGCTTACATGCTGGGATTATAGGCATGTGCCACCATGCCCAGCTTGTCCAGGTTTTCATCACTGTTATGCAACAAAGTCTCCATAAACACTCCAAATAAAAGGATTTGGGGAGCTTCCAGGCAGCTGAACGCATGGAGGTCCGTGGAAGGTGGTACACTGAGGAGAGCAGGCAGCCAGCCTCCACACTCTCCCCACAACCCACCTGTGTATCTCTTGTCTCTATCCTCTGTAATATCCTTGATAATAAACCAGTAAGCATAAATGCTTCTGTTCTGTGAGCTATAAAAGCAAATTAACTGAACCAGAGGCAAGGGTCTGTGGGAACAAGTTTGAAGCTCAGGTAAAACAACCTGGGGCATCTGAATGCCAAGTGAGAGGAGAGGGCAGTTGAGGACTGAGCCCTAAACCTGTAGGTTCTGAGTCTGACAGTATCAGAACTGAACCACATTTTATTAGGAGACAACTAGATGGTGACTGCTACTGTAGAATTGATTTCTTTTTTGCTGGGGGTGAAACCCCCACAAATTTTGGAATTAAAAGAAATTACCTGTGCACTTGGGATGTAGCTCAGTGGTAGTGTGCTTGCCTGGCATGTGTGAGGCCGGGGGGGTAGGGTGGGGGTGAGGAAGACAAAGAAATGATCTGCACTGAGTACACAGTAGGAGAACCTGAGTTTGAGGATTTCTTTCTACATCTTCATGTTGTCTAAGGTTGTTTTCATGACACAAGGCAAGGCTAGGTAGCTGCCAAGGACCTTGTGACTTCCAAACCTAAAACATTATGTGGCCCTTAGGCTGAGGAATCTCAGGCAGAGCAACTTAGTGAAACCCTGTTTCAAAACAAAGAATAAAGGGCTGGAGATGTAGCTCAGTGTGAAGGCTCTGGGTCTTCATAGGTGGTGAGCCTATGGCATACAGGCCCTAACAGGCAACACAGAGCCTTCTGTCGGCACATGTGCCAAGTCACCCCAGCAGCCAAGCATTGGGTAACAGTTTTTGGTTTTTTTTCTTTTTCTAAATTAAAACCTCAGCATTCAGGTTTAATTGCAGCGTTGGCATTTTGTGATACATAAATGGGTTTTGGGTTGCAGTTCGGGCACTTGGGTCTCTAAAGATTTGCCATCACTGCTCTAGGTTCAATCCTTTATACTATGGAGAGAAGTAGGAATGGAAGGAAAAAGGAAATGTTTGATGATTCTTTAACTTGAGACATTAGAAAAATGTTTTCTAAAGTTCTCAAACAGGAATAGATAGCAGGTAAGTCATAATGAACAAATTTGGTAATTTAAAAATTACTTACTGAAGTTGTGGATCTAAGCAATTCTCTTTCTTCTTTTAGCTGTTCAACTAATTTCATCATTCCCTGGGCTTCTTCTACCTTTCCTTCAGATCCTAATTCTTCAATCTAAAAAGGATAGAAAAAAGTCAAAACTCCAAACTAAGCATTTTCTTTTTTCCCTATCCTTTGTTAACATTTACTGTTTTGCCTTTTTTGGCTGGGCTTGTTTACTAAAGCCTCTCTGGGTTTAATTTACCCTTATAATTTTTTTATAAGTTTAATGACATGCAACAAAATGAAAATTTTTAAGGAGTACAATTCAGTAACTGTGAACATACATGCACACACTCATGAAATTATCACCTCCATCTAGACAATGAACACATCCATCACTCCAAGATTTCCTCCTACTCTTTCTAGTACCTCCTCCAACCTCTACCTATGCACATGTGAAGGCAATATGGTTTGCCTATCACTATATATTAGTTTTTGTTTTCTAAATTTTATATAAATGGAGCAACACAAGCCAGGCATGGTGGCACAGGCCTATAAACCTAGCACTCAGGAGGCTGGGGAAAGAGAATCATCTCAAATTTGAGGCTAGCATGGGCTACACAGTGAGTTCAAGACCAGCTTGAACTACATAGAATTCGTCTCAAAACACAACAGGGCTGGGGATTTAGCTCAGTGGTTTTGCCGCCTGCTGCGCAAGCGCAAGGACCCAAGTTCAATCCCTGGTACAAAAAACCAAAACAAAACAAAAATAAATAAATAGAAGAGTTTGTACTCCTTTTGCATATGGGTTTTTTTTACTCAGCCTAGATTATTTTAAGATTTATTCATACTACTGCACGTAGTCAGTTCTTTCCTATTACTGAGCAGTAGTCCATTATCGGGTTACACCCAAAGTTAGTTATTGGGCCGGGGATGTAGCTCAGTGGTGCTGATTCTCGTTACCAAAAAAAGTTAATTATCCATTCACCTATTGATGGATATTTGAACTGCCATTAGTTTCAGGTATTTCTTTGGCTCATTATGAACAAATATCCTAAGAATACTGGTGCCCAAGTCATTATACAGTCGTATGTTTTTACTTCTCTTGGGTACTTAGAATAATGGCTTATAATATATGTTTAACTTTTTAAGAAATAAACTCTTTTTCAAAGTGTCTGCACTACTATAATTACACCCCCCACCAGCAGTGTCAGATGTGTCTAGCTGGCCCAAATCCTTACCAATACTTGGCATAGTAATATTTTAATTTGGGCCATTCAAATGGGTGTTAAGCCACTGTCAGTGTGGTTTTAATTTATATTTCCCTAAATGACAAATAAGGCTGAATATATCCTTTATGTTCATTTGCTATCCTTATCTCATTTAAATGTCTGTCTTGGTATTTTCTGACATTAATGTGCAGAAGTCTTACCTGCTGTAGGAGGACATCAATTTTATCTGTTAGAACCTGAATTTTTTCCTCGTTTTTGCCTGTTGGGCCAGCTGCCTGTTGAAGACAATAAAATGTGTTATCAACAAACATAAACACTCAAAACTCTCACATATTGTACATAATATTTGTTTTTTGAGATAGGGTGTCACTATGTAGTTCAGTCTGTCCTTGAACTTACTATGTAGCCGGGGCTCACCTTGAACACACGGCAATCCTCCTGCCTCAGCCTCCGGAGTCCTGGGATTACTATGCACCATCACACCGACCTTAATATTTCTATTTATAACTATCATGCTGAATCTCAAGGACAATAATTCAATTATTTTCCATTTGTTACTCAGTTACTAATAAGAGAAATACCTTATGACTAGCAAAATCAGTATTTACTAAAAAAAAAAAGAAAGACTTAAAATGCCTTTAAGTACTAAGTAATGAATAGAAGACAAGCTGGAAAAATATCAGAAGGTCCCTGGATTGTCAGAGAACAAAGAACCCTTACAAAGACTGTAAATTTCACTTCATACTTACCCCAGAGGACTGTTGGTTTTGAGATAATGCCAAACGAGCATGGCCTCGTCTGATTCTACGTTCTACTTCTGCAAGTAAGCTTTGTAAGTATCGCAAAAAGTCTCTCTCATAGCCAACTTTCATGAAACGGGAACTCTTTTCATACCTGGTAAAATAAAAAACAAGTCTTTATCCATTACAACTTATACACATTCAGGGCCAGGGATTCAGCCCAGTGGCACCAAGCCTGCCTTGCAAGCACAAGGTCCTGAGTTTGATCCCCAGAACTGCAAAAAAACAAAAACAACAACAAAAAAACTTATATACGTTCTGTCTTAAGTAGTCTCAAGGCCACTGCATTTAGGCTAAAAAGGAAAGCAGGTACATAGGAAGTGAATTTCTGGTTGTTCCTCATTCTGGAAAATGAAAGCAGGACACTGGATTGGGTTTAGTTAAAAGCACAGTTTACGGCCGGGAATTTAGCTCAGTGGTTCTGCTGCCTGCCCTGCAAGTGCAAGGACCCGCGTTTGAGCCTCGGTACCACCAAAAAAAAAAAAAAAAAAAAAAAGCACAGTTTATAAAAGGCTCTGACCACCAGCTCTATCATTACATTGGATCTATTTGTTACTTGACCCAGGATGAGTCTCACATGTAAAACTGGGTCCACTGAAAAGCAAATGTAGCCAGGAATGGTATTCCATGCCTGTAGTCCAGTACTCTAGGAGACTGAAGCAAGAGGATCCCACATTTGAGATTAGCAAGGGCAATTTAGATGCTAAAGTCAAAATAAAAAATAAAAAGGGGTAGGAAATGTAGCTCAGTGGGAAAGCCCTAGGTTCAAACCACAGTGAGAGAGAGAGAATATGAATATGAATGTGCACAAGAACAAGAAAGAGAAGCAAATGTGCCTTCATGCTCAGCATATGCCTGTAATCACAAAAAGATCATGAGCTTGAGCTAAGGCTGAGCTTCAGAGACCACATCTCACAACTTTCCTGCAAAAGCAAAACATGATAAAATGTGATGCAGAAAAGCTTGATATATAACATGCACTCATGTATGGTAATATCCAAGAATCAATAAATGGTATTATCAAATTAAAAAGCTTCTGGCCTGGGGTTTTGGTTCAGTGGTTCCGCCACCTGTTTTGCAAGCGCAGGGTCCTGAGTTCAATCCCCAGTACCTTCCCCCACAAAACAAACAAACAAAAAAAGCTTCTGCACAGCCAATGAAACCAACAGAGTGGAGACAACCTACAGAACGGGGAAAAAAATTTTGCCAACTACTCCTCAGAACAAAAGACTAATATCTAGAATATGTAAAGCACTAAAAAAAATTAGACCCTCCCAAATTTAAAACCCAATTAAAAAATGAGCATTTGAAATGAACAGACACTTCTCAAATGAAGCCATACAAGGGGTCAATAAATACATTAACATCACTGGCCATTAGAGAAATGCAAATTAAAACACTGAGATTTCATCTCACTCCAAAAATAGCTATCATCAAGAAATCAACCACTAACAAATGCTGGCAAGGCTGTGGGGAGAAAGGAATCCTTCTCAATTGTTGTGGGACTGTAAACTGATAAAACCACTATGGAAATCACTATGGAGATCCCTCAATAAACTAAAAATAGAAATTCCATTTGATCCAACTATTCTAGGTATCCTTCTAGGTATCTTCCCAAAAGAGTTAGACATACCACAATGATGTATGCATGCATACCCATGTTTATAGCAGCACAATTCATAATAGCTAAATCTTGGAAGCAGCCCATTTGTCCATCAACATGTGAATGGATACAGAAAATGTGGTATTTATACACAGTGGAATACTACTCTGCCATAAAGAAGGATGAACTTGAGTCATCAGTAGAAAAATGGATGCACCCTGAGACCATAATGTTGTATGAAAACTCAGTATATATAAAGTATGAAATAAAAATAAGAAAGGGGGAGGTGGTATTATAATCCAGCATAGACAATCTAAAAGTGTGCCTCGGTTCATAAACAGTTCTGTTTGCAAATAATTTGGTTTGGGGCTGGGGATTTAGCTCAATGGTGCCGTGCCTGCCTCGCAGGTGCAAGGTCCTGAGTTTGATCCCCGGTGCCACCATAAGTACATACATACATACATAAAGTCAGTTTGTTTACAAACAAAAGCGTTTGACAAAATTTTGCTTCCATTCGCAAACTCTGCATCTGGTGACAACACAACCACGGCCATCTTCCCCACACAATCACAAACAGCCAGCTTCCCCAAAATTGTGAAAGAAATTAGGCTCATTAACCAAGGTACCACTGTACAATTGTCTTACATGTTTTGTATGTTCTTTGACCTATTAATCTGATTCCCATAAGAACGTATGATAATTAACTTTATACAGTCTTACAAATAAATGAAGCTAATGCTGGAAAAATAAAAAGGGGATGGAAGTAGAAAAAAAGAAAATATGTATATATACCAGCTCCCTACAATATGTACTGAAATATACTAAGAAAAAAAAAAAAAACCCATATGGCAGCTACCAGTATCATTATGGAAACTTTTTTATCATCCTAGTGACTGAAGCTCTATCACATTTACTTTATATTAACTCCAATTTCAATGCCTGGCCCTTTAAATCAAATAATGACTAGGAGGGCCAGGGATTTAGCTCAGTGGTTCCGGCGCCTGCCTTGCAAGTGCAAGGTCCCGAGTTTGATCTCCGGTACAAAAAAATGAATAAATAAAGACTAGGAGAAAAAAAAAGTAGGCTTACTCCTATACACCAACATTGAACCCACCAAGAAGGAAATCAGAACAACTCATTCAGGGCTGGGGATTTAGCTCAGTGGTTCTGCCGCCTGCCTCGCAAGCGCAAGGACCTGAGTTCGATCCCCGGTACCAAAAAAAAAAAAAAACACAACAAAAAACAGAACAACTCATTCACACTAGCTTGAAAAAAAAAATTAAATACCTAGGAATTAACCTAACCATGGAAGTGAAAGTCCTCTATAATGAAAATTACAATGCTATGAAAAAAAAAAGAAGTGGAAACTTTAGAAAATGGAAAGACATCCCCTGTTCCTGAATAGGCAATATGACCATATCACCAAAAAATGCAGGAAGCACCACAATCCTAATCCTGGATCAAGTTATATTACAAAGTTACATTAATAAAAACAACACGGTACTGACACAAAAACAGACAAGATGAATGAAGCAGAACTCAGGCTGTAGAAACAACCCTAGGCACTTTCAGCTGTCTCACCTTTGACAAAGGGGCCAAAAACTTATGCTGGAGAAAAAACAGCCTCTTTAACAAATGATGTTGGGAAAACTGGTTATCTATATGCAGAAGAATGAATCTAAAGCCATATCTCTTACCTTATATTAAAAAGACATATTAAAACAAACACTGAATCTGTTGAAAGATAAAATAGGCAAGGCTCTTGAAGACATAGGTATAGGCAAGGACTTTCTGAACAGAATCCCAATTACACAAGGGGTAATACCAAGAATCAACAAATGGAATCATATCAAATCAAAAGGCTTCTACACAGCAAAAGAAAACCAACCAACAGAGTAAAGAGACAACTACAGAACAAGAAAAAATTTACCAACTACTCCTCAGTGGACTAGTATCTAGAATAATATGAAGAACTAAAAAACAACCAGATCCCTTAAAAGACTCAATCAAAAGAAAAAGAGAAGCTGAAATGAATAGATACTTCTAAAAGGAAGTAGGATAAATAGCTAAGTACATGAAAAACTGTTCAGCATCTTTGGCCAGAAGAGAAATGCAAATCTAACAACACTGAGATTCCTTCTTACTCCCGAAACAATAGCCAGCTATCACCAAGAACTCAAAAAATCCCAATAAGCTCTAGGGAGGCTGAGAGGAAAAAAGAAACCCTTCTATATTATCAGTGGGAATGTAAATTATTACAACTACTATAGAAACCAGGGTGAAGAGTTCTCAAAAAATTAAAAACAGAAAATCCACTTGACCCAGCTATACCTCTTCCGGGTATATTCCCAGAACAGTTAAAGACATAATACAGCACCATCTGCATATCCATATTTATATGCAGCACAATTCATAACAGCTAAATTCTGGAAGCAGCCTATAGGCCTATCAACAGATGAATAGATAAAAGAAAACGTGTTATATACACTATGAAGTACTATCAACAATAAAGGAGTCATTTGTAGAAAAATGGACGCATCTTGACATCATAATGCTAAGTGAAGTAAATCAGACAAAGAAGGTCACATATAGCATGGCTTTCTCTTATATGAGAAACCAAAAATATAAATAATTTTTTTGGTTTTTTTTTTGGGAGACAGGGTCCAGGCTGGCCTTGAACTGCAGTGTTTCTCCTGGCTCAGCCTCCTGAGTACTGGGATTACAGACATGAGCGACCATGCCTGGAAGATGTAAATAATTTAAAAAGCTATTAGATGATAAGAAATAGGGAGGCAAACTTTGTGGAGATGAGAAGGGGATCTGGGAAGGGAGTAAAAAAGAGTGGGGAGGAGAAGGGGGAATATATATCATGTACCAATTCCCCAAGATTAATGTAATTATTATGTATTACAAACATATACTAATAAAAGAAAAAGGAAACTAAAAAGGAGGAGGAAGAAGAAGAGCCATTATCAAAAACTGCACTCATTATCAGGGCCTCTTTTCTACCCCAGTAAACTATAACAAATGAGAACAAATAAGAACCCAGAAGCAGGACATAGCCCCAAACCACAACATATACTCAATTTCCATGTCTCCAGAATAAGACTCCAAGTGTTTCCCTTACTGTATCATACAACCGGTGTGAAAGAATCCCTTTGACGGGTCAACCAGGCATTATCCCTAGAGGAAATCATTTCCACATCACCTGGCTGGTTAAGAGACATATTTCAGCTATGAAAAAAGAGTCATTTTGCCGTTTATATAATAATATATTTCAAAATAAGGAAATTATTCTTGAGAGGTCTTTTATTTTTTCTTCAACTCTTTTTTTTCCTGTACTGGGACTGAACTTAGGACCTTGCATTTGCCAGGCAGGCACAGCACCACTGAGCTAAATGCCCGGCTCTAGCAGTCTCCTATTTTTAATCATGGTATAGTTTCAAAGGGAAATAATGACAAGTAAAAGAAATCTGACTTAAATTCCATGAAAAAAGGTTCAAACAAAAATAGTACAACTTACTGTTTTCGTAAATTTTCATCATGAATTTTTTCACATGGACCTGTGAGAAAAGGGAAATATGAATGTACAAATTATTTAGTGAAATTTAACAACCATTTCTCTTGATTTAAAAAGTTTAAAAGAAAAAGAAACAAGATCTAGTGACACCCAAATTGATCCCAGTGAACCATGGAGCATCATGTGCAAACAGCAGTAAGTGTAAGTCTCAAGGTCCACAGAATGGAAAGCAACTCCATGGAAAGAAAAAAGGGGAGAGAAAGGAAGGAAATTTTTCCTTACTGCCACCAAAGAACACTTGGATAAGTGTGGACCACTGGTCTGAACCACCCTTGACACTATCATCTTGAATCACCTGCACACAGAGTTAAGTAGCACAAAACTAGCCCCCAAGTCCTACTCCTTCCCCATCTCCAAAAAAATTAAGCAATTTAACCTTTGTATTTATTTTTTCTGGCACTTACCTAGGTTAGTTCTAATTTTTATGCTGATTTATCTTAGACATCAAATTTTTAAGTTAAAGAAGCCTATTTTCTTCTCCCCCTCCTGCTTCCCACTCCCTCTTTCTCCTTGGCTTGAACCCTGGGCTCACCCACTGAACTTCATCTCCATTTCTTTTAAATTTTTTATTTTGGGATGTCTTGCTTAGTTGCTCAGGCTGAGCCAGAACTTGCAATACTCCTGCCTCAGCCTCTCAGAACACTCGGATTACAGAGTGTGCCACAATCCTCAGCTTAGTGTTTATATTTTGACCATGCAAATAGTATTCTGTTGACCCAAACAAAAGATGAATTATGACATTTGATACTTTTCTTAAAATATTTCATTTGTTTTCCACACCTCTCTTCCCAAATCCTTCTCAAGCACTGCAAATCAGCTACAGAAACCATCTCAATATTATTTTTCCTTAAGACTCAAAATATATCAGATAACCAGTTTTGGTTTTTTCCATAAGTCTTGTCTTCAGTTTGAGATGCTTGTTTTCTCTTCTTTTTTTTTTGGTACCGGGGATCGAACTCGGGACCTTGTGCTTACGAGGCAGATGGTGGAACCACTGAGCTAAATCCCTGGCGAGTTGCTTGTTTTCTAAGCTCAGAATAGAGAAGTCATCTGAGAATTCCTTCTTGCTCTGTATTGGCTGTTTACTGGATCTCATTTTTTCCTTGGTTTATGCACATTACGGTGCCATTTTCTGAGGAAAGGTCCATAGGAGAGCTATTGGCTGAGACCATTACAATTCTGAAAACTTTATTCTTCATTCTCTTTTGGGTACATTACTGACCTTAGCAAAAATATGTTCACTCAAAATCCTTAAGGTGTTTCCCTGATGTCTTCAAGCTTCCTGCGTTGTTACTGAAATGTCTTAGGCTATTCTGATTCACAATTCTGTAACACACACTGCCATTCTTAATGTTTGAAACTTACTGGTGATGTGCGTCAGTGTAGAGCTTTCTCAGCCATCAACCCACTAACATCCCTCATTATTGAAATGTTTTGCTTACATATTTCTTTGATAATTTCCTCCCTCTTCTATATTCTCTGGCTAGAACAATTAATCAAGTATCAGAGTTCTTGAACGATCAATTTTTTTTTTTTTGGTACCGGGGATCGAACTCGGGTCCTTGCGCTTGCATAGCAGGTGGTGAAACCACTGAGCTAAATCCCCAGCCCACGATCAAATTTTTTATCCCCCAGTACTGGGGATCGAACTCAGGACCTTGCTCTTGCCAGGCAAACAGCAGTGCCACTAAGCTACATCCCCAGCCCCTTGGACAACTGAATTTTAATCTTTTCTGTCCTATTCCCCAACATTCCAAGCAAATTCCCTTGATTTTATTTGCAAATTATTATTTCAGATTATCTCTAGTTCTAATTTCTAAGAGCTTTTTATTTCTCATTTTTGTACTGGGGATCGCTCAGGACCTCACGCTTACCAGGCAGGTGCTTTGCCACTAAGCTATATCCCTGGCCCTCTTTTTTATTTCTCAAGAGCTCTCTTTTACAGTATCCTTTTATTCTTGTTGACAGATGTATATCTTATTTCTCCAAAGATACTAAATATTTTTAAATAAGTTTTTTCTGCTTTTCCAGTTATCTAATTCTATTACCTCCCCACCCTGTTCATTCACGTTGAAGGTTTTGTTTCATGTTGTAGATTTTCTTCAAATGTCTGGCTGTGGTTTCCTTAATAGGCAATTGATCTTGAAAAGATACTCCCAAAATCTGACTGGTTAGGAGATTCCCTGTGGGTCATTACGGAAGACACTACGTCTCTGAAACTTCTCACTTTCTCTAGAGAAAAAGCCTTTTTTCATCTGCCAGGGGAAAAACATCTAGCTATATCCTTCAAGAAACAGAGCAGTAGGGCTGGGGATTTAGCTCAGTGGTTCTAACACCTGCTCTGCGAGCGCAAGGACCCAAGTCGATCCCTGGTACCAAAAAAGAAAGTACCAGAACAGAAAAGAACCCCAGTATTAAGACTAAAACCCGGGGCCGGGGATTTAGCTCAGTGGTTTCCGGCACCTGCTGCATAAGCGCAAGGTTCCAAGTTTGATCACCAGTACAAAAAAAAAAAAGACTAAAACTCATTTAATCTCCCCTTTCCTCGCATTTGTATTTTTTTATTAGTACGTTTTGCAGTATACAAACATGTCCATTCCTTGTATGGAGCTGCCACATGTATGTAACACATCTCAATTGCTTTTCCATCCCCTTCCCTCCTGTTCCCCTCTTCCTTCCCCCATCTTTTTTTTCCCCTAGTGCCAGGAACTGAAATCAGGACCTTCTGGTTGCCACCAAGCTACATCCCTGTTCCCCCCACTCTTTATTTTTGGTGCCGGGGATCGAACTTGGGTTCTTGTACTTGCTGGGCAGGCAGCAGAACCACTGAGCTAAATCCTTGTGCCCCGCCCCCCCTTCCTTTTTTGGTACCGGGGATTGAACTTGGGACCTTGGCCTTGCGAGGCAGGCACTGCAACCACTGAGCTAAATCCCCAGCACCCCCCTCACTCTTTGCCCCATTCCCCAGAAAGATCTATCACCCTACTTCCCATGATTTTTTTATTTTGTATTTTTTTATACTTTGGTTTCTTATATAAAAGAAATCATGCAATATTTAATCTTCTATGTCCTATTTCACTTAATATTATGGTCTCAAGGTGAATTCCATTTTCCTATAAATGACTCAAGTTTATCTTTATTTATTTTGGTACTGGGGATCAAACTCAGGACCTTGTGCTTTCGAGGCAGGCATAGGCGCCACTGAGGTAAATCCACAGCCCTAGTTTATCTTTCTTTATGGCATGGATTGTTGATGTTCTTTAGTCCTCATCAGCAACACAAATTTTGTCATTAGATGGCCTAGAAACACTTTGAGACCTTCACTCACTTCATCAGATTTCAGTGCACTTAGCCCCTTTCTCTCTCTCAACTTTCTAGCATTCTTACAGGCACTGAAAATGACTTCCCTTTTCGGTAGTGATTATTTTTAGGGATTCTACTATAGTACTTCATTTCTCAACTTAGATTCTTCAATATCTGTATTATCATCATTGTCATCATCAGATCCCAGTTCCAGCAGTTTCTCATCTACTTTAATGTGAGAAGCCATTTCTACCTTCCCTGCCTCCTCTTCTTTAGGAAGCTATTGCTTTAATGTTCCTACAGGTTCTCTTTCACTGGCAGAAAAGGAGCTACTCATTAGATGTGCTGCTGCCAAGTTCCTGGCACTTCATGCTGCCACTGTGGCCTGCTTTCTGGGAACACCTTCGATCACGATAACTTGGCCATCATCAGGACCAGTGGGACAGGTGGAGGTGATGTCGGCTGCTGCCATCATCTGCAGGACAGTCTGAAGCCTTCTGGCATTCCACTGCCTCCTATTTTCTGCAGCAGCAGCATCCTGAATGAAAAGCTCTGCTTCTGGGCCACAGAATTTTCAAAGGTATTGTCTAGGTCACCTTCGTGCTTCTTTCGACATTTATTCACATCCCTTAAACTTGATGCTATCCTCAAAGGTCAAAGGTTCATTTAACACGTCCACTGTCTCTTCCCCTAAGAGGGTGTTTTCAGACATACATTCACCTAATTTCAAACTTTCTCTCTTAAGCTTTATATTTTCTTCTAGAATTTTACTTCTTGTGCTCAAGCCTAATGTTTTCAAGATTCTTCAATGTCAGTATGGAGAGGTTTCATTCCATAAGCAGCTGACTTCATTTATAGTTTCATTTTTACTACTGTCCTGTGCTGTATCTGAAATCTCATGATCTAGACTATTCCAACTCTCAAGTGTTTCTAATACTCTTAAGGCAAACATTTTAAGTAATGAATTAACTTCTTTTTTATAATCTAGAATATTAGTTATAGATCATCCTGAGAGAACTGACAAAGTTTTTTGTTTTTTTGCATTTCGTGGTTCAGATGGACTAGTCTGTTCCTCCAGAAAATAACCCTCTATCCTCCTGGGTCATCAAAGTAGGAGAAGTGGGATCAACAGATACACAAAACTACCCGAACCACTGGCTCTCCACTGGGAACAATTATGACTCCCAGGGAACATCTGGTAATGTCCGAAGACATTTTTTGGCTGCCACAACTGGGGAGTGCTATTGGCACGTAATGGGGATAGGCTAGGGACGCTGCTAGAACAGGTGGGGAAAACTGGCTCACTATGTCAACAGTTTCAAGTCTGAAAAACTGAACATGGATTAATCACTCTTATTTTCAAACCCATTGATTCAGCTTTGCTGTCTGAGGTACCTGGGGTCTCCAAATCCAGAGCCTATCCAAGGTTCTGCTGATTAATAACACTTGCTTCTATTAGGTATTCCTTTCAGCAGGCTTTTAGTATCCTCTGATGATACATGTTTTGGGGACTGAATGCAGGGCTTCACAAAAGCCAGGCAGGTACTCTAGTGCTAGGTTACACTTATATTGCCCCCCACCCCCTTTTTAAGAACTCTGAGACAAGATCTTGTTGAACTGTCCAGGCTGGCCTCAAATTTTCGATCTTCCTACTTCAGCTTCTCAAGTCATGGGATTACAGCCATGTATCACCATGCCTGGCTATACTCGTCATCTAAAAATGTGACAACTGGGGATTTAGCTCAGTGGCACCACACCTGCCTTGCAAGCACAAGGTCCTGAGTTCCATCCCCCCCGCACCAAATAAATAAATAAATAAATAAATAAAGTAAGTGACATCTCAGCCAGGGATTTAGCTCAGTGGTTCCAGCACCTGCCTCAAAAGCCCAAGGTCTCAAGTTTGATCCCTGTACCAAAAAAAAAAAAAAAAAAGCATGGTTATATAGGAAGGGCATTAAATTGGGCTACATCTAAATTCACTTAACTATGAGGCGTCATTTTTAAAAAAAAAAAAAAAAAAAAAGTGACATCTCTAATTTATCTCCTCTTCCACTGAAATCTCTTAAAATCTTTTTTC
This sequence comes from Heterocephalus glaber, assembly GCF_000247695.1. The sequence continues at coordinate 6,599,375 of NW_004624795.1, read as the reverse complement.
ATTTTAGTGAAGGTCTGGGAGAAAGTAGAAATAAATATATGTTTAATCAAGCCACAATGTTTACACATTCAATAATTAGAAAATATTCCCCCCAAAACCCTTCAAATTATATATATATTTTTTAAATCATAAATTTGAAGCCAGGTGTGGCAGCCCACATCTGTAATCCCAGGATTCTGGAAAGCTGAGGCAAAAGGATTATGCAAGTTCTAACCCCATCTAGGCAATTTGGGCTCTATCTCAAATTTTAAAAACATTTTAAAGGTGGGGATTGTAGCTCAGTGCAAAAATCCTGGGTTTAACTCTCAGGGCCAGATACATAGGCAGAGAGAGAGAGAGAGATAGAGATGGGGGGGGGGAAGAGGAGACAGAAAATTCACTTACCAAGATCAGAACGAGTATTTGTGAATAATTCCGCAGGACAAAAACCACAGAGATAATATTTACAGACCTAGTGAAAAAAAAAAACACACAAAAAACCTTAATTTTTAAATTGTTGTTTTAAAACCATATTTAAGAGGAGTGCCAGATAATATTTTCCTATTTTTTTTTTTTTGGTACCAGGGATCGAACTCGGGTCCCTGTGCTTGCGCAGCAGGCAGCGAAACCACTGAGCTAAATTCCCCAGCCTATTTTCCTATTTCTTAAGACGTTCATATTGTGAAAGCCAGGGCTTTCACACTGAGCTACACCCCTAGCCCTTTCGATTTTTCATTTAGAGACAGAGTCTCACTAAATTGTTAAATTGTCCAGACTGGGTCCAAACTTGCAAATCCTCCTGCCTCAGCCTGCCAGAATGCTGGGATTAGAGGCATGCACCACCACACCCAATGATAGTCATCTTTCGATCAAATATAAGAACAACTTCACTTGCTGAACTGCATTAAATCAGTGACTTTCACAGTCCTAAATTTCAGTAGAAGATGTGCAGGGTTGGCAGAAGTGTCAGTATTTTTTATGTCCTGTTCTCTCTTGCTTCCTAGTCACCCTCCCCAAATCAACAAAAAATATATTTTTCATAACCCATACTGTTATTCTAACTTTCTTGGTAACTGCACGTTTACTAGGTACAGTGTGAGATTCCAAGATGTACACAATGTGTAATGATTCTCATTTTAATTCTTTAATAAACTAGGCCCTATTTGCAGATTAGGACTAAAGAATCATTGTCTAAAAGATAAAATTCATTTAAAGCAATTTGGTTCCATGTTTTCTGCTTAAAAGAGCCTGTCTATAAATGTGTACTTTCATATATACCAATCCTTCACCAAATGATTTTTGGTAGGGAGTGTTATAGGGAAAACACCATTAACATGAAACCAACTGTTGTTTTTGGTACTGGAGATTGAACTCAGGACCTTACACTTGCAAGGCAAGGGCAGTACCACTGTGCTAAATCCCTGGGCCGAAACCAACTTTTAATTCTCTCCTATTGGTACTTTTTAAACTTTCAGACACATCCCAAAACTGCTCTAGCCCATATTTAACTCTGTAACATTGCAAACCAAACCACACTAATCAGAATTCCAAAATAAACCCTCTTCCTTCACATAAAACATCACTGTTACTAAGTGGGTTATCAATGCACAACCTGACTTATGAAAGAAAAGGTAGTGTTAAATTTAAAAGTGAGGTGAGCTGCAGCAGTCATGGCCAGACAGACACAGGGAATCCAGCAGCTGCTACAGGCCAAGAAGCAGGCCTCGGAGGTGTCCGAGGCCCCCAAGCAAAAGAACCAGAGGCTGAAGCAGGCCAAAGAAGCAGCTCAGGCTGAAATTGAAACAGTACCGCCTGCAGAGGGAGAAAGTTCAAGGCCAAGGAAGCTGCGGCCTTAGGATCCCACAGCAGCTACAGCAGTGAAGTGGAGGAGGAGACCCAGGAGAAGATGGCCATCCTGCAGACCTACTTCCAGCAGAATGGGGAAGAAGTCCTGGATAACCTCTTGGACTTTGGCTGCAACATCCAGCCAGAAATCCATGAAAACTACCGCATCAATGGATAGAAGAAAGAAGCGCCTGTTCTGTGGATTAGCATTGTAGGGCTCTCATGGAATATGAAGCTTTAGCAAAGTTGATTTCTGTTCTTATGAAATGCATTAAATTATTTCTTATGTTGTATAATAGTTCTCCCTTCACTTTTTGGAGTAGCATATCTAGCTTCTTTGGACAAACTTAGTACTTTCTCCAAAGATTTCATCTCATATTTCTTAGAAATTTAATGAGTATATGTCTGGTTTCCTATGCCTTTTAGCTCTAGCAATAACTATATCAATGTTGACTTTTTCATTCTTAGATTTAGTAAGAAAAAGAAAAAACAGTTCTTTAAAGAAAGGAAGGGATTAAATAACTTCTTCCCCCTTACACTTTCTTGAAGGTCAGGGGCTTTATCTATGAAAAAGCAGTAAATAATTATTTGTAACTTGCATGATGCAGCAGCCAGCCTTAAAGCAGTATACTTTGAGGAAGGATTAGAACAGCGAATACTAGTATATTTGCTTGTGGTACACTTAGTTTATCTTAACTAAAATTACTAGATGAGCCGGGTGTGGTGGTGCACCCCTGTAATCCTAGCAATCGGGAGAGACTGAGGCAGGAGGATCACGAGTTTGAGATCAGCTTGGGCTACATAGTAAGATCCGGGCCTGCCTGGACTACATAGTGAGACCTTGTTTCAAATCAAAACAAAACAAAACAAAAAAATTTACTAGGTGATAGGACTCAAGAACTTGTTACTTATTAGTTGGTGTGCTGATAATCATTTACAAGTAAAAGTAAAGACTTGTCATGCAAAATAAAAAAATTTAAAAAAGTGAAACCAAGTACAGTGGCTCACACCTGCTATGACTGGAGGCTGAGGCAGGAGGAATTCAAGTTTAAGGCCAGCCAAGGCAACTTAGCAAGACATGGCTCAAAGTAAAAAAATAAAAAGGGGCTAGGAGTGTGGCTCAATAGCACAAGTGCTTTCCTGCCATGCATGAGCCTCTGGTTCAGTCACTAGTGCCAAAATGGGGGTGGGGTGGGTTAAAAAAGATTATGTATTTTGGATAGTCAATACTTTTAATTTTTTTTCTGAAATTCCAAACTTCATGAGATGTTTTTAAATCCTACATACTTTTCTCTAATTACTAAACTGTCTTTTAACCTCACACTTTAGCCTGTCACAATACAGCACCAAAACCAATACTCAAAATATTTTTAAATTAAAATTTAAAAGCTGGATGTGGTAGTCCATCTGTAATTCTAGCTACCTGAAAGGCAGGAGCAAAAGATCACTGGAGTCTAAGAGGTGGAGACTAACTTGGGTAGCATCCCAAAACCTCATCTCAAAACAAAACAAAAAATTATTTGGGCTGGGGATTTAGCTCAGTGGCACCATGCCTGCCTCACAAGCGCAAGGTCCTGAGTTCGATCCCTGGTACCAAAAAACAAAAACCTACAAAAAACAAAAAAATTTTAAGAATTCCTTGGGGCAAAAAAAAGAAAAGAAAATACAAGTAAAAAATAGAAATATAGCTTTTGCAAATAAGGAGGGGAAGAGGGGTTAAACGGAAGGGAATGGTAAAAAGATATATCATATGCAGGTAAAAATTGCCTACGATGAATATGATCATTATGTATATCTAAAATGTACCAATAACATTTCTTAAATAGAAAGGAAAAGAAAAATTCCTTAGAGTCAGGCACAGTGGCACATACCTGTAATCCCGACATTCTGAGTGCTAGGATTACAGTCGTGGGCCACCAAGCCCAGCAAATCTCAAGAATTTCTAGGAAGTCATATAATTCTTTTTGGTAATGAACTTTCAGTATAATACTGAAACATGTGAAAAAGAAGTACAGGGTATGAAATAGCTGAGCAAGTGAAACAGGTCTGTGCTTAGTAAGGCAACATGGGGTAGTTTCAGTTTTGTTCATCACCTAGGAACTACAGAACCATAAACAATTCTGCCTTGGTTTCCTTTTATTTTTATTTTTTTGGTTTTTTAGACAGGGTGTCACTATGTAGCCTAGGCTGGCCTCGAACTCATAGTGACCCTCTTGCCTCAGCCTCACAAGTGCTGGGATTGAGCATACCTGTGTATGCTCACACCTGGCTGGTTTCCTCATATTAATAAAAGAATCAATAAATATCACATAGTGGGTTTGTGTAAATTAAACTTTTTTACGTTTGTTACACTGGGAGAAAAGTATGAATTAGTCTGATTTTTAAAATACTACCAGGCTAGGGATTTAGCTCAGTGACGCCCCACCTGCCTCCCAAGCACAAAGTCCTGAGTTCATCCCTGGTACCAGAAAATCAAAACAAAGAAAAACTACCAGTTAGCTGGGTGTGGTAGTTCAAGGCCAGCCTGGACTACATAATGAGTTCAAGGTCAGCCTGAACTACATAAGTGAGACTCTATCTCAAAAAATAAACAAATAAGTAAAATAAAATAAAATACTACTAGCTAATTTTTAAAGTATTTTTAAGTGCTACACTGACAAAGTAAGAGGACTACATGTTAACCAAGAACTAATTCAGTTCAATCATCAGTCTAATCATCCCATTTAAGAGGAGGAAGTAAGATCAACTACATGACCTGTCCTGAGGGCATCCAGCTATTCAGAAAATTCTCACTAGAATCCATTTTCCCAGTCTGGTTCCATGTGCTCTTTTTACTCTTCAATTCTCCTTAAGATACTGCTTTCCGTTTAATGGCACATCAAAATTATTTCTCTATCCAATAAATTCTAGCCACGCAGACTGCTTCTTTAAAGTCTCCCAAGGGACTGGTGAGTTTTTAACTAAAAATATTAAAAGGGCCAGACATCGTGGCCCATGCCTATAACCCTCACTATTCAGGAGGTCGAGGCAGGAGGACCAAGAGCTAGCCTAGATAACTGAGCCAGACTGTCTCAAAATAAAAAATAAAAAGAGCTGGGGCTGGGGATTTAGCTCAGTGGTTCCGCCACCTGCCTCGCAAGCACAAGGACCAGAGTTCGATCCCCGGTACCAAAAAAAAATTTAAAAAATAAAAACAGCTGGATTATAGCTCAGTGGCAACTGTTTAACATGAGCAAGGCCCTGGGCTCAATTCTTACTACCTCAAAAAATAAAAGGATATAGAAAAACTGGTAGTACATAAGTGCTCCAAAATAAGTTATTAGCATTGATAATAAAAATAAATCCACAAAACTAGTATCTTTCCTTGGGATATAATTATGGCAACCACTTGTATTTTAAGATGAGACTGAGTGTGTTCAGGGTGGTATGGCCATAGACACTCACATTTTAAGATACTAGCCATTTGCATTTAATAGTAATCCCTAAGAGACATAAACCTTTAATATAAATTAATACTTAAGTCTTTTACTCAATGATTCTTTACTAAATGTCCACTAGACCTAGCAACCAGATAACCAAAGACTACGAGAAACAAAGGGACAGAGGATAGATGGGGGCAGGGGGTGTCTGACAACAGAAATGTCCTTAACACAAGTATGACGTATCCTCTTAATATATTTAAAGCAACACCAGGGACCAGAAGAGTTCAATCTCATCAACAGATTTTTTTTTTTTTTTTTG
>NW_004624795.1:6549216-6588826 GCF_000247695.1 Heterocephalus glaber | reverse complement strand
AAAAAAAAAAAAAAAAAAAGGAAGCCAGGCAAGGTGGTGCACACCTGTAATTCCATCACTTGGAAGGCTGAGGCAGAAAGATCACCCAAAGTTCAAGGCCAGCCTGGGCTACATAGTAATTTCAAAACCAGCCTGAACTACACAGTGAGACCCTGTCTCAAAAAACAAAACAAATCACAAAAACCAAAGTATTTTAAAAGGATAGGGGCTGCAGCTCAGCGGTAGATGTATGAGACCTTAGGTTTTATCCCTAGTAAGATGTAGAGGGGTAGGGTGTCGATTCTCTCTAGAAGCAAATGTTTTCCTTTTGGCTAAAAGCTGAAAATGTTTTTTTTAAAGACACCCCAAAGAGAACACTTTTAATAAAACAATTTATGTTCAGCCCCTGAAAGCATAATTTTGTTTCAGCTATACCATGATCATGCTTCGTAGTCATTTATTTTCACATCTTCATTACATATGCCTTTGCATCACTCTTGTCTATTTATCACCTACACAAACTTTTTGGTAAAATATCGGTTTTCCACAGCAGCCACACAGTAAGCACCTCTCTGCCTCTTAGAATCCTTCCTTCAACTGTTCTGGAATGAAGTCCAAACTTTTAACAAGGCTTATTCTTATTTTTTTAAAGTGCTCAAAATCAGATTCCTGCCTATCTCTTTACTCTCCTCCACCCAACAAAAACAAGAGATCCAGCTGTAACATCTACAATTTCCCAAATTCACTGCTCATTTTCAGCCCTTTCTTGCTGTCTTTTGGGCTAATTCTTCCCAATCCTTTAGTTTCCAGTACATAAGGGCCACTTTATTAGAGATGCTCCTTGTGAATATGTACTGACCCAGTCTGGGTTAGGTGCTCCTATTCAGTGGGCTCTCTGTACCACCTTATATACTTTTCCTCACTGTGGTAGTTGTTACTATTTTGCTACTAGCACTACTACCACTATTATTATTTCACAATGCACCACTGACTACACCCCTATCCCTACTGTGGTACTTACACTGTACTATGAAAGTATATTTACTCCACACACACATTTTCTAAAGCAGCCAAACAAATACTTAGGAAATATCTTAGTATTTTCACTGTAATAATATCATGGTTATGTTTTATAAAGTCCTCCCTCATATTTTAGAAGCATATAATGTTTTTACTGAAGAGGTTGAAATGACAAAATTGCTTCAATAATGGAGGGGCTAAGGGACACAGAAGAAATAATTTAGCCATGTGTAGGCACTGTTGAATTGCTTGGAGTACATGGTGAGTTCATTATACTAGTCACTAATTATGTATGCTTTTAAAAAGAGTGAACGGCAATTATATAACAGAGGAACTGCTGGTAACTCAGAGAAGCCAACACTTACCATGTATCATAGACTAAGGCAGAAAATACTGTATTTACTTATTTTTGGTTTTTTGAGACAGTCTCACTATGTAGTTCAGGCTGGCCTCCAACTCACGGTGATCCTCCTGCCTGACTCCCAAGTACTGGGATTACAGGCCTGTGCCACCACACCCAGCAAATATCATATTTCTGGGGGGTTTTTTGGAGGGGGATGGTGGTACCAGGGATCGAACTCGGGTCCTTGAGCTTGCACAGCAGGCGGCGAAACCACTGAGCTAAATCCCTGGCCCAATACCATATTTCTGAAAGAACATTTTGGCGACTCTAAATTAAAATTATTTAGTAGCCGGATGTGGTGGTGTAGGTCTGTAATCCAGGCACTCTGGGAGGCTGAGGCAGGGAAATTGCATGTTTTGAGCCCAATCTGAGCAATTTAGTGACTTAAAATAAGTCTCAAAAAATTAGGGCCGGGGATTTCAGATTATTATTAGAATTAGTTTAGTCAACAAGTTCCTTTCAGGTTGAAATTCAGAATGTAAAAACCTCAATGTGAGCTACAAAATTCCTGTTATATTAAAGCTACTAAAAGCTCCAGACTAGACTTTGCAATTCTGTCCTCTACTAATATGGCTTCTAATGCTTTCTGTGGCACTGAAATCATCCCATGTGAACCCTAACTACGAAAAGGCTTTTCTCCTTACTGTTCATTTAAAACACCAACCAAAAGCAGCTGAGAACTGTTTAAGGCCAAAATAACAATAAGCTCAAACAAATGCAAAATACAGCCAAAGAAGGTAAAGTGTGTCAACCTTGAAACAGTATTAAAGCTGGTTTGACTTTAGCTGACAGAAACTTTGCACTAACCCCAAGATTTTCTAGAATTCAATCTTCATGGTAGATAAGGTTAATGATTTGCAGCACAGATGCATCCTTCACTTAAAACAGAGCTGCTGCTAGGTGTGGTGGCACACACCTGTAGTCCCAGCACTCGGGAGGCTGAGACAGGAGGATAGTCGTGAGTTTGAGGCCAGCCTGAGCTATAGAATGAGACCTTGACTCAAAACAAACAGGGGCTGGGGATTTAGCTCAGTGCTTCCACCGCCTGCCTCGCAAGCAGAAGAACTCGAGTTCGATCCCTGGTACCCCCCCAAAAGTAACTTCAAAACAAACAAATACTGAACTGCAAAGAACCCCACGTGTTCACACATCATTGTGAAGGGTGTAAAAAGAATAGTTTTAGAACTATTACCACCCAACTAATACCAATTAATTATGCACAATCCTCCCCCTAAACTTTAGAATCAGACTCTGGGGCCTGAAGTACAGAAATCTACATTTAATACAAATTACACAGGTCAAATAAAACTATGCAGGGGCCACTTTTAACAGTAAAGTTCCCACTGTGACTATTAAGTATCTATAGGTGCTATGGAAACTGAAATTTTAATAATACCCAGTTGCTTCCTTCTTTTGGTATTTACTCAACCCCACTTCAAAGGAATCAAAACAAAAGGATTCCACCATCTGAAGCACCACCCATCTGTTGTTAAGTGTAGCAGAGAAAAATTTCCAGATAGAACAGGAATGCAAAAATATTTTGAAACATTAGGCTACAATGATGGTGAATCCTTCACAACACTGGCTGGGTTTGTCCATCCCTCCAGAATTAATGCCAACAGTCAACAGCATGAGAACATGCAAATGACCTGGAAATAGTAGCAAGTGTTTCCCTAGCTTTATTATACCGACAGTGATTCCACTACAGTATTTATAAAGGCCACCTGCTTTGTTCCTCCACCACACTCCCAAACCACCCTTCTACCTGCAGACAGGAATCTGAAACATCAGTAACTGATTTGAAATCTGGGAATCTACAATAAAATGCAATCTGCCATTAAAGCTATGAGATATTTTGGTGACAAACACTAGAAATTAAAATCACTAAAAACATTAAAACTGAAAGGCCCTGTCCTGACAAGGTGGCCAGGCTTGTAATCCCAGCACTTGGGAGGATGAGTCAGGATTGCTTCGAGTTTCAAGCCAACCAGGGCTATGCAGTGAGTTTAAGGCCAGCATGAACTACATAGCAAGACCCTGTCTCAAAAAACACAACAAAAAACTGAAAGGGATCAGATTAGTACTGAGATGACATGAAATTTAAATTACTCTTCTTGGAACCTCACCATTTGCAAAGTCATAAATACATCACATATACTGCAATGTATCAATAAACCACCACTTGAGTTTCTTCACATGTTCGAAATTGGTGGCATGAAGACAGAACACTGGTCCAGTTAAAGAACCACTAAATTAAAAAACTACTTCTTTGACAAGTATCCTATTTGCACATCAGCTGAATGCTCTTCTATCTTGCAAAGACTAGATTAAAGTGGTTAAATAAAAAAAAAAGTTGGGCCAGGCATAAACCTGCAATCCCAGCACTCTCAAGGCTGATGCAGGAGGATTGCCACGAGTTTGAGGTCAGCTTGGGCTACATAGTAAATTCAAGGACAGCTTGAACTATATAGGGAGACCCTGTCTCCAAAAAATAAATAGTTTGATAAAAGTTATTTCACTGTTGCAAAGCCTAGAAACGAAACCAGCAAGATAAACAACAAAGTTACTTTTAGACCTATACAGTGACAGATGTGGGGGAGACTATTCCCCCCTAAAAATAAAATAACCCACTGTGCAACTCTCTTAAAAGGTTCACACCTGGAAATCAATGACAAATGCGTGAATGAGTTATCAAATACCCCACATAATAAATCCTACCGGGCTGGGGATTTAGCTCAGTGGTTCCGGCGCCTGCCTCGAAAGCACAAGGTCCCGAGTTTGATCCCCGGTACCAAAAACAAAACAAAACAAAACAATAAATCCTACCAAAAGAAGACTTTGAAATCAGGGGCCACACAACTTCAACCTAACACTTTTCTTTTTTTTGGTACCGGGGATGGAACTCAGGACCTTGCGCTCGCAAGGCAGGCGGCAGAAGCACTGAGCTAAATCCCCCGGCAACACTTATTTTTTTAAGATAATGGACTCACCAACAAGTTGATAGCACCAACTTGTTTTCCAGCACTGCAAAGGAGAAATTTTCCCCTATCCAAAGCCTATGTTTAAAAAGAGTAGCTGGGTGTGGTGGCCGATGCCTGTAATCCCAGCACTCGGGAGGCTGAGGCAGGAGGATCGCTGTGAGTTCGAGGCCAGCCTGGGCTACATAGTGAGTTCAGGGCCAGCCTGAACTACAAAGGGAGACCCTGCCTCAAAAAAAAAAAAGAAAAGAAAAAAGAGTAAGCAACTCCCATTTTTAAAAAGCCTATCAGCTGAGCTACTAGTAGCCTCACAATTTAACAATTGGCTTAAAATCACGTTTAATTACAAACGCAAAGTAACTAAGTTCTGTATCTATTCTTCAGGTTAAGATTCAAAATAAACTTTACAATGCATGCTCTAAACGATATCAAAATACTTGAATGACAATAGCTGCAGGTAGCCAGGGTCATAGAATGGTGGAAAGTGAACAGGACTACAAAGATGAGGTTTAGTTTCGCCGACTGCTTGTAAGAGACGTGGGGCGAACCCCTCAAGTCTTCCCTACGAATCCGAGTTACATTCACCCTGTCTCATACATAGGAGTAAGAGGATCGAAGGAGTTTTATGTGTAAGAAAAAGCCCTGATAACTGCCTACCTGAGGGACTTATTGGATCTGCCAAGAAATATTTGGACATCATCACAGTAAACCCCACCGAGTTACTACCCCCGTTGCATTTCTACTTTTCCCAAGAAGCGTCGAAATTGGATCACTGCTAAGCTATCACGCTTTTTAAACCACTACTCCTGTTTAGAAATCTGTCTCCGATGAGCCCAAGCCAAATAACGGAAGAATGTGCCCTTCTCCCTCGTTCACGAGGTGAAAACGCGGAGCCGCTAGATGCAATCAAAGGCACCCATCGCTCCTTTCCCGCCTCGTCGAGGTGCATTTCAACCTTACCGAGGGCTCTCCTGAGCTTCCTCCATCGTGGAACGACAAACCGCCCGCACCCCGGGCGCAGGCGCGACCCTCCCTCCGGGGCCACCCGGTCACACGTTCGACCTGGTGAGCCCCAGCCCAGCCCAGTCCGGCCCGGCCCAGGCCGCGCTGTTCCGCCCGACCCCCCCCCCACCTCGGGCGCCCGGGCTCCCGGGCTCAGGCCCAAGGCCCGCGGGACTTACGCTCTCGTGGTCCCACCGCACGTTGCTGCGCTTCTCATCCGGAGCTAGGTTTCGGTCCCGGCCCATTAATTCATCTAACAATTGAGCGGCCGAAATCATGGTGCTGACTTCGGGCGGCTGTTCCCACCAGCCCTGACACCCGCCAACGAAAACCCCGGCGACACAGTCGCCAACCCCTTCGGCCCTCTCTCAGGCCGAAGAGCCTTCACCACAGAGGAGCCGACGAGACAAAATGGCCGCCGCACGGGCGCCTTCCCAGCATGCCGTGCTGCCGCGGGGACACGCCCAGGCCCGGGAGGCGCGGGCTGCCCCCCTTCGGCAGCGCGGGGGGCGGGGCCTCCAGGTCTGGCCCGGACTCCGCCCCTGTCCCGGGCCGCGCCTCTGGGCTGGTTGCTGGGGCGCCGGGTCTTCCTGGGCTTTTTCCACAGGCACCTGAGCCTTGGAGCGCGACACTGCCCGGAAGTGGGGAAAAGACCTTCACGTGGTGCCTACGGGGCGTTTTCCCGGGGCGGAAATGGGGTCAGCCCGCTGATTCCTTGTGCCGACTCCATTTTCCTGGTCCCTCTGCCTGGCTTTGTCCATAGCCCATGGATCCCGGGGTGGGAAATCAAGGGACAAGCCCACGTGGGGTGTGGGGCTTCGGTCCTAAGGCCTCCCAGGCTGGAGGTTTTCAAAAATTGTTCTTTTTTTTCTTCCACAAATATCCGAGTACTTAGCATGTACTGAGTACTGTGCTTGAAGCTAAACTCAGAACTTTGAGACGGGGCCCTTGCTCCCTGGATCTTTCGTTTTAGCGACGGAGACAATCGCTAAAGAAATAAAGCCGCAAACTGGTGCAACCACTGTGGAAATCAGTGTAGAGATTGCTAAAAAAACTAGGATTAGAGGTTCCAGCTGACCCTGGTATTCCCCTGCTGGGTATGTTCCCGAAAGAATTAAAAACATCATACCACATCGACATATGCGCACCCATGTTTATAGCAGTACAGTTTGTAATAGCTAAATTTTGGAAACAGCCCAAAAGCCCCTCAACTGGCGAGTGGATAAAGATTTTTTTAAAAATAAAATGGAGTATTACTCAGCCATAAAGAAAAATAAACGAGACATTTATAGCTAAATGGATGCACCTTGAGGCCATACTCATAAGTGAAATAAATAGGACACACATGTGTAAATACCAAATCATTCCTCTGGTGTGAGAAACAGTGTAAATGAGGACCAAAATGTATAATAGATATTGTGAAATAGGAAAAAAATGGTCAAAGGGGAAGGGGAACTGGAGGGGGTGGGGGACAGGGGAAAGGAAAGAAGGGCAAAAAATACTTGAAAGTAAGGAGGAAAAAAGTGGAAACAGCTTACATACATAGGAGAGGGAGGGGTTGAAGGGAGGGCAGGGGAATGAGAAAAAATAAGAATCAAGATATATCATGTAAAAAAACAAAAGATGTATCATGTGCAGGTACAAATTCTCAATGATGAATGTAATCATAAGGTACACCTAAATGTACTGATAAACTCAATTAAAAAATAAAAGCCACAAAAATGTGAGTACAGCCACGGATTTAGCTCAGTGGCACTGCGCCTGCCTGGAAAGTACAAGGTCCTGAGTTCAATCGCCAATACCAAAAAAAAAATCAGTACAACCCAGGCTTGGTGACACACCCCTGTAATCCCACCATTGGGGAGGCTGAGGCAAGGGGATCACCATGAGTTCAAGGCCAGCTTGGACCTCATAAGGAAACTCTGTCTTTAAAAAAAGAAGGGGGCTGGAGATTTAGCTCAGTGGTTCCGCTATCTGCCTTGCAAGCACAAGGTCCTGAGTTTGATCCCCAGTACCAAAAAAATAAATAAAAGAAGAAAAAGGTGAATGTTTAAATTTTTAAAATGGATCACAGGAAAAGACATTTTAAAATGTATCACCATGAATCCCGATCAGAGTACTCCCTTTTACTTCAAACACTTAGCCCGTGGTTTATGCCATTTTCTGGAGAAATTCTGAAAGCCCTCATTCCTAAGTGTGCCTAGTTGTTCTGCTGTGGCTGCCTTGATGTCCCGATGGTGTTTACCTTTCATGTTCATTTTGAATTTCGGGAAAAGCCAGAAGTCACACAGTGCCAGATCAGGTGAATAAGGTGGATGAGGACGCACTGTAATTGTTTTAGGAGCCTGCTTGTCTGTTGGATGGCACTCTCCGCAGCATTCACTATATTTTTCATCACACCTGGTAAAGACACTCACGAAAGAGGACTTCCAGAACTGCTTAAGAAAGTGGCAAGAGCCATAGGATGACTGTGTTCAAAGTGAGGGGAAGTATAGTAAGGGGGTTCATGGCAGTGTATCTTTTTTAAAAATTGAAACATTCACTGTATATTTCAGTCATTCCTTGCAGTAGAGATAGTAGGGTCTGGAAATGTAGCTCTGTAGTTAGACCATTTACCTAGCATGTGCAAGGCCTTAGGTTTGATCTGAGCACTGCCAAGGGGGGAAAAAAACTATAACAGCACAGCAAAGGGTACAAACTCTAAAGTCACATTACCCAGGTCTGCAATCCCAGTTCCAAATCACTGTGCCTTTGATTCCTTATCTGTAAAATGGACTTTATGATTGTATCCCCTACACACAGTGTTATTGTGAAGATTAAATGAATTGATATAATCCAGGACACTCCACATTGTTATAACAGGCCTAACATGTTTTAAATTCCTGTATTGACTACTATGATGATGAGGTGGGAAAAGCATGTTGGTGTCAGAGTAACAGAGGCCACCTGTGCAAATGACAAATGACTTAGGACCTGAAGGAGGATGCTAAGGATCTAGCCTAGCAAAATGGACATCCACAGTAGCCATCGCTCTGTGGAACAATGTTCATCATTGTTTTGATTTAAATATACTAAAACCAATGTCCTGGTGTGGAAGCCAGAACAGAATGGGTTGGAGAGTGAGGGGAAATCAAAAAGGAAAACTTTGTTGCAAACTCTTTTTAAGAAGGGAAGCAGGGCCAGAGATTTAGCTCAGTGGTTTTGCCTCCTGCTGCGTAAGCGTGCAAGGACCAGAGTTCAATCCCCAGTACCCAAAAAAAAAAAAGAAGGGAAGCAGAAGTCAGGTGTGGTGCATGTCTACAATCCCACCACGGGGGGGCACACGACACTGACTGAGGCAGGAAAGCCAGCCTGGGCTACATAGCAAGACCCTGCCCCCCCCCCCCAAGATGGTTACAGATATATAAACACACATAAACCCAGGGGTGCGCCAACACTGAGCCATCTCCCCAGCCTCTTTTTAAACCTTTTATTCTGACACAAGGTCCAAATTGTCTAGGTGGAACTTGAACTTTGCAATCCTTCGGCCTCAGCCTCCCAATGTTGTTTTGTGTATTTTGTTGTTTTGTCTTTTGTTTGTGGGGGGGGGGCTACTGGGGATAAAACCCATGAACTACATCCCTAGAGCTTGTTTTTTAAAAATTAATTTTATCAGTACATTTTAGGTATACAATATAATGACATTCATCATTGGAAATCTGTGCCTTTACATGATCTATCTTGGTTCCCTAGAGTTTTTTGACACCTGGCCTACAGGTAATTTTGATGGCCTGTATGAGTTGTCCCCTAATAATGGTATGAGAAACTTAATCCCCTCCCTGCAACTAATGGGGGTTGAAGCCAGGGCCTTTGCGCTAACCTACATCTCTATTCCCACACGCACGTTGTAGGTAGGGTCTTTGGAGATAGGGTCTTGCTGAACTGCCTGAATTTCAGGCTGGGCTGCAACTCACCATCTTTCTGCCTCAGCCTCCTGGAGTGCAGGAATTTCAGACATGCACCAGCATGCCTGCCTGGGAAGTTTAGTCTCACCAAGCGGTGGTCTCTCAAGGAGACAGCAGGAGTGAAGGATAAGAAAGAAGCTCTAATGAGCTTGGTCATACTAGGAAGCTTGGGCCGGGGATTTAGCTCAGTGGTTCCAGCACTTGCCTTGCAAGCACAAGGTCCCAAGTTCCATTCCCAGTACCAAAAAAAAGTGTCACACTGGGAAGCTCAGAGCCTTCCAAATCAGTTTTTCAGGGGCTGACAGAAACTTTGGGGTTTTATAGAAACGGGAAACAAAGCAGGGTTGGGGGTTGCACAGCCAGCAGGGAGCTAATCCTGGGCAAGCTGTGGTCTGGTTGATCATTACCTGGGGACTGGTTCTGTGAGTGCCATCATCGATGGAGGAGACAACTGTGTTTCCATTGTGAGAGGAGGCTCTGCTCTGGGAGGCAGCCACGCTGGCATCACAGGGTAATTGCTCCCCTTGGAGGGCAGCCTCATCGTGGGGTGGCAAGACTGTGCTTTCCCTGCAACCTGAGGTGGCTCCAGGTGCAGGACAATGACTTGGAGACTTCTAGCATTGCTCCAGGAGGTCTGGAACCAGATCTTTTGAAAGCTGGCCTTTGGGTGTCCCTGCAAATCCTGAAAACTGCTGTAGTCACTCCTATCCTGATCTCCTCAATCTTGCAGGGGGATGAGATAGGCCAAATAAATTTAGGATAGGTAAGCCTTGTTTTGTTTTTTGTTTTTTGTTTTTGTTTTTGTTTTTGGTACCAGGGATCGAATTTAGGACCTTGCACTTGCGAGGCAGGCGCTGGAACCACTGAGTTAAAGCCGCGGCCCTTGTTTTGTTTTTTAACAATACTGGGGATTGAACCCAAGGCCTTTGCACTGAGGTACATCCCGAGCTCTTTGTTTTATTTTATTTATTTTTGGTGCCGGGAATCAAACACAGGACCTTGCACTTGTGAGGCAGGCACAGTGCCACTGAGCTAAATCCCTGACTTGTTTTGTTATTTTGAGACAAGTCTTGACAAGTTGCTAAATTGCCCAGGCTGGGTTTGAATTTGCCATCCTCCTGCCTCTGCTTCCCAGGGTGCTGGGATTATAGGTGTGTGCTGCCAAGCCTAGCAGCTAATAAACTTTATAAGATAGGTACTCTCTGAGAGATTAGCATGCCAACTTGCAGACCTGACCAAGGATTTGTCCACAACTTTTTTTGATTTTTTTGTTTGTTTTGTTTTGTGGTACCGGGGATCGAACTTGGGACCTTGCGCTTTCGAGGCAGGCGGTGGCACCACTGAGCTAAATCCCCGGCCCTTGTCCACAACTTTTAAAATAATAAGGGAGACATGAAATGAAGGCAGAGCCGGGTATGGTGGCGAGTACCTGTAATCTCAGCACTTGGGAGGCTGAGACAGGAGGATCACTGTGAGTTCAGGGCCAGCCTGGGATATATAGTGAGTTCAAGGCCACCCTGAACTAGCAAGACCCTGTCTCAAAAAAAAAAGAAAAAGACCAACAAAAAACCCAGAGATGCCAGGCTTTGTCCTGCTTGCATGTATGCATGTACCCACTCGGCATCTACCTGCAGGCCCAGCCTCTAAGTCCTTGTTACATAACTAACTGAAAACTCCAGGGGCCGAGTCGTCTCTTCCATATCTCCCAGTTCCTATGTTGGAGCCCCAGGATCTCAGAATGTAGCTATATTTGGAGGTGGGGCTTTTGAAGAGGTGAGTATGTTAAATTCGACCATTGCAGTGAGCTGTCATCCAATCTGATTAGTGTCCTTAGAAGGTGAGGAAATTCGGGTACAGAAAGACACCTCAGGGATGGGCTTACTCAAAAGAAAGGCCATTTGAGGGCACAGAAGCCGGCCTCCAAACTGGGGGAGTAGGTATCAGCACAGCTGCCTGTGCTGTTTTGTAGTAGGGCTAAGCACTGCAGGCCTATAATAGAGGTGGAACCAGGGCCCTGTGCACGCTAGGTGAGCGCTCAGATCTGAGCTGCATGCCCAGGCACTGTGAACTAGTACAGAAAGGAAACCACTGCTGCTGCAGGCCTTCAGGCTGCTTCCTGGCCTGCAGCCTGGCCTCTGCCATCTTTCTAAATGTCAGTCTCTCAGTGTCTCCTCCCTGCTCCAAGGTTCAAACACCACAGCAGGGCCAGGATCTGACTGGCTTCTCAGCGTCATCTGCCCACCTGACACTTGCTTCCCACCTGACGCCATTTATGCAGCTCCCTCCAGGCACTGAATGCTCGTCCCCCAGTCCAGCACCTCCTGCACATCTCTCTGCCCAGCTTCGCCAGGCCCAGGAAGCCAACCGGGAGCCTTGGTCTCCACCCACCACATCCAGTGATTCCCTATATTCTTAGTGTCACCATTTTGAGGCAGGACAGAAGAGATAAAGGTAGGTGAAAATAAAAATCATAATTTAAAAAATTGTGCTTTCCAACCAGGTATGGTGGGCCAGGCCTGTAATCCCAGCACTCAGGAGGCTGAGGCAGAAGGATTACAGGAAATTTGAGGCCAGCCTGGGCTACATAGCAAGACCCTGTCTCAAAACAACAACAACAACAACAACAACAACAACAACATCAACAACAACAAATTGTACTTTTAAGAAAGCTGGGGCTGGGGAGTTAGCTCAGTGGCACCACACCTGCCTTGCAAGCTCAAGGTCCTGAGTTCGATCACCTGTACCAAAAAAGGAAAAAATGAAAGAAAGAAAAAAGAAAACTGGAACTTGGGCCAGGCGTGGTGGCACATACCTGTAGTCCCAGCACTCAGGAGAGTTCGAGGCCAGCCTGGACTACATAGTAAATTCAAGGCCAGCCTGAACTATATAGCAAGACCCTGTCTCAAATAGGGTTCCCTAGGTTAATTTACACTTCTTTCCATCCAGAGCCAGCACACCCAAAATTCCTTAAGGATACTGTAACTGTAAGTCCATCAACTAGTTTAGAGAAAGTAAAGAGCAAGAACCTGATTTTTTTTTTTTTTTCAGTACTGGAGATTGAACTCGGGACCTTGAGCTTTTGAGGCAGGTGCCAGAACCACTGAGCTAAACCCCTGGCCCTAAAAGATGTTGGATGTAGCCTTTTTTTTTTTTTTTTGGTACGGGGGACTGAACTTGGGATGTTGCGCTTGGGAGGCAGGTGCCGCACCACTGAGCTATATCCCCGGCCCTAAGAATCTGATCTTAAAATAAAGGAACAGAGTGAGACAATGCAAAGAATGCTTGAATTTTCCATCTTAAAAAAACAAACAAACAGCCAGGCATGGTGGCCCACAAATCCCAGCAGTCAGGTGGCTGAGATGTGTCTCTGGCCACAGCTGTGGTATGTTTCACCTTTGTCCTGATTCTCTCGAGGACCTAGGCCTATCTGACTGCTGTAATGTTTTTACCTAACCCAGCTGTCTATAATACTAGTTGCAGGAGGTGCACCTTAGGGACATGATTAGGTCTTGAGGGGAGAGCCCTCAAGATGGGATAAGGGTCCATGTAAGAGAACTGAGAGCCCCTTGAAGCTGTGCCATGTGCAGAGACAGTCAGGGGCTGGCGGCAGACTCCTGCCTCCGGGACTGTGAGACGTCAGTTTCTGTTGTGTGGAAGTCTATGGCATTTTGTTGTCACAGTCAGGATGGCATGCCCACCATGGCAACCCTCCTCTCCAAGGTTGCCAGCTGTCTTCTTGGGTGGTTAAACACATTTCACACATTTCGGCCCTCTCCTCCTTGCTCTTTCTGCATCTCTGACTCTTGGAGCCACCGCATCATCTCTGATCCCTCCTACTCCTTCACTTATCCTTCTACCTTTTCAGTTATTCCTCTTCAGGCTCCTTGGAGGATTTCTCTTCTGTCCATTATGAATGTGGTGAGTGTTCTTCAGGATGCTGCCTGCTGTCTTCTCTCAGAGCTCACATCCTCTCTTGGGGCTCTCCCTCCTGTTTTCACGGCTTCTGCTAGCACCTTTTGCTGATGAGTGCCAAAGCCAAACCACCACCCAGCTCTCTCTGAATGCAGCACCCACACACACTGCTTACTGGACTTCTCCACTTAAGTGGAAATCAGAAAAGAAAACAGCTCTGGACTGGGGATGTAGCTAAGTGGTAGTATTATACACAGCTAAGTCAGATAAAAATATTGCAGGCACTCAGATAGAGTTAAGCCTTGAGAGAGTCAGGTCAAAGGTAAAACACATCACCGCCACGGTGCCACTGCGGCCAGAGACACATCTGCTGGAGATCAAGCCTCAAGATAAAGACAAGATGATGGCCTGGGGATTTAGCTCAGTGGTTCCACCACCTGCCTCGAAAGCACAAGGACCCGAGTTCAATCCCCGGTACCAAAAAAAAAAAAAAAAAAAAAAGACAAGATGACCAGGCTTATGTACTTCCTCAAAGGATAACACTGGGTCTAATAAAGTTCACATAGACATCAGTCACCTCAGTGGGTGACCAGGACCTCTGGACCCACCATTTCCTAGAAGAAGTCTTTGTTCTTTCCATCCACGCTTGTTAGGTGAGTTGTTTCCCAATTGGATCACTGTTACCTAAGTGACTATACTTGTAACCTTATTGGTTGATCATAGCTTTGGCCCATGTTGTACCCACATGAGTTTAACTCCATAAAACTCTCCTATACAGTGGGGTCCCCAGCTACCCATTCAAGACCCCTCCTATCTCCCAGGAGCTATCCTATCAAGAAATATCTTCCTGTGGCTGGGGATTAGGCTTAGCGGTTCTGCCGCCTGCCTTGCAAGCACAAGGACCCAAGTTTGATCCCTGGTACCTAAATAAATAAATAAATAAATAAATAAATAAATAAATATTTTCCTGCTCTTAACATCTGTTGCTCCTAGAATTTATTCTTCGATTTTTAGAGAACACAAGCTCAGTGTATCAGACAGCCAACATATTGTGAGATATAATATTTTCATATTTCATCTCTGGTATCATTTCCTGTATTAGTAGAGGGCTTAGCTGGGTATGTATGGGGCCCTGGCTTCAATCCTCAGCACTAGAATAGGAAAATCCAAACCAAAACAAACAAACAAAAAGGGCTCTGGAGTCAAAATCTCATTCAAGCCCTTTTCATCACTAAACTGTATGGCAGTGGGCATCTTACCTCTCTGCTAATAACGATGGTCTTACTTTACAAGACGTTTGTGATGGGTAAAGAGAATAATTTAATATGCAACACTCAGTTCAGAACCTAGCAATGACTTGATAGAAGCAGATAGTAGTAGTAATTAACAGCTCAGGGGCTAAAAGTGTAGCTCCGTGGTAGAACCATGTTAAGCAGCTCAAGATAGCTCGAGACAGTTTAATGCAACAGATTTGAAGTGAATTCATGCTCAAATCTCAAACCCTCTCTTCATCCTTTGTCCCAAATCTCAGTAAATGGCACCACCACCTAATCAGCCAAAAGCCTAGCTATTATCTTTGTTTCCTGACCATCAGCTTGCTGTAACAAACCTACGATCTATTCACTCATTTCATACAACAATCCTGCAAGGTAGATGTATTATCACCCGTTTCACAGATACAGGATGTAGGCACAGGAAGGTGGAGTAACTCATCCAAGATTATGTGAGTGGCAAAGCTGGCATAGAAACCCAGGCAGCCTGGCTTCTATCTCCACCCACAACCACTGAGCTCTCTGCCATATACTTCCACTGTAATACCTTCTTGTTTCCCTTGTGCCCCAGAGAGATTGCATGCTTCTAAAATCAAGAACTCTAATTGTTCATAGCAGCATTCTCAGTGACTCAACAGTGCCGAACCACCAGTCCAGGCTGACACAGCCAGAAAGTTAAGAGATTCCTTAGAGACAAGACGAAGTAGAGAAAAATGAAGTAATAGGTACCATGTTACACTCAGATAGAGCAAGGATTATAGGGCTTTTTTTTAGGGTGCTCGGTTTTTGATTTTGTTTTTCTACTAGGGATTGAACCCAGGTCCTCGTGCATACTAAGCATGGCTTTACCACTGAGCTACACCTCCAATGCTGAACTTCGTTTTGTTTTTTTGTTTTTTTAAATTTGAGGATTAACAAATAGAAGGTTGGAGTCAGAGATTGTAGAGGTAGTTTTTTTTTTTTTTTTGTACCGGAGATCGAACTCGGGACCTTGAGCTTTTGAGGCAGGCAGTGGAAACACTGAGTTAAATCCCTGGACCTAGACGTAGGATTTAAGAAGACATTAATGAGGATGTAGCTCAGTGGCACAGTGGCTGCCTGGCAAGCACAAGGTCCTGAGTTCGATCCCTGGTACTGGAAAAAAAAAAAGAAGACATTAATGGATTGGGGGTGTTGCTTAGTGATAGAGTCCTAGCTTAACATGTATGAAGCCCTGGACCCAATTCCCATCTCAGAAAAGAAAAACATATTGCTGGGCGTGGTGGTGCATGCCTGTAGTCTCAGCACTCAGGAAGTTGAAGCAGGAGGATTGTCGAGAGTTCCAGGCCAGCCTGGGCTACATAGTGAGTTTAAGGCCAGCCTGAATTACACAGCAAGACTCGTCTCAAAAAAAAAAAAAAAAAAAAAAAATTTAAAAAAAGTAAGCTCAAGCAGAGTTCTAATTTGCCGCGGTGGTCAATTTAAGAGTTTAGTCATTTTATATTCATTGCCACCTGGTGTGCCATGTGAGCTGTGTGAGCTACTGAATCATAATGCACAGATATTGTTTTTTGCTGTGCACACCCTGACAGTCCTGAGACGGAAATGAAGACTTAATGCCTAAATTCGTCCCGTTGGATTTCATCTCCTCTCTGCTCCAGACCTTCCTCACTGGCTCTCCAGGGCTATTTCCTTAATCCTCTCTTGCCATCTACTGAGTTCCAACCTGTGCCACCTTGGGGGAATCTCTCCAGGCACCTGGGCCCAGCAAAACAGTATTTTCTTTTTCTTCCACTGGGTAGTAAAACAGCACCAAGAAGGGTCCTCAACCTCATTAGATAGATTAGGCCAGGATCCAGCAAACTGCTGTACAGAGGTCTATCCTGATGCTTGAAATCAGGCCCACGACTCCAAACCCTCTTTGGTATTTTCTTTCTTTTTTCCTTCCATGACCTTTATGAAGTGTAATGGTTTATAATCAGTGATAAATTAAAGCTTATAAACGGTAAAAAAGACAGTATCAATATTCCTGAAAGCCAATGTAGAAAAAAAATGCTCACTTAAAATAAATTGCAATAAATAATCTAACAGAATGGTTCCAAGCACGGACCAAAAAGAAAGAACAGTGTAATCTATATGTGCAATAATGGCGCATTACAGTCGGATCATGTTCAGCCCATTTCCCAGTCCTGCTGGGCAGGAAAATGAGCCAGCCCAAATTGGAAAAAAACAACCCACCAATTATCTTTGATGCCTGGTAAACAGCCTGCGCCAGAGGATAAGGCTTTTCTGGCTCTCTAATATACTTTCTTTCTCTTTCCAAGTGTCTGTCTTCCTCCCTGGAAGCTGCGGGATGGGGAGGTCTAAAAATAGCCAATGAATCACGGTGGCTAATACTGTGTTGTGGTTACATAACCACCCCTCCCCACCCCCAGCCAGCTCAGGGCAGCGGCGCCGTGGGTCGGAACGCGAGAAATCTGGGTCAGGGTTGTCACACTGAATAGGGTCCCCCGCAGTCGGCCTTAGGAGGCGCGGCCGGGGAGGAGGCCTGGGCCTGCGGGTTGCGAGCCGGAGCCGGGTAGCCACGGGCAGAGGGCGGGCGACAGCGCAGGCCTCGGGCCAGGCTCGAGCAGGGCGGGGAGCCCCGCGCTCTCTCCCCATGGCCCGGAGCCGGCCGCGGAGAAGGCGGAGGCGCTGACAGGCCCGGGGCAGGGCGGGGCGGCCGGGGCCCAAGGCCGGGGAAAGATGAGCGCGCTCCTGGAGCAGAGGGAGCAGCAGGAGCGGCTGCGCGAGGCCGCGGCCCTGGGGGACATCCGGGAGGTGCAGAAGCTGGTGGAGAGCGGAGTGGATGTCAACTCCCAAAATGAGGTCAACGGCTGGTAAGTGGGGATCGGGGGTGGCCCAAGTTCAAGGCCGTGGTCCCTGGGCGCCAGACAGCCTCAGAGTGGGTGGGGCCCAGCGCTGTCCCGGACCACCCGGCTAACGTGAGGCCGCCTCAAGCCTGCGGGGCGCATCCTACACAAACCCTGGCCGCGGGGCTACGCCGAGCAGCGCCCCCCAGTTCCCACTGTCCCGTTTCCGGCCCCGCTAGCTGCCTGGGCCGGAACCGTGCTGAACACTGATTTCTGGCGACTCTGCGTTGGTGCTCACCCTAGTTATTTTGCCATAGGTGCTTCTTCGTGCAGAGCTACAAGCATAAGCAACCGAGGAAGCAGGAATTTTCGAAACTCCCATTTTTTTAATTTTTTTTTTGAGACAGGGTGTGCTTTGTAGTTCAGGCTGGTCTTGAAATTACTATGTCGTCCAGGCTGGCCTCGAACTCAAGGAGATCCTCCTGCCTCAGCTTCCCCAGCCCTGGGATCACAGGCCTGCGCCACCACACCCGGCCCTCCCACGATTTCTTTAGCCAAAGCTAGGAGTAGAAACAACAAACCTACCACTTGCATCATTCTTCTGCCTGTTTTCTTTTTCTTTTTCTTTTTTATTTTTGGTACCAGGTATCCAACTCGGGTCCTTGTGCTTGCAGGGCAGAGAGTGGAACCACTGAGCTAAATCCCTGGCCCCCTGCCTGTTTTCTTACTACATCTGTGATTTGCTGCTGCCTACCACTGCATGTTGAGAGAAGACTAATTTGTTTATCTTGTAGAGTTGCTTTGTGTGCTTATTACAATTTTAAATAGGGAATTTCATCTGAGGTTTTAGATGTCTGTCTGGCCACATATTGGTTCCTTCCCAACTAAATAAGGAGTGTCTCTCTCCCTCTTTTTGAGACAGGGTCTTGGCTTTGTAGTTCAGGCTAGCTTTGAACTCATGTGCTCCAGGCTGGCCTTGAATTCACAGTGATCCTCCTGCCTCAGCCTCCTGAGTGCTAGGATTACACCATGGCAGCCCCAACAAATTGATTTACAACCTTTTCCCTAAATAAAAAAATCCTGGATAGCTGTTCAGAAAGCAGGGGAACTAAAGATACAGTCCTCCTGTTGTGTTTTGTTTACAAGTGTTTGGAAACTTGCAGCTATGTGCCTTTTCAGAACATTGCTCTGAACATTGTTCAAAGCTGTAGTTACTGTCTTGGCACTGGATGGCAGTGTTGTACCGATGCGTAAGCCTGTACTTCACCTCGGGCTCTTCTCCCTGCCTGCCTACATGTGCGACCTTACCTGAGTCGCTTCGTACTTCATTTCAGAAGGATGTTGTGAGCATTTATGAGATGAGGGATAATAAACAACTAGCATCTATTGACCATGCTGTGTAGCACAGATGCAATTCCGAGCCATTTACATATACTGTCTCCTTCCCAACTACTTGGGGTGTAGCTGTTGTTCTTTTCTCCATTTTACAGATGAAGGATTCCGAACTTTCCTCAGTTTGTAAAATGCACCTAAATTAATAAATTTAAAATTTAGTAGGGCCGGGGATTTAGCTCAGTGATTCCGCCACCTGCCTCACAAGTGTAAGGACCCAAGTTCAATCCCTGGTACCAAAAAAAAACAATTTAGTAATTCTACATCACTGTTAGAATTTAAGGGGCCCGGGATTTAGCTCAGTGGTTCCATTGCCTGCCTCGCAAGTGCAAGGTCCAGAGATCTATCCCGGGTACCAAAAGAAAAAAAAGAATTTAAATAATTAGCTAGGTGTGGTGGTACACACCTGTAATCCCATCACTCCAGAGGCTGAGACAGGAGGATCACTGGGAGTTCAAGGCCAGCCTGGGCTACTTAGTGAGTCCAAGGCCAGCCTGAACTACATAGTGACACTCTATCTTGAAAAACTAAAAAATAAAAGTTAAAAAAATAACCAATTCATCAGCTTTGTGATAATTAAATGAAGTTATGTACAGAAATGCACAGCACTTGATGTACTTTAAATACTCTGCCTAAAGTGCTTTATCCCTGGATTCCACCTGGTTTGCTCTCTGTACTCCTTCAGATCTGAGATATCCCCTTCATGATAAGCCCTTTCCTCGGCCTTCAGTTTAAAATTGCGTAAAGTGCCTCCTCAATCTTTGTTATTATGTAATCTCTGACCCTGCTTTATTGTCCGTTACATTAATCTATACCTAGCATACCCCACTCATGCTTTGCTTATTTATGTGCTGACTGCCTCAGTTTCCTCATCTTGTAAAAGGGGGAGAATGTTGATAATAGTACTTACCTCATGGGATTTTCATTTTCTTTTTATTTTGTGGGGGTTTTTGTTTTTTTTTTTTTTTGGTGTTGGGGATCAAACTCAGGTCCTTGTGCTTGCACAGCAGGTGGCAAAATCACTGAGCTAAATCCCCGGCCCTTCATTTTCTTTTTGATATGAGAGTATCCCTATGTTGCCCAGGCTGGCCTTGAACTCCTGGGCTCAAGTGGCTCTCCTGCCTCAGCCTCCCAAGTAGCTGGACTTGGAGAGGGCCCTCACATACCTGACTCTTCATGGGACATTTTGAAGATCCAATGAGTTAATTATAGAGAGAGCTTTTATAGCAACATCTGACACGTTAAGCATTATATCTGTGTTAACTGTTGCTACTGTTCTCTCCTTATTAAGCAATATGGCGGAAGTGGCAAATACTTCTTTAGCACAGAAAAGCAGGATGGCGGCTGCTTTCAGTTCTTGGCTGCCCCAGAACCACAATTTTAGCAGTGATGAGTGATGCCCCGATGGTGAGTGATGCCAGGGCCCCCGGACTGGAATGCTTCCCAGTACTGATCACATGTTCGGACTGTGAACGCCCAGGCTGAGGCGCTGACTTCGAGACAGAGCGCCCTCATAGGTGGCCCTTCCAGTGTCGCATGTCCCCCCAGCTCTCAGGAACAAGTGTGAGGGCTTGTGAAGAGACTGAAAATCCTGCCTGGCTGCTGTGCTGAGTTAGGGCTCCTGAGCCACACAGGGCAATAAACGATGACCGAGGCAGTGCTGTGTGGATGTGTCCTGGAGTCGCTGTGATCCACGTGCAGTAAAGCCCTCCCTTGCTTTCCAGCTTGTCACAGATAAGTGATTTACTGGGAGCACGTGAGCATGTTCCGACCAAAAGGGACTGTATTTTTCTCATCACGCCCCATTCATTTTTTTTTTTTTTTTGGTACCAGGGATCGAACTCAGGTCCTTGCGCTTGTGCAGCAGGCGGCGAAACCACTGAGCTAAATCCCCAGCTCCCCATTCATTTTTGAGTGCTCACTTATAATGATTCGCTTTTCAAGCCTATGCCACAGACATCCACACACAAACACTCTAGGCGGCAATTTTCCAGAATCGAGGATATTTTGGATCTCCTACTCTAAGCAATGTCTGTCTTCTCCTTGGTTCATTCACCCACTAAAAAGAATGAAGCACCTGTAGATGCCAAGCAGACACTTTCCTGTCTTTGTGGAGCATGTAGTTTAGTGCTTGGGTGAGCCCTGGCTCCATCCTCATCACTGCCCCAAAAATCAGTGGCAATAACAGCAGCAACACAAGACTCATTCTCTTCACATGGGTTGTAATTTCATCACAGAGGATGCCGCGGAGGCTCCTAGATAATGTCATTCTGATGATGGTAGTGTGGAGTGTCGCTAAACATCAGTGGAGTTGCTCCTGGCCAGCCAGACAGTCCAGCTTTCTGTAAGTCACTAATGTGGAGGTGCCCAGGGCAAATCAGCCTCCTCCAGGAACCAGGTAGCTGTACTTCTGGGTTAGTGACCTGACCCTCACTCTGGAACACACGTTCTGTTCTTCATCATGCCCGTGCTTAGTGACAGACCCCTGAAGACACTGATGTCAGTTCAGGGAGGGAGGTGGTAAAAGAGGGCATTTCAAACCAGAGGGAAAAAGTCTTTTCTTTCCGAAATATGCATTCAGCCTTGGCACCTGGGGGTGAATTCAGTAGCTCTGAATCCTATAACTTCTAGTAAGATGGAGTTTTTGCCAGAATGCTAATTATATTTCTGTATAGTATTAATATAATAGCCCCTTGGAGCATACAGAATCACCTCCTATGTGTGCAATATTTAATAATTAGGGGCCGGGGATTTAGCTCAGTGGCACCTCGCCTGCCTTGCAGCGCAAGGACCTGAGTTCGATCCCCAGTACCAAAAAAACAAAAACAAATTCAAAATTTAATAATTAGTTTTACTGGGGCCGGGGATTTAGCTCAGTGGTTTCGCCGCCTGCTGCGCAAGTGCAAGGACCCGAGTTTGATCCCCAGTACCAAAAAAAAAATTATTAGTTTTTCTTAAATGAGCCTGATCGTTCAAAGTCTGATCTTGAATATTTGGGGTTGTTGGTGTATGCATTTTAAGTGCTTTGGGAATGAAACTATGTGTGCTTTTATCCGAGCAGATGAGGAGGATAGGTTTGGAGCCTTCTGGAGAGAAATAGGAAAGCCAAGTTTTTAAAAATGGAAATTTAGCCAGCTGGGGTAGCACGCACCTGTAATCTCAGCACTTGGGAGGCTAAGGCAGGAGGATCATGGTGAGTTCAAGGCCAGACTGAAGTGCATAGCAAGACCCTGTCTCATAAAAAAGGAAATTTGGAAATCCTCTGCGTGTGTGTGTGTGTGTGTGTGTGTGTAGGAAAGAGGAGGGAGGGCCGGGGATTTAGCTCAGTGGTTCTGGCACCTGGCACCTGCCGCACAAGGACAAGGTCCTGAGTTCAATCCCCAGTACCAAAAAAAAAAAAAAAGAGGAGGGAGCAACTGAGGTTCAGACAGGAATATCTGCTGTAGTAATACTAATCGACATGACAGAGCAGGCTGCAGATAGGTGGCTATTTGCCTGATATTTCATCTTCCAGTGACACTGGATGCATATGAAGTGAATTTTTGTTGTCCCTGAAAAGGAAGGAGGCAATACAGAAATATGTTTTGAGGAGACTGAGAGAATCTAATGACCTGAAGTGTCACTGGAATCAGCCACTCTTCTGGAAACAATTGAAATGAAAACTCCTAGGATAATTTAATTCCCCCCAGGGATTAGGAATTTTTTTAAGTGCTGGAGATCAAATTCAGGACCTGGCATGCTAGGCAAGGGCTCCACCACTGAGCTACATCCCCAGATGCAGAAATGAAACTTAAAAATAAGTTGTAAGTATTTTGACCATCTGCTTTGCGAAATAAAAAGTTGGTGTCTAGCTGAACTCTAGTAAGCTTCCAGATATTTATGTACCGATGTGTAGAATTTGAAATCTCAACCCGCCTGTCCTTGTCTCCTTCCCATGGGACAGGACCTGTTTACACTGGGCATGCAAACGCAACCATGGTCAGGTGGTCTCTTACCTGCTAAAATCAGGAGCCGACAAAGAGATCTTGACCACCAAAGGGGAGATGCCAGTACAGCTGACATCGCGAAGAGAGATCAGAAAGATCATGGGAGGTGAGTCTATGTTTGGGGGGAACATTTGATTTTGCCAGACTAATTTGAGACTCGTGGTGTAATCGGCCACATTCTTTTTTTTTTTTTTTTTTTGTACCGGGGATCAAACTCGGGACCTTGCGCTTTCGAGGCAGGCACCGGAACCACTGAGCTAAATTCCCCCGGCCTCAGCCGCATTCTTGATGCCAGGCAAGCAGCTGGTGTATTCTTCAAAGTTCACCATCGTGCCAAGACAGTAATTCCATATTGTTTCTGGGGAGGTCAAAGTCGTAAGGTTCCTGTTTGGTTTTGGTCTTGGTAAAATTCAAAATAATGATAAAAGTAGTAAATATAAACCTAACAAAATATTCTTTTGCTTTCTGACCTGAAGAGCCAATAAACACCGACCAAAGTACTTGTCACATTCTGAAGGACACAGCTGCTCAAAGATGCTGTTTTGGGGTCATTTTTAAAGAGCTGTAAACGTTCTGTGTTTGTTCTCTTTTAAGTGGATGAGGAGGAGGCTGACGATGACGACCTCCCCCAGCAGAAGGAGTTGGAGCTGCCCTTTGTTCCCAACTACTTGGCCAACCCACCCTTCCCCTTCATCTACTCCCCGGAGGCCGAAGATTCAGCCCTGCTGCAGAACGGAGGCCCCTCCACCCCTCTAGCCTCACCCCCCGCAGACGGCTCCCCTCCACTGCTGCCCCCGGGGGAGCCCCCCTTGCTAGGGGCTTTTTCAAGGGACCACACTTCTTTAGCACTGGTGCAGAATGGCGACATGGCTGCCCCTTCTGCCATCCTCAGAACACCAGAAAGCACAAAACCGGGGCCTGTTTGTCAGCCACCAGTGAGTCAGAGCCGCTCCCTGTTCTCTTCTGTCCCATCCAAGTCACCTGTGTCTCTGGAGCCTCAAAATGGGACATTCACAGGACAGGCACCAGCCTTCCAGCCATTTTTCTTCACTGGAACATTTCCATTTAATATGCAAGGTACAGCTTGGGCAGCGAACAACCTCTGTAGCAGGGGAGTTGGGCCCAGGGCACTGAGATCTGCTTATATGTTGGATGTATAGTTACAAACTTAGAGAAAAGTTGCAGGGCCTGTAGAAGGAACTCCTTTTACTCAGATTTAGCAAGTGTTTATCTTTTGCCCTTCTACCCTGAAACACTGAAGTATTGTTCCTTTGTGGCCTTTCTAGAAACAAGGATATTCTTTTATATAACTTCAGGATAATTATCAAATTTAGGAAATAGATCAGATATGGTGGTGCATACCCATAGTCCCAGCTACTCAGGAGGCTGAGGCAGGAGAATGCTTAGCCTGGACAATTTAGAGAGAGCCTGTTAGCTCTCAAAATAGAGAAAATTTTTAAAAAGAATTGAAGATGTAGCTCAGTGTGAGGCCCTGGTTTCAGTCCCCAGTAAACACACATACATTCCTGTAACTTTGATGTAGAGCCCAGTGTGAACATTGAGGCAGGAAGATCGAATTTGAGGATACCCTGGGCTAGATAGCAGAAGCCTCCTGCCTCAGCCTTCTTAGTGCTGGGATTACAGGCCTGTACCACCGTACCTGGCCTATATTTAAGTTTTGTCAGCTTTCTCAACCGTGCCCTTTGTGTCTGTGCGCCCCTCCCTTTCTGGCCCAGGATCACCCATTGCATTTAGTTATCAAGCCATCTGTCTCCTTTATTCTGGAATAATCTCCATCCTTTCTCTATCCTTACCACCTTGATATTTTTATGACTCCAGGCCAGTTATTTTGTAGAATCTGATCTATCATTCCCTATTTATTAATTGGTATTTCATTGTATAGAGATGCTTTCCCAGGCCGGGGATTTAGCTCAGTGGCACTGCGCCTACCTCGCAAGCGCAAGGTCCTGAGTTCAATACCCACTACCAAAAAAAGGAAAGAAATGCTTTCCCTTCCCCATTTATATCAATATGGACTCATGGATTCTTATATTCACTGGGCTTAATCTGCTCCTATTGTTATTTTGATATTCAGATCATTCCTGATTTGGCCAGTGGGAGCCCTTTCAAGCTAGTTCTTCCATCCCTTGAACATGTCTTCATCCTTCCTAGAATACTTACTCACTTTCTAGCTTAACAAGATGTTCCAGCCACATAGTGTAACTTCCCCTACCCCTGGCCTGGAATCAACTCTTTCTCTAAGCAGCCCTGGTTCTTTTTGGTAGAGAATAATATTTAGAAACCAGGATTGGGCACAAGGTGTCCTTATTCCTACAGGTATGTCATTTCTTCCAGGCTTACACAGAGGACAGCTAGGAAAGAAAGAAAGAAGCAAGGTAGGTATGGTGGCACACGTGTAGTCCCAGCACTCAGAAGCTGAGGCAGGAGAATTGCAAGTTGGAGGCCAGCCCGGGCAACGCAGCAGCTTAGTGAGGCCCTGTCTCAAAATAAAACATTTGAAAAAGGTCTGTTGGTGCAGCTCAATGCAAAGGCCCTGTGTTCAGTCCTCAGTAGTACAAAAAACAAAGCAGACAGAGAAACATAATTCATATATACAGGTGTACAGTATTCCTGTATCTGCTTACCTGCATCACTGGAAGAACATTAGAAACCACAGTTCATCCTGATGGCTCCAATTCCAAACAGCACAGGGTACAGTGTGGTCTTTCCCTTCTCCCGCAGACCACTTCTGATGTCTTCAGCCCTCAGTTCCAAAGGCAGATATGAACGACCCTTCACACATGGATGGTTGCCCCTGCCCACTTCGATTTGGGGAGCCGCAGCCTTAGATGCAGGGAAGACAGCTCAGAAACTGCTGCTGCAGAGCCAGGACTGGGTCTCAGCAGACCTCACTGATCTTTGGCCCCAGTGTGATTAAGGGCAACTATCTCCTGGAAAACATCTTAAGTTATGGGCTGTGCCATGGCAGACTATTCATTACCATTTCTCCTTTCCCAGAGCTGGTACTTAAGGTGAGGATTCAGAACCCATCCCTGCGAGAAAACGATTTCATTGAAATTGAACTGGACCGACAGGAGCTCACTTACCAAGAGCTGCTCAGAGTGAGCTGCTGTGAGCTGGGTGTCAGCCCAGACCAAGTGGAAAAGATCAGAAAGCTCCCCAACACTCTGCTGAGAAAGGTAAGGTCAGTGCTGAGCTCTAGTGGCTGCTTTTGCTCTGAGAAAACAGTTAACCACCTCCTTGGTTAAGTGTGAGTCATAGGTAAGAAATGAAAAAAGAATAGAAAAGGAGCACGGTGGTTTTCCAAGAGTAATCAGAAAGTATTCTTTCCCTCCACTGAGTCATAGAGACACCGGCAGTTTTGAAAATTGTAAAGTACCAGACAGAATGTTCTGAATTTCTGCTCACGTGTACCTATTTTCACTCACTTCCTTAGTGATTTGCAGGGATTGCTTTGTGCACCATTAATGTGCTTGGTGTTTTATGAGATAAAATTGAAGTTACCTTCTAGAGCAGACCCACATGGGTGCATGTGTGGTTCTTCCATCTGGAACATCAGGCTTTGGTTCCTTGGGGCCCCTGACGAAAATCAACCCATTCATTTCCTGTTCCTTCAAGGCCTCTGCTCCTCATGCAGCAGTGGCTGTTAAGGCTTCCACCATCTCAGCCCAGCTCCCCCCTGGGGATTTAACAACTTTGGCCACAAGGATTTTATTTTCCCTTGAGATTCTGAAGCGAGCCAAGATACTGGTCTCGATACAGCCTATCAAGTGTCTGCAGACACGCAGCTCTTAACCTGTTAACCTGTTTTGTTTTAGGACAAAGACGTTGCTCGACTCCAGGATTTCCAGGAGCTGGAACTGGTTCTAATGATAAGTGAAAATAATTTTCTGTTCAGAAATGCTGCCTCTACCCTGACTGAAAGGCCTTGCTACAACAAGAGAGCTTCCAAGCTGACGTACTGACGTTAGCAACAGGGACTTCTATCACTGAGTATTGTGACAGTGCGTGTCATCTCTGGGCCAAGGACAAGCCATTGATCCAAAAGCCTCAGATGCCCTGGAGGGCCCCTGGTGCCACTGCGTAGTATAGACTAACACCGTTCTGCCAAGGCAGGAAGCCCTAACCTCACCCCAGCAGTGGTGCCACGCTTCCAAGCCTCTTGGTGCACAACAAACCTATCGCTTGAAACTGAACAGCTGGGAAGTGGTCTGGAGAGCCGAAGTGAGCTCCAGCCAGTGCGCTTGCTGTGCGGAAGGGAAGAAAGTGTCTGCGAGGATGCCGGGAGTGGAGCGTTTCCAGCCACTCCTGTGCACGGTGCCCTGAGGGCTGGGTTTGCTGCCTTCCTGTGTCCGAGTCACAGGCTCACGACTCTTAGAACTGTGAACCGCACAACCGTGAACTGACCGGCAGGAAGGTTGGGGAAAACAGGCACCGGCCAAAGGGATGAGTGTGATTGTGGTTGTGAGATTTCCTATAACGTACTTATAAATGTTACTCAGGTTAAAGTATTTAAGAATACAGTTACCTAATTGTGAATAGGCTGCTAACCAAAAGGGCCTCCCCTCCCCCACTTCCCTTTGTGCCCCTCAGCCTGCTTCTGTCCCCACAGTCATCTCTGTCTCGTCACTAGAGGGCTCTGCCGCTTTCCACGGGAACCTCTGCTGTCCCCTCTGAGGCGCTTCCTGTCACTGATGTGTTAACTGCACCGTCCGTCCGAGATCCTCACTCTCATCTTCCACTAGAAATGAAAAGCAGTTTTTGCACCTGAATCTGTTGCTATTTTAGAGGTTATTGTGGGAAACTGAGCTAAAGGAGTTAGCATCTTTATTTTTGTATCAAAGATAAAGGTTATTTTGAAATTATCAGGATTTTTACACAACTCTGAAATCTGTTGCTTTTGTAAACCAATTGTTTGATCTTAGGGACTCCTCCAACTTCCACCACCAATCCACTCAACAAAGCGAGTTGGGAGACTACTGGACCTAAACAAAGGCAGGAACAAGCACCAGGTCAAACTCTTAAGCGTGGCATCAGAACTTTTTTCAAGAATGCATTCACGGATTCTTTTCCCTTTCCTCAGAGTCAGCCATGGTACCAGAGAAGCCAGCGTCTTGTTGAAACCAACAGCTTAGCCTTCGAGCTAGGAGCCCAGACAGGTGCCCGGGACAGCGGGGCTGAAGCCAGCCGAGGAGGAGCAGCCCTGCTGTCTTAGGACCTCTCTCCCCATAGTGCCTATAGTTTCCCAAGAAACTGAACTTCCTGTTAATTTTATTAGAGCACTGCAGTTAGCGGGAACATGCAGAAGATGTCACGGAGGAGACCGCTGTGCTGCCCGAGTGCTGCCGTGAGGCTGAGGTATTCTTCTGGGCCAGTTGCTCGAGTCACTCTGTTCAGTGACTTGGCTCCTACCGGTTCCTGCCAGCGACTGCCTCACCCTCTCCAGGTGTCTGCATCGCAGGGTAAAGGTCGATTGTCACCCCCTCAAGTGCTTTGAAGAAGACCCCTTTCTTGTGTTCCATCCAATCAGAAACTACTTTAGACGTACTGACTTTTTTTTTTTTTTCCCCTTCGCTTTGAAAAAAGTCACAATTTACTAATACAATTAAGTGTGGTTCTATCCTGGAAGAAATAAATTCAGTATTCATGTCTAAATTACTGAGGTTCTACTCTTTGAACCACCTGGATTCATTAGTAGCCGAAGAGCAGTGGAGGCCCCTGGCTGGGAGGTAGCCTGCAGAGGGGTCCCCTGGCTCAGCACATGGAGAGAGGCCGGGGGTCCCAGGTGAGAGACGGGTCCTTGGCGGTGCCCCACCCCAGCCTTGCTCCTGCCTCAGAGCCTCTGTGTCAGAGACTGGCAGTGGGATGAGACTGCACAGCTGCTGGGAGGTAAGTTGAAAGTCTTAATCTATGCATTCAGAGAAATATTTTTATATGCTTTGTGTAATTTCTAACAAGGATCTTTTGTTAACTGTGAGCTCACCCCTCTCCACCTCGTAGAGCATGTGTTCACACCGTGTGTAAACATTCCCGGGAGATTCTTTTCTTTGTGCATTGCTAACTCTTCAAACGTAACAGATATCATTAAAGTTAAATATTAACCGACCCAGCCCATTTTCTTTCATCTTGGCCTCCTAAAAAGCTTTATCCTTCTAATAATAGGAGTTCAGATTGCTGCATGGTCCAGGGACCTGGCACTTCTGAGGAGGAACTGCAGGGCCATCCCCACCGACCCTTCTTTCCACAGCTGTGGTGGTGCTCATGCCCTGTCAGTGGCACCTGGGGACACTTAGATATTTGTGTGGCATTTTTCCTCCCAGTTCCTGGTGGTGGCCTTTATTTCCTGGAGTAGCTGAGCTGGCACCATGGAGGTCATGCCCTGTTAACCACTTTTTCTGATCATCCTATTTCCTTGACAACCGAGCCTCTTCCGCTGGGTTGTCAGCACCTGTCAGTGCTTCATTGAGCTCCGAGGCAAACCTGCAGACAGGAGAGGAGATGCAATCTCACGCTGCAGACTCTGAGCGGATCGCGGGGCCAGTGATCTGCTGTCTTTTAGTTCAGGCCTGCTCATGCCTCACAGGGCAGACATCACGCCAGAATGGCCTAATAAATCAGAGCGGAGCAGAGACCTTTTCTTAGCACCAAGGAGAGGCAGAATAATTTGGGCATTTGTGCTTTCAGACTTGCTTTATCACAAGGATGGAAGTCGCCTTCCATATACCCATAAACATCCTGGGCAGAAACAGCCTGCCAAAAAAAATGTGATTAACCTTTAACAAATGGCCCTGTAGCCACAGGCCGACCCAGAGCACAGAGAAAAAGGGGCCAGCTCTACATCTACTGCAAACTGCTTAGAGTGGAGGGAGAAAAAAAACCACTGTCACCCACCGCAACCGGGCACAGCAGACCAGGGGCAAAGGTGCAGGAGATGGGAGTGAGATCAGGAGAGTGTTGGGCACGGGGACAAAGAAACTTCCAGATAGAAGGCCTGCTGCCAGCTGGACCCTGACCTGCAAAGGCAGAATAAACTGTTGGCTTGCTGGAAAATTGAATTTAAGCCAGGTGTGGTAGTGCACGCCTATAATTCCAGCCCTCTGAGAGGCTGAAGCAGGAGGATTGCAAGTTTGAGCCCAGCCCAAGGAACTCAGGACACCCTGTTTCTAAATAAAAAAAATAAAAAGGGCTGGGGCTGTAGCCCAGTGCAAAGGCCCTGGATTCAGTTCCTAGTACTGAAAGAAAAAAAAGAATAGCCACTCCCCCATCTCCTTTGCTAGCCTGGGATGGGAGGGGGACAGCTCTGGGCTTCTCTGCAGGACTGAAGACTGAGCGACTTGGAGGGCTCTGGTTATGGGACCTGTCAGGACCTGTCCATAAAGGAGCAAAGAAGGAAGCAAGGAAGGAAACCGCCCTCCTCAGCCCTTGGAGAAACAGCCCAAGGCTGAGGGACAGGGGAGCAGGGAGTTGTTCTGAGCTGCTTTCCCAAGAGGCCGCGGGTCAGATTTCAGGGCCTTTCTTTCTCAGCTTTTCACGGTATCTGCACAGCAGAGCCAAACAGCTGGCAATTACCCACTGAATTTTGGCCGTGAAGACTGTATTTCCAGCCGAAAGCTTCAGGTCCAAACCATTAAGGTGACTACAGCCACACAGCTCCTCCGCTGAAGCCCTCCTTTGCTTTTCCCTGTTCCTCCCAGGCTCCTCTGAAGGTCACAGTCCCTAAACCCCATGAACAGGCAGAAAAAGGCGACGCCGGGGTGTGTCTGCTGCTGACCACACAGCTTTATTCCCTCAGCACCGTGTTCAGTCGCAGGCAGGCAGCACCCGGAGCTCAGGACTCGGTTCCCAGGCCAGCCTGACCTGGCAGTCTTCCGTTCCAGGAGGGAAAAGCTTCATTAAAAAATACTTTAGAAAATATGAACAATTCAAGGCAGGAGAGAGGTCTCTCCATGGAATGATTGTTCAAAAATAGTGAAGTGCAGAAATAAGGCTAGATTGGGAATCAGGAGACCGAGGTACTAGCCTGGGCCCCGCCTACTGCGCTGTGACTGCGGATGTCTCTTCCTCCTCCTCCTCCTCTTGGGCCTCGCTTCCTTGCTTACTTTGTGAGGCTCCTTCCAGAGGCACAGTCCGTTCTGTGGACACATGGTGTCATTTCCCTTCCAGGAAAGGCTGGGAGGAAATCCCGGGAACATATTTTAGGCAAGTCCCGCATCCCTGGCCATCCCGTAGAAGATGCCTCTAGCTGCGATGAGATTGGTTGGAGTATCAAATTCAGCTAATGCACCTCTGTCCAGGACCAGGACCCTAGGCAGAAAAGACAAAGAAATGGTCAGGTCTTCACCAGCCCAGGGTTCCTCCTGCCCCCGGGCGCTGACGTGCCAGTCCATCCACTCCACCAACCCACTCGACACCACAGAGTGTCTCGTAGGTTCGCTTGCAGGCCTGGTTATTTTAGCCCTGCTTTAGCTCTCCCAGCAAATGAAGCCGTTTCTGGGATCAAACACAAGGTCCTATTCATCTCTGGTAGTCTGGGCTCCAAAAACCTTCCCTAATGAGCCCTTCCCTCTCCGGGGTCACCAGACGGCAGCAGGCTGTGTGTAGGGAGCCACGGGCCTGCGCACCGGGCCCTGCGCGTGCACCTGCTTTGTGCCAGTGACAAAGGCACACGGCAGGAAACCGGCTGCAGCGAGGCCAGCGCTGGAATCTGGGGCTTGGGCTGCAGATCTGGCTGCGACTGTGGGCGGATATCCCGCCCACACGCACAGTCCGGCCTGAGCCTGGCATTAACCTCCCACACCACTCAAGGGTTCGCCTGGTGCAGAGCCGACAGCTAGGACTGCCCCGGGGCAAGGTGGGAGGGCCAGGGCCTTCTCCAGCCGGCAGAGCGGCTGCTGTCTGGCTCCCACTGCTGGGCTGCCAGAAACTGTCCTGGGAAGAGGTCTGTGCATAGTGCTGCCTGGCCACTGCCAAACGGGAGCCCAGGAGACCGCCCCTGGAAATCAGTCTCGTGGCTTCCCCTGGCTCTTGGGCATGCCAGGTCCCCCAGGTCTGGACCAGTGGGGCCTATTCCTCTCCCCTGCCCTGGCCTGTGCGTCTCCAGATTCATGGCATGTACTCCATCCTCTGTCCGGAAGTTTTCAGCACCATCCCTTCCTCACTGCCCCACTCGACCCCTTGCACGTCTGCTGGCTGGTGCTGCCCTTCCTCAGGGAAGAAGGTGTCCTGGCTGCCCCGTGTGGCCCAGACTCTTGGACCCCCGCTTCCTTCCTACAAGCTGGAAGTGCAGGTTTGCAGCATGTCTATTTGATCAATTTCTGGCTGCTCTACCAAGGTGAGGCCCAGTCTCCTACCCTAGGGCTGCTGGGAAGGAGCCATCTTTGGTTAGTGGGAAGGGGTCCACTCAGGCCAGTCCCATCCCTGGTCCGGGCCCAGGGCCCAGCACTCCCCTGTTCTCCCGCTCTTCTCTACCCTGTGGGGTCCTGGGTGGGAGTGGGATGGGGCTGCAATGGACACAGGGCAGCACTAGGCACTCTTGCTGGCCTCCAAGACCCTGCAGGCTGGGGGGGACCCCATGAGAGAGCCAGAAGGAAGTCAGAAGTTGTCCAGCGCAAGGCCCCTTGCTCTTTATCTGGGGGACCAGTGGAATAAGGGCACCTAAAGGGGCGTGGAAGCAGTGACATTTCCCAACGTCACCGAAGTTCAAACACATCCTTTCACTGAGATCCCGATGATCATCCTGAGCGACATTATCATTTCCATTTGAAACATGCTCAGAGAGGCTTTGCAACTTGCTTAAGGTCACACGGCAGTGAGCAGCCACATGGGGCCCAGGACTCAGTCCTCTGGCTCAGACTCAGCGCTGTCCCCACCACAAGGCCTCAGCTCCTGATGCTGTAGTCTGGATCCAGCCCCCAACATAGGGACTAGGCGTCCCTTGCATCCTGAGCCACCTTCTCACCCGTGACCTGGCGTGGTCACTGTCAGTGTGCAGTAGTGAGGTGCAAGGGGGCTTGCAAGGGATGTGGTTGGGACAGGGACCCCTTCCCTTCACCTCACCCATTAACGGGTGACCTGCCCCAAGTCCCAATGCTGAGAGCCCCACTGAGCCCTTTTCTCACATGTGGGTCACTCCCAAGGGTCCCTTGTGTCTTAGAACACTTCACTGTGTCCCCTCCCCTGTGCCCAGGTAGCCCTGCTCTGTGCTGCCCCTCCTCACATCTCAGGAAGCCTGCCCTGCCCCCAGGGCTCTCCCTTGCCAGACCCCCCTGGCCTGCCCTATCCTTCCTGCTGCCCTGGTCCCACCTGGTGTAGTCCATGATCGTGTTGAGCCGGTGGGCGATGGTCAGCACAGTGCAGGTCTCGAACTGAGTGCGGATGGTGGCCTGGATGAGGTTGTCAGTCTCCAGGTCGATGGCGGCCGTGGCTTCGTCCAGAACCAGGATGCGGCTCTTGCGGAGCAGGGCTCGGGCCAAGCATACCAGCTGCCTCTGGCCTACACTGGGAGAGAAGCAGGCAGCTCTGTCTGGGCACCCCACCTTGTCCTCACCTTGCTCCCAGACCCCTCTTCTGTCACCACTGTTTCTTGTCAGCCCTGGACTGGCTTTCCGGCTAAGCTCTTCCATTTCCGCCATAGCCCAGCCCTCCTGGGACCCAGAGTTGAGGCCTGGACCCCTCAGGAATAACGAGGGGTTTTGGGGGGCAGTACATAGAGCCAGTGCTAAACACCATTGTGAAACCTTTCATCTGTTTCTGGCACCCCCACCTCCACTTTCTGTGCTTTCTTCCCTACCCTCACTCCTTATCCAGTGCTGTTTCCTCACTTTACTCCATCAGTCACTCACACCTTAGTGAGAATATGCGTGTATTGTTCTATCTGGGTATTTGCATATAAGCTACAATATGCCAACTTGCTGAGCCTATAGTGACACCATTCAGGCAACAGCTCCCATCCCCATGGCAAGTACAGGCCAGGGCTCTATTTGGAAGACAAGGAAGGCACAGGGAAGGGGAGGGCCAGAAGACTCCCCATGTTTGTTTACAGGGAACCAGGAGGGGCAGACACATAGCTTAAACCTCCTGCCTTGGACCTCAGAGACAGTAGACAAAGCAAGGCTGTGTTCCCAACCACAGAGGCCACAGCACCCCTACACCCAAGGACAAATCCCTCAGCCCTTCCCAGAGGGGTGAGTCACCACAGCCACAGTGAAGGCCAGCCTCCCTCCCTGGCCCTGGCCCACAACTAATGAAGGTTTTGGCAGCAGAACGAGCCGCCAGCTAGGACTCAGAGCTGATTTATGGGGGGACTGGCACGAGCTGGAGGTTGCACTTGGAGCGGCCACGGGCTCAGAGGGGGAGGAGAGGAGCCGACTCCTGCCTCCCATTTTGAGGTGTAGGGGCTGCAGGGATGCGCTGGGAAGGGCTGGCAGCACAAAGGACAGGAGAGAGGACCAGGAGACAGCCGGGTCCTGGGTCCTTCGCTCCCTGTGAAATCCAGTGAAGATCTGAGTGGTTGCAGGGCTGCTGGGGGCAGCAGTGCTGTAATGCAGCTAGGAAAGGCTGGGACAAAACCAGGTTCCCTGAGGCCCTGCCCTGCCCCTGGCTTCCAGTGCAGCTTTGGGCACATAATTTCATACCATGGAGCCTTATTTCCGCGCCACAGGACGGGGTGGCCAAAGTATTCTGAACACTGTTAAATACATAGCAAATGTGCAGTTCTTTGTTTTGATTTTGGAGGTGGGGGGTGTCTGTGAGTTGGGACTGAATATAAAAATGAAAAAGGGCTGGGGATGTAGCTCAGTGGTAGAGTGCTGGCCTAGCATGTGTGAGGGCCTCTATCCCGGTACTGCAGAGACAATACACACACACACACACACACACACACACACACACACACATACACATGCACGTGCGCGCGGATGGAAAGAAAGAAAACGAGAAGCAGGGAAGGCAGAGGAACAGCTGGCGTTTCATAGGCATGCATCCAAGCGCATCCAAGCGCCTTTCGCTTCCCCACAAGGACCCGAAGCCTTCCATGGTGGCCACACGTGGGCCCTGGACGTGGCTCGCCAGGACGGAGGGTGGTGTGAGGAGGACGTGTAAGGTACCTGCAGGATTTCGTGCCCCCACGAAAATGAGCAAAATGTCCCTAATGACTTTGACACCATGACGTGCTAAAATGGTATTATTTTAGATATACAGGGTTAAATAAAATATAATTTAAAAATTCATTGTACCTGTCTATTTTCTGTTTTCCTTCCTCCCTCCCTTCCTTCCTGCTGCTCTTCCTTTTCTTTCTCCTTCCCTCCTCCCCTCTCGTCATTCTTTCCTTCCTTCCCTTTTTTTTTTTGGTACCAGGGATCGAACTCGGGTCCTTGTGCTTGCGCAGCAGGCGGCGAAACCACTGAGCTAAATCCCCAGCCCTCTTCCTTCCCTTTTTTTAAGAGACAGGGTCACCCAATGTAGCCTGGGCCAGTCTTGAAGCAATGGTCCTACCTCTGCCTCCCAAGTCGCTGGGATACAGGCATGAGCCACTTCACCCAGCCCTCACTCCCTCATCCTCTCTCTCTCTTTCTCTAAATGTGGCTATTAGAATAAATTGTAATTACACCTATTTGGCTCCCATTGTGCTTTTATTGGGCAGTGCAGTGTGAAGAGGTATGGACTATGATTATCCCTATTTTAGAGTGAAGGAAGAGCTTAAGCAACCTGCCCCGAATCACGCAAAATCACACAGCCAGAGATGTAGCTCAGCAGTAGCATGTGTCGGCCAAGCTTGCATGATGCCGAGGTCCTCTCCCCAGCACAAGGGAAAGAAAAGGTCATACAGCTAACACAGGCCTAAGGATCTCAATCTTTAGGCTTTGTAAGAGTGGCTCCTAGCCAGGCGTGGTGGCCCACACCTGTGATCCCAGCACTCAAGGGGCTGAGGCAGGAGGATTGGTGTGAGTTGGAGGCCAGCCTAGGCCACATAGTGAGTTCAAGGCCAGCCTGAACTACATAGGAGAGCCTGTCTCAAAAAAAATCAAACTAAGAGGGGATGGGGTTTCGGCGGGGGGGTGGGGGTGGGGTGGAATAAAATAAAATAAAATAAATTTATTTAAAAACTAAAAACCATTTAAAAATAAAACATAAAGGCCCCTATGCAACCCTGGAACCCTGGCTGAGATGGGGTGTAGAGGGGAGGAGAGGAGGTGCCCCGGACTCGGTGTCATTCTGAAACCAGGCCTTCTAGCGCCCACAGGATCCCTAGGAGGGCCTCGGGCCTGACCTGTCTCCTCCACGCTGTTACCTGAGATTGTCCCCACCCTCTGTGCACTGGAAGTCCAGGCCTGCAGGCTGGGACCTCAGAAAGGCGTGCAGGTGGGACAGCTCCAGGGCTCTCCAGATGTCCTCCTCTGAGTACTGGCCGAAGGGGTCCAGGTTCATGCGCAGGGTCCCTGAGAACAGGACGGGGTCCTGGACATACAACAGGGCCTGAGAGAGGCAGCTCAGGGCCCACAAGGAACCCTGGGCCCCAGGCGCAAGGAAAACAATGAGATGAGGGTGGCAACATCCTCACTGGGTCCCCAGCCCTCCAGGAGGAAGACCAGGTTGGAGGAGAGAGCAAATTGCCTGCAGGGGAGTGATAAACCCCAGCTTTGGCAATCACTAAGTCCTTCACTAAAGCAGGAGCCAGAGCTACAAATCTCACTCCGGAAGTGTCCAGTCAGCAGAAAAAATACCCCGGGGGAGCCAGAAAAGATGCCGTGCAATCCTGAGCCTCAAAAGCAAGAGACCAGGAGAGAAGGTCTCAGGGACGGGTGGGGGCTGGGGAGGCCCTTGCTCCTTCCCCTTCGCTGGCCCAGCACTGGGTCGCTCCTGGGTGGCCCTGCTCTCTGCTATGGGGTTCTGTCCCCCACACCCCTCCCAAGGCCAGGCACTTGGCTTGGTCCTCAAGCTACAGAACAGGGGTGCCTCCTCCCCCATGGACACCACACCTGGCTGGGCCGGGGCAGGCTTATACCTGTGGGATGATGGTCAGCTGAGAACGCAGGTCCTGGAGGCCAATGTCTGCCACGTTGAGACCGTCGATGAAGATGTCACCCTCTGCTGCCTCCAGGATCCGGAACAGGCAGAGGGTCATGGATGATTTGCCAGCCCCAGTGCGGCCCACGATGCCCACCTGTGGGGGTGGGGGAGGGACTGTCAGGGGAAGCTGGAAGGGCACAGCGGTCTCCCCTAAGGCCACAGTGGCCTCCCCAAGCATGGGTACCTTC
Organism: Heterocephalus glaber; assembly: GCF_000247695.1. The sequence goes on along the minus strand of NW_004624795.1, from coordinate 6,551,832 downwards.
TCACCACCATGCACACAAAGACTCAGGTTCTTCAGCACCAGCTCCAGGCCTGGCCGGTACCGCACGGAATAGTTCCGGAATTCCACCTCCCCTCGCTGGGGCCAGCCTTCAGGAGGGCGGCTGCCCTCCACCACCCAGGGGGCCTGGCAGAGGGGGAGCGGGTCTCAGCAGGGTGGCACCTTCCCCACCTCTCTGTCCAGGCCCCCTCAGTCCCCATCACTGTGGTGGCCAGAGTCCTTTCTCTTCCTTGCAGCGCTGAGGATTAAAGCCAGGGCCTTGCACATGCTAGGCAAGTGCTCCACCACTGAGCTGCATCCCCAGACTTAAGGCTCTGACTTTTTCTCTGTGCTATGGATTGATCCCAGGACCTTTGCCCTGAGCTATATCCCTAGTCCCTTTTCTTTTTTACTTTTTTGAGACAGGGTCTTCTGGCTAAGTGGCTACACTGCCTAGGTTGGGCTTGAACTTGTGTCCTTCTGCCTCAGCCTCCCAGAATGCTGGTTATAAATGCTTTTGCCACCATTTCTTTGACTTTATTTCTGCTGAGCTGTTCCAAAACTTCCCATCCTGTTCCCTCCCACTCCTTCCTCATGCCCCACACTCCTGAGGAGGCTGCCCTGCCTTCCCTAGCACCTCCTTCCCTCACTTTGTCCATCTAGTTGCTAAGTAGGACTTGCCGCCAGGCAGTGTCCCCAAGGAGACAATGTTTTTGCCCCAGGAGGTTACATTCTAGCCCAGGTGCTAGAACACACAAGCACAATGCTGTGCTGGGCTGCCCCAGGCTGGTCAGGAGCTTCCTGGAGGAGGTGCTATTTAGTAAGGGCTGCAGGGAGGGACAAGGCTGGGGTACCAGGTACCTGAACACAAGGACAAGTGCAAAGGCCCCCAGGTGTGTTCTTTTTTTTTTGGGTTTTTTGAGGCAGGGTCTCCCTTTGTAGTTCAGGCTGTTCCTGAACTCATGATCCTCCTGCCTCAGCCTCCTGAGTGCTGGAATTACAGGCGTACACCACCAGACCCAGTCTCCAGGTGTGTGTGTTCTGAAGTACAGAGACTAGGGTAGGAAGCAGCAGGCTGAGACAGGGTGGGGGGTGGCGCACAGTGAAGGGACTCACAGGCCACTTCCAGGACTATGGCTTTGCCCTGAGCAAGATCATCAGGGCCACACACAGAGGCACAACAAGATCTGGTGTGTTTTGAAAGGAGGAATAATAGGACCAGAAAGCAGGCTGCAGGTAGCGGGTGAGATCCAGGGTAATGAGACAGTCGGGAGAGCATGTGTAGAAGATGATTTAAAACAAGTTCGCGACTGGAGGAGAGTAGAGAACTGGGGCAGCAGGATGCAGGGGGCAGGGAGGGCTTGTGTGTCTAGAATGGAACATGGAGGAACATTTTTGCACATGGATGGGAATCATCCAACAGAGGGAGCAAGACTGACAGAATCAGGCATGGGTGAGGAACTGAGTCCTGGAGCTGCAGCCGCAGGAAGAGGCAGAGGGCTGGAGTAATGTGTGTTCAGAGAGAAGGGAAGATGGGGTGCAGGGAGAGGAGCAGGGCAAGGGCTCTGGGGGCAGGAAGGCTGAGGGAGCACATGTCTTCTAACCCAGTTTCTCCTGGGTGGGAGTGTCAGGCAGGGTCACCAGCTGAGCACAGGGAGATGTGGCTGAGGACAGAGGATGTTGCAAAGAGGTTGCTCTGAAATTGGGAACATGAGCTTCCTAGGGAAGCAAACAGGAACCCGGCAGTGGTTGCACACATGAAGTACGGTCACTGATTCCCTCCAGGCAGCTGTTCTGTGCAAGGATGAAGAAGGTGGACAGGAGGGATGTAGGGGAGAGGGTGGGAGAAAGGAGGGGGAAGGAAGTTGTGAGCATTCATGTTGGTAGGGCAGAGAATCTAGGCCAGCTGGGAGGGAGTTGAAGCCAGGGGAGACAATGGAGAGACAAAGGTGCATCACAGTCATCCCAGCAAGGATTGAGTCCTGTGGCAACACAGGACTTGGAGCACATGAGCCAGGAGAGATGGGAGGTGGTCTATGAAATTGACACTGAGAGCTTAGAGATGGTGTAGCTGCAGGGCATGGCAAGGTTGGGGGTGTGACCATGGCAGGGGCAGTGGAGAAAGTCTGGACTCCCCAGGTGAGGGCTCATAACAAAGGGCATGAGGCCCCACCTGGACTCCTTGGACCAGCCTGGTCCCTTTTGCGGCAATGCTCACCTTCCCCTGCTCTGTGCCACCATCTTTCCTAGTTGGTCAAAACCCAACCATCTTTCTAATCTCAGCTTGCTCCCTGCTCATCCCAGCTGCACGATCTCCCCTATCTGTCCTCTTGCGGTGCACCACCCCACAGCTCCTGTCCACTGCAGAGCCTGCCAAAGGTCTCACCTTCCGTCAGAATGAATCTGCTGAGGGCACTGTCTTGCTAAGTCTGAGCCCTTCTACACCTCCCATCATTAACCTCTGGCTGACGCTCTGAGGGTTGAATCGTAGGATGAATGGATGGATAGATGGATGGTTGGATGGGTGGATGGTTGGTTGGATGGATGGATGGATGGATGGTTGGTTGGATGGATGAGTGGATGGATGGATGGATGGATGGATGGATACATGCATGGATGG
>NW_004624795.1:6514288-6549116 GCF_000247695.1 Heterocephalus glaber | reverse complement strand
TGGATGGTTGGTTGGATGGATGAGTGGATGGATGGATGGATGGATGGATGGATACATGCATGGATGGTTGGTTGGATGGATGGATGGATGGATGGATGGATGGATAGATGGATGGTGTGCTAACTAAACAGTTGGCCTCAATGTGAGGGCTGGTGAGTTACCAAGCATATGTCCTCAGCCATTCCAGATTACCCCTGACCTGTACTCATCCCGGGACTTACCTCAGTCTCTGTCTTCGAATACACCTTGACTCTCTCCACAGCTACAATATTAGACTCCAAGTCTGACATCACTCGTATCAGCCAGTTCAGAGACATTGTCACCTGGCCAAAGGGACTGGGTTATGGCAGGGCTCCACTCAGCAACAGTTTCGAGAAGAGTTCCATCCTTGATCAGGCTCCCACCAATGAGATGTTATCCTATCTGTGACCCACAAGTGTGCGGACTGAGGCTGTCATCACAACTGTGCCTCAGGCAGTGACAAAGCAGACTTGACCAAGGACTGCCTCACTCTTCCTTTCTCAAATTTGAATATATTTCAGTCTCCCCAGAGATTCTTGTTAAGATGCAGCTTTTGATCCAGTGGGTCTGAGGTGGGACCGGAAAGTCTTCATTCCTAACAATCTCCCAGAAGACAGCAATATGGCCAGCCCAGGGACCACACTTTGGGTGCCAGAGAGTCTTGGGAGAAATGCAGAATCCTGAGCTGCATCCTGGACCCAGTAAATCAGAATGTATGTTTTAACAAGCTCTCCAGGTGGCCCGCACACATTTGTGTTTGAGACGCCAGGCCTGCCTGGTTTGCCTTTTGTTCAGCAAAGCATTCAAGATTTGAGCCACCTGAGGCATTAACAATTCACTCTGCTTTACAAGAATTCTATTTGCAGTTATGTAAGTCTTTGCCAATACAGGCTGGTGTCAGAATGACCCAGCTCACCTGCAGCTCAGGCTCCCATCACCTGATCTATCTGTTGTCCCTTGGTAACCAGGGCCTCCCAAAGATTTTTAAACCATAGATCTTCAAGTCTCTTATATAAAATGGTGTAGTATTTGCATGTAACCTCTGCACGCCCTCCTGTGTGCTTTACATCATGTCTAGATGACTTAGAATACCTAATACAATGCCTACACATCCATCCATTTGCATGGATTCAGTGTAGTACTTGCCACTGCAAATTTAAGTCTTCCTTTTGTGAAAGATTTTGAATTTTTTTTCTCAACTATTTCCCATCTGCAGCCAGTTGAATCTTTGATGTAGATCCCACAGCCCCAGAGGGCTGACTATACTTTCTCTGGGGGATATGTGCACACATCCAGTATACCTCAGCCCCACACTCTCCTGCACTCAGACCTCTGTCAGGCTGACCTACATCTTTCCCAGACACAACAAGTTCTGTTTGTCCTTTGGGGCTGACCTCCAAGATTGTTTCTGCAACAACCCAAGAGCCCAGACACTCCTCTGGGCTCTTCAGTATTTTGCTCCTTCCACCAAAAGGCCTTTGCCTCCCCTGCTGATGGGAGAGTTTCCCCACATCTGACTGTGAGCTCACATCTGACTGTGTGCCAGTTGGGACCCTGCCCAGGGACCCAGCCCTCCATACCTGTAGGGCGTAGGATACAGAAAGGCCCACCAGCCCTGGACTCAGGCTGCTCCTCCCAATCACTGCAAACATGGCAGCGAAGAACACCATGCAGTTCCCCACAAACTCCACACGCATGCTCAGCCACCTGCAGGGGGCAGACAAGGAGGAGATAAAGTGTTGTGGAAAGAGTCGGCTTTCCCTTTAGGCAGAGAGCTGCTGGAAGTTCTGGAAAAGGAGGCTTCTGACCGGTTAGAGATGATGTAGCTGTAGCAGCTCTTCTGATTGGTGTCCACCTTAATATCACTGAGAACCCTGAAGTCCTCAGTGCGGCCATAGGCCCGGATGACACTGGTGCCAGTCACCGTCTCCGAAAAGTGGGAGAAGATGGGTGAGCGACTGGCTGATTCCAGTCGCTTGAGCTGCCGGGATGTGGCCACATAGAAACGCTGGTGGGGAAGAAGAAAGGGTCCGGGTCAGAACCTTGGAACCCCCAACTCGGTCGTCCTGCTCCTCCAAGCCATCCTTGTGCCCCTGGGCCTCCTCCCAGCCAGCCTCACTCCTCCCATGAGGCTTGGCTGCCTTCTCCTTCCTTCCCTTGGGACGTGGGGTCTTGATGTACATTCTACCCTTTCCCTCTGATCAGCTTCCTGTCTGTCAAGCTACTTCCTCCACGAAGCCCTCCCCGAGTACTCCCCAGGGGGAAGGTGTGCCTGGATCACAGCACTGACCTCACTTAGCCTCATAAGTAGTGAAATTCCCAGCTCCACGTAGGGACTCTGGCAATGTAGTCAGTCAAATAATTTTGTAAAACTTCCAAAAAATAGATAATTTTGTATTATCCCTTTTCTGGAAAAGCCCTTCTATCTCTGTTATTTCAGCTTCAGTCCCTCAAAAACATGATTCTTTTTTTAGTTTCCATCTTCTACCTTGTGGGCCCCCAGGGTAGCTGGGGCTGTCTGCACAGGAGGGGGCACTGCCGGGTCATGATCTCCGCCCCCGAGACCCCACCCGCACTGCTCGTCGGTGGAGGAGCAGGAGCCCAGGGCCTGCCTAGCCTGGATGTTAACAATTCATGTACATTACAGACACATGCATGTTTAGAGACGTATAAAAAGAAGGGGAGGATACTGACTGTGTCCCAAGCTGTTAACATTGTTTTTCTAAAAAACAGCTAACAGGAAAGAAACCCGGGCCAATCGCAATTTATAAGTATGCATTTTATCCTCACATCGACAAGATGAGGTAGGTTGTAAGAATCTATCTTTACAGGGGAACTGAAGGAATTTCAATTAAGTAAAGTAACTGACTACTGTTCCTAACACACTCCATCCCAACCTACCACTTGTTCAGCAGCCTAGAGAAGTGCCCCGCCCACACCAGGCCCCGCCCACAAGGAGGCCCCGCCCACACTAACACCTGGTTCACACCAGAGCCCGCCCCCACCCAGGCACCTGCACAAAGATGTAGAGCACAGCCAGCGGCACAATGACCACGGTGAAGAGCGGTGTGCTGGCCATGATGACCACGAGGATGGAGAACGTGTTGTGGAAGACATTGAACAGCGAGAGAATGGTGGGGGCCAGAACCTCATCGATGACATAGATGTCCTTGGAGAAGCAGTTGAGGATGCGGCCGGAGGGTGTCGTGTCGTAGAAGGACTGTGGGGATCTGATCTTGTTTTGCAGGAGTTTGTGGTGCAGCAGGCGCGCAGCCTGGACAGCACCCACTGCCATTGTGAAAGCTGCAACCATCACCAGGATCCCTGTGGAGGAGGCAGAGGATGCTGAGGGTCTGGAGGGACAGTGATGTGGGTGGGGGCGGCACAGAGCAGAAAGAGAGGAAGGGACAGGGGCGCCGGGTGAGGGAATTCACCTTGCAGAATGCCCAGGGTGGCATAGACACCCAGCCTCAGGGAGGTGTTGTTCTGCCTGCTACCCATTGCGGCCTCGTTGGCCCAGTCACTGAGCCACACACTGGCGCCGATGGCGGCTGCACTTTGGGCCGCATACAGGAGACAGATGGCCAGCGTGGTACAGAGCCCCACGGCCTTGGCATAGTCCCAGAACACGCTCAGCTTCACCTGCAGGGAGTGGCGTGGCAGTTGGGCTCAGAGGACTCCATGAGCAGCTGGGGGCCTGCTCATCGGCCTCTGCAGTCCGTGTCCACCTACTCACCCTGCCAGTCTCCACCTTCTCCTCCTGGACGAGCACGCCGGCCTCCATTGCCTTCACCTGCGCAGCCTTCTCTGACACACTCAAGTGTCGCCGCAGCCGAACCTGGCCCTCCCCATCTGAGGACATGCTGCTGAGCTGTCTGTGGAAGTAGCATGTCAGACCCAGGCAGGTGGCCTCTGACAGTGGCATCCCAGGCTGTGAGGATTGGGGGATGCCTACCTGCACCCCACTGCCAGGGCCCTGGAGCCCTGCTGCAGCCTTGTGGGGGCTGGGGTGCAGGGGCTCTCAGGGGCTCACCTCATGAACTGCTCCTGGACCTCGTACAGGGGTGGCTCGGTGTCTGTCAAGTCTGTGTGGGTGCTAAGCGTGTCCTCAATCAGCAGCACCTCCTCATCTTCCACTTCTAAGGCTGTGGAGGGGAGAGGCAGATGCACAGTTCTGTCTGTTACCCTGCACCTCAACCCTCACTCCAGTGAGGGGATCTGACACACGAGCATGAGAAAGGACGAAAGAGTTTGGAAGGACACCCAGAAAGACGTCCTCCAGGGACCACGGAGGAGGGGACTCGAGCCTCAGGGCTGGGACTTGGGCTCTGGAGTCAGACAGGCTGAGCTGAGGTCGCACTTCCTGGATGCGTGACCTTCAGCAGATGCAGGAAAGGAATCATCATTGTACCTGGCTCATGGCATCTCTGTGAGAAGGCTGTGGGTCAAGGGCCCTGCATGGGGCATGGCACTTGGCGAATGTCCAAGGTGGTGGGCAAGGAGCTCAGGAAAAGTCCTATGAGCCAACCCAGAGTTTAGGATTTGGATCCCTGAGGACAGGGAGATTACATTCGCTCACCACTCTATCTCTCGGTGTCTGGAACAGTGCCTAGACAGTCATTGTTCAATAAATCTTGGTGAATAAGTAAATGTTTTTGCTAAACAACTTATCCATAAAGCAGCTTTGCCATACCCTTGTGGACTGAGCCCATGGACCCTTTCGACAGAGGGAAGGCAGGCTCTTGAGGCCTGACCTGCCAATCCAAGGTCTCGCTGGAAAGAGGAGGAAGTGGGACTTATCTGCATCCAGTTCAGTTTCTTTCTGGCGACATCTGCTCTGACTGTCGCACAGATGGCCTGGGTTTCCCAGAAGGCCTCAGGTCAGGGAGAGGCTGGCAGGGCATGGGATTCAGGAGGGCCAGGGTGGCTCGTACCCATCCTGTGGTCCTTATGGGGCTCCTGATCCTCATCAGGCGAGTAGTTGCGGAGGAAGTTGGCAAAGCTGCCATTGTGCTCCAGCAGGGCTGAGTAGGGGCCCATTTCGGACACCTGCCCGTTGGCCAGCACTATGATGAAGTCTGTCTGGGACAGGAAGCTGATGCCATGTGTCACCAGCACCCGAGTCTGTGGAGAAGGCAGCAGGCCCTGGTCTCACCATCCTCAGGGTGTGCCAGGGGGGACAGATGGGGACATCCATGACTCACCCTGTGCTTGCCCCAGCCTACTCAGTGCCTCTGGAGTGTGTGTCCCCACTGGTTTCCCTGCCATCCAGGCCATGCTCCGGGCTGTCAGGGTCCCCCAGGTCTCACCTGAACCCCTCAGGCTCCTACCATTTTCCTCCCAGGGTGTGGGCTCATGAACTGCCCTTGGCCCCTACCCTGTGGCCTTACCTTGCCCGCCAGCATACCCTCTGGCCCAATCACGTGGTCGAAGATGTGTTTGGCCACATGGGTGTCCACGGCTGACAGTGGGTCATCCAGCAAAAAAATGTCAGCTTCACTATAAACAGCTCGGGCCAGACTGACCCGCTGCCGCTGGCCCCCAGACAGGTTAATGCCCTGGAAGGAGGAGGAGGTGGAGGTGGGTGCTGGATGGTGGGGGCAGACAGGCCCAGAGGGATAAGGAACTGTGCAGTCACACAGCAAGGCAGGCCTCTGGATCCACATTTTATAGGGTGCCTACTGTCTGAGAAGCTGGGGGCCACCAAAGAAGGCGTGGTGGCTCTCAGAGTCCTCCTGGACAGAGGAAGCCTCCTTTCTTGCTTTGCCACCCTGCCAGCTGGTGGCCCTGGCCAACCCGGTGTCCATGGACAGAAGAACAGAAAGTCAACAATGGTACATCATACACTGGACATCACTCAGCCTGAGAAGCATGAACCACTAACATATGGCTCATGGATACACCTCGGGGACACTGCGCTATGTGGAATAAGCCAGTCACAAAAAGACAAGGGGATTTAGCTCAGTGGTTCTGCTGCCTGCCTTGCAAGCGCAAGGTTCCAAGTTTGATCCCTGGTACCAAAAAAAAAAAAAAAAAGTTAAGCAGGGCATGGCACTGCATGCCTATAATCCTAGCTACTCAGGGAGCTGAGGGAGGAAGATTTTGAGTTTGAGGCCAGCCTGGGCTACATAATAAATTCAAAGCCAGTCTGGACTACATAGTGAGATCCTGTTTCAAAAAACAAAACAAAACAACTAAGTAAATAAATAAAGCCAGATGAGGTGGTATATGCCTGTTATCTCAGCTACTTGGGAGGCTGAGGTAGGAAAATTGCAATTTGAGCTCCACCTGGGCAAATTAGTGAGACCCTGTTTGGAAATTAAAAAAAAAAAAAAGGCTGAGGTGTAGCTCAACAGGAGAGCACTTACCTAGCGTGCTTGAGGCCCCGGGTTAACTCCCACACCATAAACACAACAACAAAATTACTTAATGAACACAAAGTTAATTAATTAAATAAATAATTTTTAAAATCCCAAAATGTCCCATGTTTTTTAGAATAAAGGCCAAAATCTCAACCAAAAGTCTTGGTTTGTTGGTTTGGTTTTTTTGGTACCAGGGATCAAACTCGGGACCTTGTGCTTTCGAGGCAGGCGGCAGAAGCACTGAGCTAAATCCCTGGCCCTCAACCCAAAGTCTTTATGACCCTGCCTCGCCTCGTACCCTCTTCCATTTTCTCACCTCCAGGCAGGCAGAGAGCATGGAATGCCCATCCAGTCCAGGTCTTCCAATGCTTCCTGCCACTCTCCCCTACAGCTTCAAGTGGCAGGCAAGGTCCCAAATAACCTGGCCACCTGGTTACCCTTCTGGCCTCATTTTCTCTTCCTGACTCCTTGCTCACTTTGCTCCAGCCATCCTGGCCTCCGTGCTGGTCAAATGTCCTTCAGGAGCCTCTCCTACCTGAGACTTTGAACTTCCTTCTCTGTCTTGCCTTTCTTTTTTTTTGGTACCAGGGATCAAACTCAGGAACTTGCACTTTGGAGGCAGGTGGCGGCGCCACTGAGCTAAATCCCCGCCCTCCTCTGTTTTGGATGCTCCTAGATATACTTCCAAGGCACCAGCCAGGGCTCTGTCACTCCACACAGGGCTCCATGGCCCCTACAGGACTTGATCCTTCTTTTTGTTCAGGTCTCCATTTCTCAGTGTTGCTTTCCCAAGCTACTCTAACAACCCAGCCTGCACATATTCCTGTGTTCCTGTTTTGCTTTATTTTCCCCCCTTAGCGTTACCTCATGTATTATGTGTTTTACTTATCATGTTTATTGTTTCTCTTTCCCAGTAGAATGTAAGGTAGAGATTTTAGACTCTTGAATTCACTACCATGCAATATTGTCTGGTGTATAGCAGATGCTTAATAAAAATCTAACGGATGGATGGATGGACGGCTGATGAGCTTCTCTTCCTCAGTTGTTAAGATTCACACATAATGCCTTTCTTCACATGGATTCCCCCTCAGAGCCCTCCCTGTATCCTGCCCAGACCTTCAGGGAATTCTACGGCCCCTGCCTCTTGCTGAGTTGGCCTCCCCTGGTCAGAGACCTCCTTCCCCGGGGCCTGGCACAGAGCTGGGCATGATGTTACGTGAATGAGTAGATGAATATATGCACCTGGGCAAGGCTGAGGTGGGCAGTTACATGTGCTGGCTCCTCGGGGATGGGCAGAGACCCTGTACCTTCTCTCCGATCTCCGTCTGGTCTCCACCAGGCAGCATCTCCAGGTCAGCTAGCAGGGCACAGCCCTCCAGAGCCTGCTGGTAGCGCTTAGGGTTCATGGCTCGGCCGAACAGCACGTTCTCCTGAAGTGTGCAGTTCTGGATCCACGCCTGCTGGGGCACGTAGGCCACGGAGCCCTGGCCACAGGAGGTCACCTTGGGGTTTGCCCATCCCTGACCCAGCCTCACCAGGAGCCCCCGCCCGCTCACCTTCACAGACACCGTGCCTTCTAGCTTCTCCATCTCTCCCAGCAGAGCAGACACCAGGGAGGACTTCCCACAGCCCACGGGCCCCACCACGGCCACCAGAGCCCCTTTGAGGACCTGGATGTCTAGGCTGGGAGCAAGGAGGCCCCATCAGAGGCCAGGATTCCATTTGGTCCTCAGGCTAGGACAGGCAGACCCAACCCTTCCTCCCTTCCAGGTATCCCCCTGGCAAGAGGAGGCCCTTCCCTTCCTACATTCCTGGTGGAGGATGCAAGAAGACAGGGTGCCGCTGTTGACCCAGCCTCCCACCCACTGTGGGTACCTGTGTAGGGTGGGGGGCAGGTCCTGTGCCCAAGTGAAGGTGCCATTGTGAATGGTGATGGCGCTACCTGGGAGGATAAAGGTGCACAGGGTCAGGGAGCCCAGGGGTGGGGAAGCAGGCAGGGCACAAGGGAAGGAGGACAGGGGCAGGACTCCAGGAGGAAGGCAGAGGGGAGGGGCAGCTGAGGAGGAGGCAGGGGCAGGGAGAAGGGGACCCGGGAGCAGGAGAATGAGAAAGCTCGGGGGGGGGCTGCTCTGGAGTGAGGGCTGGGATGAGGGCAGCCCCGGCAGAGGTTTCCGGACCTGGGGAGATGGTCTTTCTCTCCACACACTGGGGGTTCAGTTCATCCTGGCTCAGGAAACGCTGAATCCGTTGTAGAGACACTTTGGCCTGTGGGAGGGTGTGAGTCAGTGCTAGAGGCTGCTTCTCCCATCCTCAACCCCTGCTACCCTTGCTTGGTCCCCAGCTCCCTGAGCTAGGCAGGTCCCTCCCAGTCAAGGGCCCACTCACTGGTGCTGGGGCCCCTTTCGTGACTGAGTCTTCCATGGCTCCCACTTCCCAATGATAAGGTCCAGGTTGGGACTCAGAAGCTGTCTCCAAATGACCCTCTTAGCCTTCCCCAAGCCCGGGAGCTCTCACTGACCATCCCCGGCTCTAAGAGACCTTTTCTTGACCCTCATCCCCTGCCCTAAGGCTCGCAGAAGCCAAGCCCTGCGAGTTACCTGGGTCATGCCAGTGATTAATATGGGGAGTGTGTTGAGGGGTCCCTTTAAGATATCGAACAAGGACACGGACACAAAGGCCTTCTCAGCATCCAGCACATTGTTCTGGTCCACACACACGTACACCCCAAGGGTGATCAGGGTCACCTGGGGAGCGTGGGAGTGAGTGTCATGTGGGGCCTGGGTTGGCCAAGCAGGAGGCAGGAGCCCAGCCCTGGTGGCAGGCTCACCAGGAAGGGGGTGCAGAGCCAGATGAAGGTGGAGATGGCTTGGAGGTAGGTGCCCTTTCGAAGCACCCGGAGTTCACTCTGCCTGATGCTCTCCACTTGCTCCAGGAAGCTGGGCTCCCAGGCATACAGCTTCAGCACTTTGATGCCTGCCAAGATCTCACTCATCAGTTTGATGCGAGAGTCCTTGAACTTCATTTGCTGCACCTGTGCAGTGCAGAGAGCGGAGTGACACATCCGGTCCCCTCTCCTGACCTCATACCCAAGGCTTACACCGGCCGCGTCTTCATCCTCAAGCATTGCCGCCATCTTTGCCTGCTGGTCTCTTTTTTTTTTGGTACTGGGGATCGAACTGAGTCCTTGCGCTTGTGAGGCAGGCACCGGAACCACTGAGCTAAATCCCTGGCCCTACATGCTGCTCCCTTGATGCCTCCACCTCCCTGGCAGGCCTGCGGTGCCCACCATCTCTTCCTCCCCACATGCTCTGCCTGGGAAATCCAGCTCCACTCTCAATGCCACCGTTGCTGACTGTCCAGGGCAGCTTCCTCTGTCCCCTCACCTGGGTGCCTAAAGCACATTGCGCTTCCCTTGGTTCCCATCACTGTCCCTTTCTGTATCCCCAGTTAGACCTCAAGCTTCCTAAGGGTCTGCACTGCTCATTTCTGCATTCCCTCAGACCCTAATCCAGTGTGCAGGGCCTCAGATTAATTTATCCACTCAACCCCTACAGACTGAGTGCCTGCTCTGCATCACACAGCTGATAGTCTGATGAGGGAGGCAGGTAATGAGAACTAATGACCCGAATAATGCTTAATCACAAGTCATGAGGCGTCCTCTAAAGGGAAATAAGAGGGTGCTGTGCAGGAACAATGGGGCGGGCGTCTGGAGGAAGCCAGCTCATGCCAAGGTGAGAAAGAAAGGAGTTAGGCATGCAGGGCTGAAGAGTGTTGGACAGAGGCCCAGAGCCACTCAGAACTGTGGTGACACACTCCTGTAATCCCAGTACTTGGGAGGCTGAGGCAGGAAGATTGCCATAAGTTTGAGGCTAGCCTAAGCTACATGGTGAGTTCAGGGGACAGACTGACCTACACAGCAAGACCCTGTCTCACAAAACAAAACAAAACACACAGAGGTACACAGGACTTAGTTCTTGGAGAAAAGAGAACAGGCCAGCTTGGCTGAAACTTGGCCATACCAAGGGGATGACTTACAAGGGGAGAGGGAGCCCGGTGAGTGGTCTTAAGGCATTGGTCTTTTATTCTACATGCAGTGGGAGGCTGCCCAGGACTTCTGTAAATGTTTGTAAATGCTCTCTATGCCAATCTATGCTCAGCATGGTAGAAAAAGTCCTCATTAGGCCCTGGTTCAAATCCCAGCACTGCCGCACTCTGGACTGCTGTAATCTCCCCAGACCTTGGTTTGTGCAAGTGGCTTGTGGGCACCCATACCCAGAAGCAAGGATGTTCAGTGGCCCCCAGGAGCCTGGCTTGGTGCCCCCAGCAGGAGAGCTCGCCTCAGACAGCACTCACTTGGTAAGCTCGCATCTTCATGGCTACGGCACTATTGAGTGGGATCAGCAAGACCATGAGTGCCACACCAGCCAGGACAGAGGGACCCAGGATCTGAGGAGGCACAGGAGGTCAGTCAGACAGACTGACAGAAACCAGAATGACCGCGACACTGGAGGGGGCAGCCAGCCATCAGATAATGACGACAGACAGCAGACCTAGAGTGCTGTCAGGGCACACTGGAAGGCCAATGCAAACAGACAGGTGACACCACCCGGCCCTGCCACACCCGCACTGCCTCCAAGTCCCCGCCCCCAGCTTTCGGAGGAGGGGTCCCAGCAGGGCAGGAAAGGCTCAGTTGCGATGCCAGCAGCCAGAACCCCAGCACCCAGGGAAGCGCTCGTGTGTGACCCATACTGACCCCTTCACGTCCCTTCTGCAACAGAGTCAAAAGGAAGGTGGGGATGGGGGAGGAGAACAAGGTCCAGGCTGAAGGGTCACCTGCCAGAGGAAGTAGATGGCCAGGGAGACCTGCAGTGGGGCTGACCACAGCAGGAAGAGGAAGGGGAAGACGTCCATGAAGCGCTGAGCGTCCACCGACATGAGGTTGACTATTTCTCCCACTGTGGACTCACGTTTGACTGAGTTGGTAATGAGCAGCGCCTGCAGGGGACAGCAGAGGATGGACCAGGCCCTCGAGCCCGTCCTGAACTGACCAGGCCACCCCTCCCCAAGCCCTGCTCCCACTAACCTTCTTGTAGATGACACCGATGATCCCCGTGCGGATCCTCAGGGCCGCCACGAAGACACATTGGTAACACAGGTTCAAGACCAGGGTCTGCGTCATGCTGCTGACAAACATCAGCCCGGCCAGCAGGAAGCCCCACCAGGATGGGGCCTCAGGGTTGGGAATAAACCGGATCAGCATGCTGCAGAGGTGGGTGGGGGCAGTGTGAGGACGGGCGCTGCTGGGCCGTCCCTGCCCCAACCTGGGCCAGGGCACTGGATCTCAAGGGCCATCCCTGAACCTCTTGGGTCGCACTCTGTCACTCTCTCACTACCAGCCCCACCCCCTGCCTCTCACCAGTTTTTTTCTTCTTCTTCTTTTTTTTTTGCAGTACTGGGGATCGAAACCAGGGCCTTCACACTGAGCTACATCCCCAGGCTTTTAAAAACATTTTTGACTGTGAGACAGAATCTTGCTAAGTTGCCCGGCTGGGACTGGGACTTTTGATCTTCCTGCTTCAACCTCCCCGAATGCTAGGACCCTAGCACCTGTCACCTCCTTGCACCACATGGCAGGAAGCAATGCCACATTGCTGCTGAGTAGGGCTTCCTGCTCTTTCTCCTGGGCTGCAGAAGGTTCTGGAGAGCATCACAGGGCCACACAGAATCTCGGCCCTCGAATCCATCCTTCCAACACCACCTGGGCCCTCATCTACCTCCTCTTCCAGGGCTTCTTCCTCCCTCTTCTCCTACCTTGCCCCTCTCGGCAGCTCCCTGTCTTCCCATTTAATCACTCCTTGTCACCCACAAACTTCTCTCCATACACCTGCCCACACCCTTTGCTCCTGCCTTGGAAGGGAAGGTGTCCCTCCAACTCCTCAAGCCTGATCCTGCCTCCCTGAGCCCTGGATCCCAACCACCTCTGCAGGAACAGGCCTGGGATCGTATGATCCTCAATGACTTCCCCTCCCCAGGCAGCCCTGGGCCTTCCCTCATCGACATGACCAGGTCTCTCCATGGTGGGGCGAACTTTCTTTTTTTTTTTTTGGTACCAGGGATTGAACTCGGGTACCAGGGATTGAACCCCGGCCCTGGAGCGAACTTTCTTTCCCTTGAGCACATGGAGCCGTCAGCCATCCCAGAGCCAGGCCTCCTCTTCTCCAGGGGTTGAGTTGTGCCCCTAATCAGAACCTGACCCCGCTACCTACAAATGTGGCCTCGTTTGGACCCAGGGCCTGGCAGTTGTAACTAAGTAAAGATGAGGTCATATGGGAATGGGTGTCTATAAGAGGAGAGGCTCGGGCTGGGGATTTAGCTCAGTGGTTCTGGTGCCTGCCTCGCCAGCGCAAGGACCCGAGTTCGATCCCCAGTACCAAAAAAAAAAAAAGAGGAGAGGCGGTTTACACACACAGACACGAATAGAGACGGCCACGTGATGACAGTTACAACATAGGAACACCAGGACTGCTGGCAACAGCAGACGCCAGGGGAGGGGCATGCAACAGATCCTCATTCACAACCTCCAGAAAGACCCAGCTCTGCCCACACTTGGTTCTGGATCTCTGGCCTCCGGAATTTGGGGAATGCATTTCTGCTGTTCCGAGCCACTGGTTGGTGCCCAAGTATTGGGGTAGCCCTGCAAACCACACAGCCCTCTTTACATCAGCTTTCTGGATTTCCATACCACTGGCTGCATGGCAGGCCGTCCCCTCCCGCTCTGACTCAGCCTTTGTCCTTGGCAGTCACTAACCAACTCCTTGTTGCCTTCTGCAGGGTCCAGCTCACAGGCCAGCTTTCTGCACTGAAAGCTGAGCTTGCTCTGCCCCGTGCCCCAGCTTCTGCGCCCAGGTCTGGCCCAAGAACCCATCCCTGGGGCTCTGCTGGGGCCCTTCTGCCTTCTCCTCCCATGCGATCTTCAGGAGAGGTGAGCCCCAGCCTTGGGGTTAGGGCTCCGCTGATGCAATCTCCAGCTAGCTGGGAATCTGGGCCCACCAACACCTCTGGCCCTACATGGCCAGGACTCAGCACACTCCCTTGCCCCATGCCCAGCCTCTTCCTCCTCCTCCTGTGCTCATCATTCAGTGAAAGTGTCCAGAGTCCTAGGACGTACCCAGCCTGCCGGTAACTTCCCCCATCCCAGCACACACCCATCCTCCTATTAGCTTCTGAATTCCCTTCCCACCCATACACTTATCTGACCTGCTTGGCCTGCTTTCCACCCAGCCGCCCTGCCCTACACTCCCCACTCTGCTGGCAGCGCCATCCTTCTGAAATCCAAACCCGATACCCCTTGCTGGCTTCGCTTCCTGCCCCTCTCTCCTTCCCCTTTGCTCTGCAGTAAGTGACAGCCACCTGGAGTCCTGAGTCATACTGCATCAGCCCTTTGTCACTGCCAGGCTGCACTTTCCCCTCCTTCTACACCTACCTGTGTCTCCAAACCTGCCAAGCTCCTGAGCTGGCAAGGGTCCCTGGAGTCCCAGGCTGCCTTCCTGGCCCTACCTGGGATTTTCCAGACACCTGGTGCACCTCTCCCCGCTGCATTCTAATTGAATTCTGTGTGGTTTCTCCCACAAGGCCTGAAGACCATGTCTTATTATCTCTGCATCCCTGGTGCCTAGCAGCACTCTGGCCCCTGGGAGCTTATTAAGTGTTTGCCAAATGAATGAATGTGCACGGGGAGGGTGAGAGGCTGGGGCTCAGCTGCTAGGCAGTTTTTCACACCACTCTGTTCTTGGAGAGCCCCTTCTAGTCCAAGCTCTCAAGCGACAAATAACAGCCTGGTGGTGGTGGAAAGAACAGTGTGGCTGGAATTCAGACCCCTGCGATCTGACTCTTGTTTGCCAGCTGTGTGCCCTTGGCCAAGTTGCTTCACCTGTCTGTGTTGAAGGTCTGCTCTGGCACTTGTAGAACAGGAATGAGTTACGGAGAGAAGGCCTGGAAGGAACCCAAGCTTGCTCCATAGTGCGCACCCCAAATAGAAGTGGAATGCCCATAGGGAAACAGAGATGCAGAGGCAATGCCACTTGCTAAGGGTCACACAGGAAGTAGGGACAGGGCTGAGGTTCCTTTTCCTGTCTCTTGTTCCCCACCCTGGGTCCCAGCCCTAAGGGCAGCACTAGGGAGGCAGTGTGGCGAGACCTGAGCAGCTGCGGGTTGACAAAGCTGAGTAGGTCCTGGATCAGCTTGAAGAAGCTGCCAGTGAGGAAGCTGGAGGCGAAAGTGATCCCCAGGGCCCACAGGAAGGAGGGCTTCCGGGCCCGGGGCTGGCTCCCCAGCAGCACCTCATCCTCAGCGGAGACTTTCTTCCCAAGAGCTTCTGCAGCCTTGGCTCTGCTTGGGGAGGAAGGAACAGGGGAGGAATGAGTGAGTTCAAGGGCTGGGCTGGCTGGCTAGCACTAAGGAGGGGAGCAAGAGGACGTGGGGAGCTGTCCCCTCGGCTCTCAGAACTGGGAAGGGGACAGACAGCATGAGGATTCCCAGGTGACTCTGTCTGCAGCTACTGGAGGAGGGTTTCAGACTATCAGCCCTGCTCCTCCCAGCCTCTGGCCCTCCCCACCTCCCCAGGGGCGGCTCCAGGGAGGATTCGAGGAGGGGGAGGCCAGTAGCCTAGTCTCCAGGCAGTGGGACAGGGAGAGGACGTGGACGGCATGGAGGGACAGAGAGGGGGTGCACTGGGCAGCCGGGGCTGGGGTGGGGCATAGGCCTTCCCAGTGGCCCCCGTCCTGGAAGCTAAGATGCTGCTACCCAGCCCAGGTCCTTGGCTTCTCTAACCACCAGTGACCAGAAGGGGGCGCTGGGCTGCATAAGCCATGACCTCTCAGACGCTTGCTCGGAGGCTGGTGGGAGGCAGGCCTGGGGTCTTGGATGTGAGGACACCAGACCAAGGCTCCTCAGCTGTAGAGGCCTCCAGATAGGCGGGACAGGATGGAGGGGACTGGCCCTTCTCTTCCTGCAGGAAGCCTGTGAATCCGCCATTGAGCTCAGGCAGGGGAGAACAGCGGTAGGAGCAGGAGCTCTGGGCCAGGGAGCAAGACATGGATTCCAGGTCTGCCACCACCAGCTGGGGACACCATTAACCCTCTGGTGTCTCAGTGTCCCCTTGTGGATCATGGGCCCAAGAGAAGTGCACTCTGGGGCTGGTGAAAGATTAAATGTGTTAATCTAAGTGCCAAGGACCATGACTTGGATGGAGTGAGTGTCAGCCACTGGCAGAGCCTGGGACAGCAGGCCCTGCCCAGTCCTATGCTCCAGGACAGACGTGCCCTGAGGGGAAGGCCTCACCCTGCTGTTTGCCTTTCCTGCTTCTGCCATGCCTCCAGCAGCTGCTGCACCACTTGGCGGGAACAGTCCTCCTCGTTCAGGGACCAGAGGTCCTGATCTTTCAGGGGACGCCGGTAGCCGAGGATGGCTAGACTGTGCAGGGGCAGGGGACAGAAAGCCCCACACAGGCTCAGAATTTAGCAACTGAAACTGGTGTGCCCCATCTGTCCCCAGGCCCCGGTGATGAATTCCGTGCTGGTGCTGGGTGAGCTTGGGTAAGGATGGGTTCAGCCCGGCCTCAGGTGCTTCCCGGTTAATGAGCTGTCAGTCACCCAGGTCACAGACACAATTATCCTGCTCAAGCCACTCTCAGGGACAGCCGGGGAGATGACAAGCTGCAAGCTTCTCCCAGACAGAAGCACTCAGAACACATTATGGTCCCTTCCTGCCCCTGGGCCTGTCCCTGCGGCCGCCAGATGCCGGGTTGGCTTCCAGCCCAGGAGCACAGTTGGGCCAGGCCCGGTCTCTGCACTCAGCTCCCGGGCCTGACATCCCCACCTTGCCCACCTGTGACCCTGGAGTACGGACACGAGCAAGGCCACCTCCTCAGGTCCCCAGGCTCTGCTTCGTCCTCCCTCTCCTGCATCTCTCCCTCCCTGTGGTCCAAGCTGGAGCAAGAGGCAGCTCACCTTGTGAACCACCAGAAAGTCAGGCGAGACAGGAAGCCAGCGCTGGCCTCTGGACAGCGGTTCTAGAGGTGAGAGAAGGGGGTCGGGGATCGGGGATGTCTCCCAGCCCCTCGCAGCACAGCGGGGGGAAGGGAAGCCCTCACTGCTTCCTGCTCCAGGCCTCAGTCTACAGACTGCAGCACAGCATCTCCCTCCTTCGGGAGGGGTTGAGGAGCAGGCTATGGCGCCCCACGCCCTCCCCGGAGCCCCACGCCCTCCAGGACAAACTCACAGGGTCATTCTTCAGGGAGAAAAGTGGCGGCTTCTCTCTGAAGCAGGACAGGATTAGAGCAGAGAGCACCAGGGCAAAGTAGATGTAGAAGGTGGAGAACCGAAAGGGGTCTGCGATGGTCCCCTAGGGGGAAAGGAGAAGATCACAGGAGGCTCGGAGGCCCAGCCTGCAGTGCCTGCCCTGGGGAGCCCCTTGGGGTGTGGGACTTCTCTGGGGCAGGAGGCAGCCCTGGGGGGCCTCGGCGGCTTCATCTAGGGGATTCTGCAAGGCAGGGAACGAGCACCAGGGCTGGGGCCTGGTAAGGACTCGCCCAGTACCAGGGATGTGCTGGCCCTTGCCTCGCATTACCTGTGTGCCAGGCCTTAGCCTACTGCCAGGGAAGCTGATTCCCTGGCAATTCTGCAATGAGGGCGTGAGGCTCTGAAGGGTTAAACACCGTGCCAAGATCCCTCGGGGGCTCAGGGGGTGGTTTGGAGCCTGGGGCCCTGGCTCCTCCCCTTGCTGGCTCCCACCAAGAGGGAGAATGGGGGGTCACAGCCCCCCACCATTAAGAGCAGAAGGAAGGCCAGGAGATGAGGAAGGGGAAAACACAGCAGCAGGACCCTGGGGGAAGCTCGGGCTCTTTATGCACATGCAAGACATGGGCACTGTCGACGGGCACTGCAGGCAGACATCACACTGGGGTGCCAGCTGGGGGCGGGGTGGCTTCTGTATCCCAAGAGCAGCCACCAGTGCAGCATCTTTGACCCATTTCCTGGCTGCCTCCCCGCTCCGATGCAGCCACTGAGAAGTAGCAGAAGCAGCACAACTGCTGACTGCGGAACAGAGCGGGTCCTGGCACTGGGGAGGGGAAGGCGGGGCTGGAACCCAGCAGTGACCTCAGCCCAACACCTACCTCCGCCATGGCCGAGAGGATCTTAGAGCGGAAGGGGACGATGGCACAGACCACACACAGGAACCAGAAGATGATGAGGACCCCGGAGGACTGCACCCCGCGCAGCCGCTCATACTGGATCAGCAGGGTGGCCAGCACCTGAGTGGGGAGGGCAGGGAGGCTGGGCTGGAGCATGCACACCTGGACCCACACATCTGGACTTGCCTCTGTGCCTCTCCGCCCCGCGGGGCTTCTGGAGTTACCCCCGTCCTCTTCTGGGGGCGCCCAGCCTTCTCCTCAGAGCCCACAGGACTCCCATCACAATCCACAGCCCATGGCAGCCAATCCACCCCACTTCTGGGGCCCCACACTGACCATGGTGATCCCCACCACCAGGGGGGTGACGAAGAAGATGGGGGCGGGGGCTCCGCCGTGGATCAGGCTGTGGAAGGAGTAGAAGAGGTCCAGCCACGAGACGCACCACAGCGAGACGCTCAGGGCCTGAGAACAGGGCACAGGTTGGAGACCCCATGCCCAGAGGGGGGACAGTCTCTGCCGGGGAGGGGACTTTGCTCCTGAAGCCATTGGAAGCCACCAGAGATGCCTGGACTCAGACCAGGGGCTGGGAGGGGCTCTGGGCAGAAGTTCCCCGGGGTGGGGTGGGAAGCTCTGCTGGGGCTGAACAGGAAGTAATTTCCCCAGGCGGGGAACTCATGTTGGCTGGCTGCAGACACAGCTGGCGGGCAGCCAAGGCCCAGGGCCACAGGGCAGGAGAGGGTGGGGAACCCAGTCCAGCCACTGGGCAGAGGTTGGGAAGGGTCCCACCCCCACCAGGAGGAGAGCCTGGAGCCCTGACCGTCTTGACCCTCGACAGGTGGGAAAGGATGATGTAGCCATGATGGTGGTGCCTCAGGTAGAGCAGGTAGCAGGGCAGGGCAGCCCACAGGTAGATGCAGGGGACCCAGGCCAGCAGTGAGTTCTGGAAGCATGAAGTGAGGTCTGGATTGTCTGTGTACACAGTGAGATTGGAGTCCTGGGGACAGAAAGGACAAATCAGGGAGGCAGCATCCTGCTGGGGAGTTGGGTTGACCTTCAGGGGGTTGGCTGGACTTTGGGGAAGAGCCGGAAGTCACACAGTGGTAGATCCCATGAGTAAGGCAGGTAAGAACACACCACAATATTTTTACAAGCCTGCTTTCTCGCTTGTTGGATGGCACTCAGCAGGAGCATTCTCTGTTTGTTTCGTTTTGGTTTTTTGGTACCGGGGATCGAACTCGGGTCCTTGCGCTTGCACAGCAGGTGGCGAAACCATTGAGCTAAATCCTGGGCCCCATTCTCTGTATTTTTGATCCCACCTTGTAAAGACCCCAGGAAAGAGAACTTCCAGAACTGCTTCAGAGAGTGACAAGAACCATGGGATAAGAGTGTTTTAAGCGAGGGGGAGGATTTTGAGGGGAATTAATATAATGTGCCTTTTACTGTAATAAACGTTTTAATTTAAACACACACTGTCTATTCTGATCACACCATGTACAAGAGCAGGTGATCAGGTATGGACCAGCTGTGAATCCCCTGGGAGTGGTGCTGGGCCTCATTTTCTCATATGCTTTCTCTCCCTCTATTTGAGGTGTTGTTTAAGTGCAACGAGCCACACCCCTTTAAAGTGCACAATTCAATGGGTTTGGCAATTGTACACCCCCACAATACCATGAGCCCCACCCCTCCTGAGCTCACTTGGTTCCTGTCATGTTAGATTTCCAATCTCTTTTTTAAAAAAGAATTAAATGTTATCAATGTGACACACACATAGTTTCAGAGTCTCCCGTCTCTGTGTAGGTCTCTCCACTGTCCATGCAGGGTGGCTTGAGACTCACAGGAACAAGGGATGTGGAGTCTAGGGCCACTGGTCACCCAAGTGGCACAGGACTGTCCTGGAAACTGGTCTGTCCTAGGCAAAGGGTGTTTGGTCACACTACTGACCTGTCCCTTGCCTCGTTCTATATCTGCATCTTTTTTGGAAAGAGATGGGAGAATAAATTGATTCACAAACATGTTTTCCTGAGATTGCTTCCTCCAAAGCTGCCGATGTATTAATCTTTTTCTTTCCCTCTTCTTGCAAAGCATTAGCTGTTCTTTACAGAAAACTCAAAAAATTACAAACAAATACCAAGAAAACCACCCACAGTCCCACCACCTAAAGACAACTGCTGCCTGAGGATATAACAACTTACGTTCTAACCACCAATTTAAATTATTCTCATTTTAATTTTTATCCGAGGTGTATGTGCACAGAAACCTGCTTTTCCTTTTTTGTTTCTCTGATGATTTGGTTTGGTTTCTCTCATTCAAATTGGAAGTTTTCCTCAAATGTGTGATGGCTATGGGGGCTTGGTTGTCTCTTTTTTTCTCCCTCAGTACTGGAGATTAAACCCAGGGCTTTGCACATGCTAAACAAGCACTCTACCTTTAAGCTATGTCCCCAGCCCTTTTAATTTTTTATTTATTTGTTGTTGCAGTGGCGGGGGTGGGGGTGGGGTGGGGATGAAGTCCAGGGCATTGTGTGTGCTCGGCAGGCACGGTACCATTATTTTTTATTTTGAAACAAGGTCTTGCTAAGTTGCCCAGGCTGGCTTTGACATTGTGATCCTCCTGCCTCAGCCTCCCAAGCATCTGACTTTATAGGCATGCATCAGTATTTTTTTTTTTTTTGGTATTGGGGATCAAATTCTGGTCTTTGCACTTGCTCAGCAGGCAGAGAAACCACTGAGCTAAATCCCCGGCCCACATCAGTATTTTTGATCGAGTCACCGAAGAGCTGAACGACACCCTGTATGCTGGGGAGGGGCTTGATAGGTAGGGCTTCATTGTAGAGGGATCCAGTAGGAGACTGGCCACTCAGAAACTCACCCCAGGGCCAGGGATTTAGCTCAGTGGTTTCGCCACCTGCTGCGCAAGAGCAAGCACCGAGTTTGATCCCCAGTACCAAAAAAAAAAAAAAAAATCAAGAGATGAGTAATATGAGTAGTCTATGTTCTTTGGGCTGGGGATTTAGCTCAGTGGCACCGCTCCTGCCTCCGCAAGCACAAGGTCATGAGTTAGATCCCCGGTATCAAAAAAAAAAAAAAGAAAAGAAACTCACCCCAGCTCGCAGACTCCAGGGGACCCCTCCCTGGGCTCAATCTGTCAGTGTGGCCTTGTCCCACCCCTCAGAATCCACTCTCTCCTGGGCATCCCCATTCCTTGGCAAGCGTCCATTGCTGTCTCCTTCCCTCTTCCTCCTAGCTGATGCTGTGCCACCTGCCCCAGCCCAGGGTTCTGACCTCGGCTCTTTGCCCTCTCTGCCACCACTGCTTACAGATGGTACTGAAGAGTCCCAAAGCCACACCAGCACCTCAGGCCCCTCCTGAGCCTCGGCCCCCACTTCCTGCTGTCTCTCAGGTGGCTCCATCTGTCCTCAGCCATCTTGTGCTCAACACCTCCACGCCCTGCCATGACCAGCCTGCTTCTGCCAACCTCCTGGCCACCTGGACACCATGGGGACATGAGGTCCTGGTGGCTCTTGGGGAGGAACGACAGCTGGACAGATGACATTTAGAATTCTGTTTTTTCTTCCTTGGGCTGTGTGACCTTGGCAAGGTCCCTAACCTCTGGCCTCCCTGGGCCTCGATTTCTGTAGGGCTTACACGGGTCAAGTCAGCAGCACCCCGCTGGCCTGCACATCACACCAGTCCTGCCCTCATGCCTTCGTGAGCAGTGGCCATGGTGGGCTGGCCTGTTCCATTCCAACGCCCCGACCCTGGATCCTGGCCTTGCCCTTCCTCCGGGTTCCCTCCTGGGTGCGAGAGTGCCCAGGGCTCGGTCTTCCCTCTTCCCCCTCTTTCTCTAGCTGCACTCCTCACCTTGGTGCACTCTCCCAGCCTACAGGACACCTCCGTCCATCTGCTAACCACTTCCCAGTTTCTCTCGCCAGCCTTCCACCCCTCAGATCCCCAGTGCTACGTCCAGCTGCCGGGGGGACAGCTCCACTCCACACACCCTGTCTTAGCCTACGAGGACTTGCACAGTGATCCTTCCACTGTCCTTTCCCCTCACCCATGACCTCTCTCTCTCTCTGCCTCTCTGGCCTCTCTGCAGCCACTGGCCTTGTTGCTGTTCCTGAGCATACTCCAGGCACACTTCTGCCTCAGGGCCTTTGGATGTGCTGTTCTTGTCCTGGACCACTCTTTCCACACATACTCAAGTCTGTCTTTCTGTCCTCTTTAATGTTTGTTGGTACCGGGGATCGAACTCGGGTCCTTGTGCTTGCACAGCAGGCAGCGAAACCACTGAGCTAAATCCCCGGCTGACACCTCTTTAATCTTGCCAGCTGCATCTCATCCCCAGCCCTGCAGTCCCCCAACCTTCTCTGCTCTTTTTCCTCCAAGCGCCCATCACCTAACATGCTGTATAATTTACTTACTTATTATGTTTTCTTTCATCTTTTCCTGGTGATATGGATTGTCCTTGAAAGAAGGAGCCTTTATTTTATTTATTGATATGCCCTAATTACCTAGAATGATACCCAGTGCCATTGGAATAGTTAATTAAATAAATTAAATGAAATATTTATTGAAAAAAATGAACAAGTTAATAACAGGATAATAACATGCTCTCCCTCTAAATCTTTAGTGGCTCCTGACTGCCTAGAAGGCAAAATCCAAGCATCTTAGTATGGCATTCAAAGCCTCTGTCTGGCCTCGAATGATCTTTGTGAACCATGGAACTCTCTGGGTTTGAGTTCTGCATTTTTTGTTTGTTTGTTTGTTTGGGGGTTTTTGGTACCGGGGATCGAACTCGGGTCCTTGTGCTTGCATAGCAGGCGGCGAAACCACTGAGCTAAATCCCTGGGCCCTGAGTTCTTCATTTTAACAAAATCTCTCACAGTAGGGAAGTGGCCTCCTGCATGCCCTGGTCCTTTTTTTATTTTTTAAATATTACTGGGGATTGAACCCAGGGCCTTCACATTGAGCTACAACCCCAGGGCTTTTATATTTTTACATTTTGAGACAGGATCTCACTAACTCGCCCAGGCTGCGCTTCAACTTGTGGTCCTCCTGTCTCAGCCTCCTAGAGTTCTGGGATTGTAGGCCTGTGCCACCAGGCCCTGCTGGGGATGACTCTTTCTGAAATGCGGCTTTGTGTCCCTTGCCACATACCCACAAAGCCACAGTGGCTTCTCCTGCTCATGGAGCCGAGAGCCAGTGCCTGCCCTGAACTTGGAGGCCTCCCGGCTTCTCCTGCCACCTCCCTCCCCGCGGCTCCCTTCCCACAGCCAGCTCCTTCTACCCTCCGCCAGCTCTGCAGGCCCCTCCACTACTTCTGCCCAAACCCTCCCAACCCAGGGCGGTGGTGGGCACTGCTCTGGACCTACTTCCTCCACCCTGACGCCCTTCCTCCTCTGGAGTCAGCACCTACCTGAGCCCTCGTTCCTGAGTGACAGGGTCCAGCAGGGGGCTGGTGCCACTCTGCCACCTTGGAGAGCTAACCTCAGCCCCTTCGGGCAGAGGTTGAGCCATGCACATCTTATAGTCCAGGGCCCTGATCAGGATCCAGCCATTGCTCAACTATGGGAGACGGAGCCTGTGACAGGTAGGTCACAGAGCTGAGTCCACCACTGGGCCTGGGTAGGAACTAAAGAGGGCATGAAGCAGAGGGCATGGCTTATCAGGCCTGGCTGACTCTTTGTCTTTTCCATTTTAAAACTATTTGTATTGAAGTGTAATCTACTTATAGAAAAGCACACACATCTGAAGCATACGCCTCACTGAATTGTCCCACACAGCAGAATCTGAATCAAGAGACAGAGCACCACTGACTCCGAGAGGCCCCCTTCCCCTCCAAGTCGGTACCCACCCTATCGGGGACCCCTGTCCTGACTTCTAGCAATGTGGATTTGCTTCGACATTTTGGACCTTCCTATAAGGTAAATTGTACGGGACATGTCTTTCCTTCTGGCTTCTTTCCCTGGACATCGGGTTCAGGGTATGACCCTGGAGGGTGTGCGAGTATAGACCCTCCATCTGTCTCATTCCGTGTGGGGTTTCACTGTTATGGTTTGGATTTGAAATGTCTCCCAAAATTCATATGCTTAAAGGCTTTTTCTTTCCGTCTTTTCTTTTTTTTTTTTTTTCTCTTTTGGTACTGGGGATCGAACTCCGGACCTTGCTCTTTTGAGGCAGGCGCTGGAACCACTGTGCTAAATCCCCGGCCCACTTAAAGGCTTTTTGCCATGGGCCGGGGATTTAGCTCAGTGATTTCGCCGCCTGCTGCGAAAGTGCAAGGGCCCGAGTTCGATCCCCGGTACCAAAAAAAAAAAAAAAAAAAAAAGCTTTTTGCCAGCTGATGGGCTTTCAGAGAAGCGATTGGCTGATGAGGGCTCTAACTTCATCAAGTGGATTAACCCACTGAAGAGATCGTAATTTGATGGCACTATCAGAGGAGATGGAACTGGAGATAGGGCCCAGTTTAAGTGGGTCAGTCATGAAAGTATGACCTTGGGAATTATATTTGGCCCCTGACCCCTGCCTCTCTGTCTCCTTCCCTTTCTCTGCTTCCTGGCTGCCACAAGGTGAGCAATTCTCCCCCACCGAGCCCTTCTAACGTGATGTTCCTGCCTCACCACGGGCTGAGACAATGGATCCAACTGACTGTGGACTGAATCCTCTGAAGCCATGAGCCAGAATACATCTTCCTCCTTTAAGTTGTGATTTCTTCATGTGTTTCATCACAGTGACACACAGCTCGGTAACAGAGGCCTAACCTGCTTTTCAACTTGGCGAGTCCATCTGGCCCACCCAGGTAGCCCATCCCCAGGACACCTCCAATGCAACCTCCCCTCCTACAGGAAGCCTCTTGAAGAACCTAGCTCTGAGAGATGCTCCCTTGCTTTGTCCTGTGTGGCCTAGGCAGCCACGTGAGTAAGGATGACAAAGTCTTCGGGTATTTTCCTAGACTTTTGTTCCTGGATTTGCACAGTCATTATCCGGTGATTGTTGAAGAACAGCTTCCAGAGATATAAAAGGTGGTGTTATGGGCTGGGGATTTAGCTCAGTGGTTCCGGCGCCTGCCTCATAAGTGCAAGGACCCGAGTTTGATCTCTGGTACCAAAAAAAAAAAGGTGGCATTGTTTACAAAAGAAAAAGTAAATTTCTCTAGCTTTGGCAGCAGGTTCAAAGACACCTATCAGTGTGGAGCTTGGCCAGGGAGATGGGCTGCATGATGCCACCTGCACATCCTTTCTCCTACACCAATCAGACCCCTGAGGGAGGCCTCCATGCCCAGCACCCTCCAACTCCTGACACAGGGCCAGCTCCGGGGCGGGCTCAGTAACTGGGACCAATGATAAGTCACTGTGTGCAAGGGCAGAAGCCCAAGGGCATGCTGGGGTCACTGCGTGGCTTTTTTTTTTTTTGGTACTAGCAATCGAACTCAGGACCTTGTGCTTTTGAGGCAGGCGAGGTGCCAGTGAGCTAAATCCCTGGCCTGCTGCATGTTTTTTTAAGGCCACCAGGAAATGGCTACAAGAAAAGCCAACTTTGATGCAGCTGACCCAATAGGGCCCTGTGACTTTTGAGTTAGGTAACTGTGGGCCAGTTCCTTCAATCTACTGAACCCCTGTTTCCACATGTGAGCCTACCCTCGTGGGAGAGAATGAACCAAAGCACCCAGACTTAACCAGGCCACGCTTGGGGAAGCCAGTGATAGGGCATCAAGCTCTTGGGACCTTGTTTCACTTTACAGGCACCTCCAGAGTGGCCACAGCTAAGTGGCCTTGGGGCTTTTGCCTCAGGGACTTTCATCCTGGCACTTTTCCTTTAACAAGTGTGTCCCTACTGCAAACATGTAAAAATAAAAATAATAAAAAAGAAAGATTTTTGTGTTTAAAGTGTGTCCCAACTGGGCAGGGCCTCCCAGGTGGCAGTGGGTACCAACCTACACTTCTGTCCCTAGATTGTTTACCCTGGATTCCTTGCTAGGACAGCTATGAGACATGCACAACAGGTCCAGGATGGGACGGTCCCCTCCTCTTCAGCCTGCCCATACTGGTGATTGGCAACTTCTTCTTTCTTCTTTCCTTAGGACAGAATCTTTGGGGTCACCTCTGACTTGTCTCTCCCTGCAAATCACACCCAACCCTCTACAACCCCTGTGCACTCTACCTTTGGACGATCAGGGTGGGCTTTACTGTCGTGTTATATTGGATTTTTTTCTTCTTTTTTGAGACAGAGTTTTACTGTGTAGTTTAGGCTAGGCTTGAACTCAGTAGGTAGCTCAAGCTGTCCTCCAACTCATGGTGATCCTTCTGCCTCAGCCTCCTAAGTGTTGGGATAACAGATGTGCACCACCATGCCCAGTTTATTGGATTGTTCTTATCTATAAAAAGGCAACCTCCCCTGATTCACCCCAATCTCTCCAAAATCCAGCCGCTTCTTCCTGTCCATACCCCAGCTGGATTCCTTTTCCAGCTTCCTCTGGTCTCCCTGCATCTGCCCTGCCACTTGCCCTGCCACTGTTTTCTAACCCAGCAGCTAGTGAGAGACACTTTTGAAGCCTAAACCAGGCCACACTACTTCATTATCCTTGGCCTAGAAGAGTGAATTTCCCTCCCCGGCCCCTCCCTTATCCCCCAGCTTTCTGGTTACCAAGACATAAGGAGCCTTCGGCTTCCACCCTTCACCGCACCCTGCACCACACCCTGCCTTGGAGCCAGCTGTCCAAGAACTGAACCCACTGAAACTGTGAGCCAAAGTAAACTTTAAACTGTGCGTGTCAGGTATTGTGTCTCAGTGATTGAGACAGCCCTCCACCTAGCTAACAGCATCTACCTAACTCTCCTTGCTCAGTCTGCTCCAGCCCTAGCCTCTGTGCCAATCTTCAGACCCTCTATGCATGTACCACCACTGGCAGCTGTCCCTTGATACCCACATACCTCACCCTTATCTCCCACAAGTGTTTTTCCAAACCCCACACTCTCCTGGAGGTCCACCCTGACCTTTCAAATTAAAGCTGTCAGCCCATCCCGTCCCTCTTAGCCTAGCATTGGCAGCTGCAAGCCTAAGAACACAGTACGCTTTCTCCCTGTACCAAGGCCACAGCTGGTCCTGGCAGTGCAAAGGACCCTGTGCCCCATGGAAAGTTAAGCATCAGGTCAGGGGAGATCATTCCTTGGACCCCACAATCAGCCTGGTTCCCTGGCAGGGTACGGTGGAGGATGGCTCCTCTTCCACTGTCTGAAGAGCTGGGATCGAGACACTGGCCCACAGCCCCCCCCCCCCCGTCTCCACAGCAACCACAGCTTCCTTAATACCGGCTGGGATTAGACAGCTGGATGCAGCTGATAAGGCAGAGGGTTCAGTGCCCAGAAGGGACCCGTGGCAGGCGACCCTCAGGGGGCACAGCAGCTGAGACCCCTGGGGACACAAGCCCACAGCAGGCAGCAGTGGGGACTCCCAGCCCGTGGCCCTAACTCTGCCAGGGACTTCCCAGTCCCAGGCCCAGCCTGTGGCCGCCTCTGTTGCGAGAATAGTCATTACTTCCTTAATCCTGTGTGGGAGGGGAGGGGCTGCCCATAACTTGCAGCTCCCAAGTTTACAGATTGTCACTTGGAAAGGACCGACTGACAAGGTCATTTATCTCAGCAGAAATGTGGGTGCAGGAGGGAAAGGGCACACTCTGACTTCCCTCACCTTGCTGATCTGCCTGGGCCGGAAGAGGAAGTCTTTGGAAGAGCCAGAGCTCTGGTAATGGAGCTCCACAGAGTGCCAGGATTATCATGTCCTGTTTGTGACACCTGAGACCCTGGCTGATGCAGGATTTGAACTCAGGCAGAAGAGCCGGAGTTTCAGCCCCCAACCCATTATGTGGTGCTTCCTGCCACTCTATAGGGCTCGGCACGACCCCAACCCCCTTGCCTTAGCTGAAATATTAAGTCTTTTTGTATCTGTGCAGCCCAGCCTGGCCCACCTCATTTCTGCACTGCTTCCCACAGAGCCAGGGAAGGAAGGGGCTGCCAGCACCGGGGAGAGAACCAGCTGGGGTTTGGGGAGCCACTGGACTAGAAACCTGAATATCCAGTCAGGAGGAGAAAGCAAATCCAGGCTTTAGCCTGGTTTCCCACGACCTCTGAGCCCTGTGGCACTGCCCCAGGGACCCAGCCTCAAACACAGCAGCTCCAGCTGGGGGAGGGGACAGGCCAGCCACCCTTGCAAGGGCTCGCTCAGGTCTTGTCCTGCCCACCACGCCCAGGGATCAGGCCCTGGGGCAGCCCCATGGTGTGGTGTGCTAGTGGAGTAGGGGGTGAAATGATGGTGAGAGATTAAGAAACTTAAAGAATAAGGCAAAGAAGACTATATAGCTGAGGCCAGGTGGAAACTCTTTGTCTTGATGAGAGAAATGGGAGGCTTGTACCCTCTGCGCCTTTATTTATAGTGTAGATAAGGAAACCGAAAGGGCATGCCTGATTGGAACAGGGAGAATGGCTAGGGTCTGTAGGAGATAATGTCTGATTGTTTTTGCCGGATGGGTGGGAAGGAAGACAGTCCTCTTTATTGCCAGGCCTTGCTCCACCACAACCTCCACGGCAGGGAGGAGGTGAGTTAGGCCTGGCCATAGCGATCTATAGCGCATCGCTCCCAACAGAGGGGCGCACAGCCCAGGCCCTCTGTCCCTGCCTCCTGGGTGGGTCAGCTGTAGCTCCTGCTGGGGACTGACCACCTCCCTAAAGACCAGCAGGTAATCCAAGGTTCAAGGTTGGTTAAGGTGTGGGCCAGAAGGCAGGCTTGGCAAAGCTCCCTTCCCAAGGCCACTTCCCTGACTCTCTTTCTGTCCTAAGTCTTGGCCCTCAACCCAGGCCCAAGGGATGTGAGAAGCCAGCCTCAGGTCACAAGGGAACAAATCTCAATAAAAGCCAAGAGCTTAGAGGTCACAGTGGTGCAGCACCCCGGTCAAGTACCCTTGCTGGAATGGAATGGAGGGAGGGGACCACACTGGGCCTTGGCCTGGCAGGGTTCCTGGGAGGACAGGATGTGCTCGGGCTCGGTAAGCTAAGAGGTGCCCACCTCCTGCCCTCTGCCACTTCCGGCTTCTCCGGAGGTCTGCATGTCACCATCTCCATTTGAGAGCCCAAGTACATGGACAGTTGAGCTTTGCCCATCACCGACACTCTCATGGCTCCTCACTCTCCTGCTAGGCAAAGTGGCCCAAGAGGAAGCATGGGAGACTCCCATACTCTGGGACCCTGAATCAAGGCTTTGGCCCCCAAACCCAAGACTGGGCAACTCCAGATTTGAAGGGGGCTCCAGAGCTTCCCTAAACGCTGCTCCAGACTGGAGAGGGTGAGTGACTAGCTCCAGGTCACACAGCTTGTGGGTGACTGAATTTGGGGCTGGGTAGAACCCAGAAGGAGACGTGGAGCTGGAACTCCAAGGGATCACAGCTTGGCAAGGGACCAGGACATGCCCAGCAAAGGGAGCATAGGCCTGACCAATGGGGGGCCCACGGACCTAGACAGAGAATTGTTGCTAAGTACCTTACATCTGGAGCACAGAGAGAGCCAGAGAAAAAGGAGTCTGGAAACCTCCTCAGAGGAGCCAGCGAATCCCCACCTGCCCCATCTTCATCTTCCCAGCTGGTCAAACAGCCTTGGGACAGGATCTCACCAACTTCCCCATCAAGTGCTCACCACCCATGCGTTTACACATCCCCAGTGTACACATGCCTGGTGTCACCTTCAGACAGGTTCATGGTCAGGATCATTGGAT
Organism: Heterocephalus glaber; assembly: GCF_000247695.1. The sequence continues at coordinate 6,519,783 of NW_004624795.1, read as the reverse complement.
TTCTGAACTTTCTGGGGCTCGGTCATCAGATAAGGTTAACTGTGAAAACAGGCCGCCATCTCCTAAACAAAGCAGTCCAGGCCCCTACTCCTTGTATTCGTTCGCCTCACTGGGTGCCGTGCAGCCTGTATTGCTCAGAACAGAGTAATGCATGAGGCAGGGGCAGCAGTCCAGGGTAAACGTTTTTTGGTTTTTTTGTTTTGTTTTGTTTTGTTTTTGGTACCAGAGATCGAACTCAAGACCTTGTGCTTTCAAGGCTGGCGCCAGAACCGCAAGTCCAGGGCAAATGTACACCAAGCCTCCTTTGTCCCCAAGGCCTTTCTGGCCTCCCGAGTAGTCACACCATTTGCTCTTTTGGAGTTTATTTCCACACAAACTCCCAAGATGCCATCAGGGATGTCAGTAACATGCTCAGAAAGAGAGACAGAGAGAGAGAGAAGGTGATATTGAAAGAGAGAGACAAATCATATGTCCAGCACGTGGTGTGTGTGTGTGTCCAGAGGGTCTTGGGGGCCCCCCGGCCTCCCACCCTTAGAGTGGGTTGGGACCAAAGCTGAAAGCTTTTTTTTTTTTTTTTTTTGGTGTCACTAAGTCCAAAGCTGAAAGATTTACCCGAGCCTGTCCCAGATTCCCAGGAAATAGCCCTGCCACCCCTTGTTATTTTAGGACCTCCTATCTAACCTCCTCCTCTTCCCAGGAATACCAGCACCTGCCAACCACACAGGGTTTCCTAGTTCTCAAAATCATTCCACATATTCTGTCTCTTTTGATCTCCATGAAAATCTCTGTTTATTTCTATTTATTTATTTATTTTGGTTCTGGGGATCGGACTCGGGACCTTGTGCTTTCCAGGCAGGGGCAGAACCACTGAGCTAAATCCCTGGCCCTCTATTTGTTTGAGACAGGGTCTAGCTATGTAGTCCAGGCTAGCCTTGAATTCACTGTGTAGCCCAGGTTGGCCTCCAACTCGTGGAAGCCCTCCTGCCTCTGCCTGCCAGGTTCTGGAATTTCATGTCCACTCCCCATAAAAGTCTTGGAAGGTGAGTAGAAAGTGGGTTATTTCTCCATTTCACAGATGAAGAAAGTGAAGCTCTGAGGATAAACTAGGGAAAAACTTCCAAGTAGCCCAGAGAGGCGAGAACACCGCCCCCCGCCTTCTGCTTTCCCTCTCCTGATTCAGGGACTTTCTGGTGCCCTGAACCACTTCCCACAGTCTTGGTCACCAGGGCCCCTACCTTTCAGGAGTCACCTTAACGATGTGCAATGCAAATGAGATGCAAAATAGCCCAGAACACTAAGGCTTCCTGGAAACTGAGCTATAGCTTAGACTCCACCCTCCCAAGACCCTCCTCACCCCAGCTCTGCAAACCCTAGAGGATGAGCTAGGGCAGCTTTCCTGCTTTCTCGGCACCCCACTTTGGTCACCAACCACACTGGGTACAGCCAGGAATGGCTTTCAGGAGCCAAGGAGGTCGTGTGGAAGAGAGGCTGTTTCAAGATTGAGGGGCAGGGGAGTAGCCAGTTTCCTGACACTAAAGATACCCAAGGTGAGATCCTTTGAGGGAGCCCTAATGTAGATGGCTCAGTCCCACTGGGCTGAGTTCTCAGAAGAGGCACTTACAACTCATGGGCCGCACAGGGCCAGGGCTCTGAGACTCAGAGGTGCGCAGCAAGGGGATGGATGTTGGGCACACATCCGAGGAGTCCTGCTCTCTGGTGCAGAGCACACTGGGCTCTGGTCCAGTAACACAATCCTGTGACCTTTCCTCCCTAGCCTCCACAAAGAAGAGGTGACAGTGGTGAGACTGGTGGTCTCCTCGATCCATTGCATGAAAGTGTGAGCCAAAAGGTCTCTGAACTTGGCACAGGGTGGGGTATCTGTTTTTCAGTTCCAGGTTCCTGGGACTTCTATGCACTCAAAGTTTTACTGTCATCCAGGAACAAGGGACCTTTGCATCCCCCAGGCTTGGGCATAATTGCCCTCTTGATTTTCAAATCCTCTGCCTGGTTGGTCACCTCCATCACCGAGACCACACCGTGGTCACATCGGCGAGGTACAGCTGAGCAGCTGGAGGAAGTACACTGATAAGCAGAAGGTACAACCTCTGGGCCTTTGTGACAGATGTTGGGTCAGGGATGGAGGACAGACGGGGTTCCGGGGGGGCTCAGGCAGAGGGGTCATGGCCGAGAAGTTGCATCATTCCTGATTAATCCGTTAGTGGTATGGAGAAAATGAGACATCCCCAAAGAGACTTTCACAGGTATTCCATTGCCCCAAGTTTCAAAAAATCCATGTAATGGCTTCAGCCTATCCCAAATCATAAACACCAGCCCAAGAGACCTGAAGTGACAGCCCATGTTGTGGCCCCTGACTTACACACACACACACACACACACACACACACACACACACACACAGGTCATGTGTGTATAGAGCCTCAAAATGCAGAAAAGACATAGAGAAAGGGATTTAAGTCTGGATTTGATATTTCTTTTTTGGGGGGTACCAGGGATCGAACTCGGGACTTTGCGCTTGTGAGACAAGTGGTGGCATCACTGAGCTAAATCCCCGGCCCTAAGTCTGGATTTGAGACCAGCCCGTGCTGGGTAGCCCCTGGACAGTCAGGGACAGAGTGTCTCTGAAAGAGAGCACCTGGCCACTTGCCTCTGCTGGGAGGAGAGGTTTCAGGCTACATACACTGACTACACCCTGGGGCGCGGGGCTGGGGCCTGCAGAAGAATTGGGACCTGCCTCAGAGTAGCTGCTTAACAGGGGCTCCGGATGCCCTGGGGGTCCCAGGGTAGGGGTGCAGGTTAGGCAGTTGAGCCTCAGTTGGGGGGTCATGTGCTGGAGGGTCCACCAGGAAACACCCCCTCCCAGTGGCAAAGTACTCCATCCACATGCTAGGGGTGACCCCAAGAGGGGCTGGAGCCAACAGTGGGGGCCACTTCTGCATTCCCAGGATGCCAGCCATAGCACCTACAGGAGCCTCCTGCCTCACTCACTCACTGAGCTCCACGCAGCCAGGAATGGCAAGACAAGTAAGTCCCAGACACCAAGATATCCCGGGGGACCTGGCTTGGGCCAGTGTGGCCAGCAGGGGTCTCATTACACACTTCCACACACCCAGCTATCCCGGGACTGGCCGAGCATACCCTCTGTCCCAGGATCTCAGCTGCCCCAGTGGGAAGGCAGGGAAGGAGGACCAGGTAGCCCTAGATGACCCTACTCCCACCACAGAAGCCCCCGAGCCCCAAGCCTTACCCAGAACTTGGAGCCACACAGGGAGTCCATGGGGCCAAGGGGCAGCGCTGGCGAGGAAGCAGTAATGATGGCCGGGCCAGCTGCCTGAAAAGCTGATGCAGGAAGCCTGTGACCCACGCCCCGCCCCTGGCCCCTGCCTATCCCTCCAAGCCCTGCCTCCGGGCACTCTGCCAGGTTCAACAATGCCTCCCACAGGGAAGGACTTTGGGGCAGGGGCTGGGGATCCTTGACAGTGATAGCCCCTTCTCATGGCTCCTGGGCTGCAAGAGAGGCCCCTCTAGATCCTGAGGCCAGTGACCTTGGCTCTGAATGTTTCTGATGTGGGGCGCTGGGAGGGTGCTGAGCTCAGACTCTGAACACGTGGGGCTGATGAGTCAGGGAGGCAGGGAGAGGGATTTAGCAATCCTCCCTCTAGAAAAAAAAAATCTTCATAGGTTCACATTCATCTCTGGGCCTCACTTCCTTCATCTGTAAAATGGGAGGAGCTTGTGGGCACCTACACACTGTGCTCTGGTGTGTGCACATGTGCACCCTGGGGAGTGCAGGTGGCCTTCCGTGGTCCTCCTGATCTGCTGCTTCCTGGAGCTCTGGGGCTCCCCAGTCTGGCCCAGTGCCTCTCATTTGCATCTGTAAAATATGGGCAATGTAGCCAAATCTTTCTCCTTGGGTTCTCAAGGAGACAGAGACCCCAGCACACTTAGGTGCCCACTGTGCATTCAGTTTTTCTACTTCAGCCTGGCCAGGGTGGAGAGGGACAGGGGAAGCCCCAGGCAGAGCCCCTACATTAGCACGTCCTTCCTACTGCTGAGACTCAGCCCTCCCCATCTGTGGAGTGGGCTTTCTGTGCTGGGGCCCCCTTTCTCTCCCCCATCCCACTATCTTCTCTGACAGGGTCCCTGAAGCCACCCGCGCCCCTCCTTGGGGTTGAGAGGGAATTTCCGGGGTGAATCTCTCCGTGGTCCATCTCTCCCTGCCCCTGCTTACACACTATATCCGGTTGCCCTGGCTGCTGCCTCCCCTGATCCTTCCTCTCTCCATACAGGAAGAGGTGTTCCCTTCCTTGGCTGTTCAGGGACAAGTGTGAGAGGGGCCAGCAAGATAGTGCAGAAGAGGCCAGTGCCTCCTGTGCCTCTGCAGGCAGGAGGGACGTCTCAGGCTGCGGGCTGGTACAGTGGAGATGGGTGGACTCAGAGTGAGGTGGGTGGGGACAGAATGAGACCCCTCTTTCCCTGGCAGCTGGATGGGGGACCTCTACTCCTGCAAGTCCTCTAAGCCCTCTCGGTCTCCCTCTTCCCTTCCAGTCCTGTCCTCCACCCCCATCTCTGGGCAAAAGAGTTCCCCATCTTATCACAAAGTCCCTTGGGTTATATTTGGTTGTGAAGTCTGTCTGTCTTTCCGCCAGTCTGAGAGGTCCCCAAGGGCAGGGACTGACTGGGTCACCTCCAACCCCCTCCATGCCTCAGGCAGTAGCTGTGCGACCTTTTGTAGCTGTGCGACCTCAACAAACTCCTTGATATCTCTGGAACCTGGTGGCTTGAGCAATTTGGAAAAGGTGCCTTTGAAGCTCTCTCCTGGCCCTGGTGGTCCTGGCTTCCACAGCACCCTCTTTCCCCTGTCTTTATCTTGGTCTCCTTGCCAATGTCTTCTGTCGCTCCTCCTCTCCTGTTCCTTCTAGACTTACAGAGTCCTAGGCACCAAGTACACCAGGAAGGCTGGCTCTGGGCTTGGAAGACTTGAAGATCTTCCTTTGTGGCCCTTCAGGGGTGAGCGCCCGAAGAAGCTCTCCTTCCTAAAATGGGGATCCCAGACTCAGCTTGATTCCACTGGGGACCTTTCAGCCCCAGGACTGGCCAGTGCAATGGTTAGAGCTCCTGTTTGGGGTCAGGACCCTTGGGTTCTGGCTTCAGCTTTGGGCCTACGGCACCATCCCCTTTGACCGAAGCCTTTTCCTCTAATTCTGGCCTTGGCTGGACTCAGCACTGGGCTGGAGACTCCAGTATGAAATTGGGGGCTCTGGAAACCCTGGCCTTCCCCATGCCTCTTGAAGCACTGGGTGTCACCCCTCCCGGCCACTCATGGGACGTGGCCCCTTCATATGGCCCTTGAATGAGAAGCACTTCTAGTGTAAGACTGAACAACAGTTACTCCATCTTTGTAATAGGGCCCCAACTTGTCTGCTTCTGTTACGGATCACCAGGTAGACATCGAGTTCCAGGGATGTGCTTGTTGT
>NW_004624795.1:6343124-6513683 GCF_000247695.1 Heterocephalus glaber | reverse complement strand
GTATGTTAATGTTGTGTCTGTTGTGTGTTTGATTTTACATTTTTTTCTTTCCAATCTTCATCAGGAGCAGAGTAATGGGAGGAACCTGTTCTACCGGGTCCACTCCGCTTGACTGCTTTCTCACTAATTTTAAATTGGCTTTTTCTCCAGAACAAGAAGATGAATACAGGGTGAAATTTTCTCACGGAAAACTCCACTCCCTGTGCCAACTGGAATGGCCAGCCTTCAGGGTGGGATGGCCAGCCGAAGGGACTTTTGACCCCAGTGTTTGCTGGGCAGTTTGGGGCAAAGTCACCCGTCGCCCTGGCCACCCAGACCAATTTCTCTACATAGACATCTGGGTTGAGGCTTGTGAGAAACCTCCAGCTTGGCTGCAGTGTTGTTCCCTTTGAGCAGACACTCGCATTTTAGTGACTGCCCCAAAAGGGCCCTGGGAACTTAAGCCCCCGGCTCCTAAGCCGGTTCTCTCTCAGGAACCTGACCCCCTGGATCCCTTAGGAGGGCCTCTGCCCTATGTGGACTCCTCCACCTCCTCAGATGGCTCCCACTCTAGACCCTGAAATCCTTCCCTTCCTCCGTCTGTTCAACCTTCGGCTCCTACTCCTCTCTATTCTCCTCTCCCTGAGGGGCCCCAGTCCCCAGACTCTGTGACTTCTCCCCCACACACACAAGCTGGGGCTGCATATGGGCCTTGCGAGGTCCCCATTGGGGCAATTAGTTCAGCCCCTCTCTTGCCCCTTCAGGAGACAGAACAAGGTCACTATATTTATATCCCTTTCACTACCAGTGACTTATATAATTGGAAACATCAAAATCCTCCCTTCTCAGAGAAGCCCCAAGCCCTAATATCTCTCCTAGAGTCTATCTTCCATACCCATGATCCTATTTGGGATGATTGCCAACAACTCCTCCAGGCCCTTTTTACCTCAGAGAAGAGGGAAAGGATCCAGGGACAAGCTGTGAGGTCGGTACTAGGTGGACCGGAAGGCCCCCTAGATGACCAACAGAGAGCCCATCTTGAAGCACAACTTCCATCCACCCGACCCCACTGGCAAACTAACACCTCGGGCGGGAGATAAGCTCTCCAGAACTATCATCAGCATCTCCTGGCCGGCCCGAGGGGAGCTGCTTGGAAGCCTACCAATTTGAGCAAGGTAAGCAAGGTCCTTCAAGGACCAGAGGAATCCCCTTCTGCCTTTTTGGAGCGTCTGTTGGAAGCACACAGTACATATACTCCAATTGATCCAGACGCCCCTGCAAATCGGCAGGCAATAAACTTGGCATTTGTTACCCAGTCGGCCCCAGACATTAGAAAGAAGCTGCAAAGGCTAGAGGGATTTGAGGGAGAGAATAGAGAAAAGTTGAGCCATGAAAGGGAGGGAGCAAGGGAAGGATTAGACCCCTATTAAAGAAAGATCAATGTGCCTGTTGTAAGGAAAAGGGCCATTTTAAGAAGGACTGTGAAAAGCTAAAAAGAAAAAGAAAAAAGGAGGCCCAAAAGGAAAAAGGTGGAATCCTCTTAGTAGATGAGGAAGATTGACGGGGCCAAGGCTCATGGCCACTCAACCCTAGTGAGCCTATGGTGACTTCGGAGATGGGGGAACAGATGGTCAGTTCCTTGTGGACACTGGTGCAGCCCACTCTGTCTTGAAGACCCCCCTTGGACCCCTCACTTCCACAAAAACCTCCATTACTGGAGCCACTGGGAAAGTGGCCTCCTACCCTTGGACCACTAGATGGACTGTGAATCTAGGAAAAGGCACCATCTCCCATTCCTTCTTAGTTATCCCTGAGTGCCCGTACCTGTTGCTGGGAAGAGACTTGCTATGAAAGTTGGGGGCTATTATTTCCTTTGAGCCTGAAAGAGGGACCTTCGAGCTTAAGCCACCCTCCGCCATTATGGTGACAGTTCCCCTAGAAGATGAATTTAGATTGCTAAAGGAGGGTGCAGAGCCCCCCAAACAAAAATGGGACTACCTTCAGAAAAAGTTTCCCAGGGTATGGGCTGAAACCAATCCATCTGGGCTGGCCAACCACCATGCCCCAGTGATGGTCCAGTTGCTGGCCTCTGCTGCCCCCATCCGTGTGCGACAATACCCCCTCCAGCTGGAGGCCAAGGTGGGAATCTCTAAGCACATTCACCGACTCCAAGAGGCCGGCATCTTGGTCCCTTGCCAGTCAGCCTGGAATACTCCCCTGCTTCCTGTGAAGAAGCCTGGCACCTCAGACTTCAGACCAGTACAAGATTTGCAGGAGGTGAACAGCCGGGTGGAGACCATCCACCCAACAGTACCAAACCCCTATACTCTGCTGAGTCTCATCCCTCGTGCCCATGTGTGGTATTCAGACCTTAAAGATGCATTTTTCAGCATACCTCTGGCACCAGTGAGCCAACCCCTCTTTGCCTTCGAGTGGACTGACCCAGACACTGGGACTACCAGACAGCTGACATGGACCCGGCTGCCACAGGGATTCAAGAACTCTTCCACTCTGTTTGGGGAAGCTCTCAGCAAAGATTTACGAGAGGTAAGGAGAGTTTTTCCCCAAGCAACTATTCTTCAATATGTAGATGACCTCCTAGTGGCAACTTCAACCAGTGAAGAATGTCTTGTGGCCACCGAGGGCCTCCTGGAAGTTCTCCAAGACCTGGTATATCGGGTGTCCTGGAAAAAAGCTCAGCTTTTCCAGACCAAGGTAACCTGCTTGGGCTATATTCTTGAGGAAGGGAAGAGGAGGCTGGCAGAATCATAGGTATCAGCAATTCTCCAGATTCCAGAACCAAGCTCAAAGAAACAGGTGCATGAATTCCTAGGGGCAATCGGGTATTGCAGAATTTGGATCCCAGGTTTTGCTGAAATTGCCAAACCCCTGCACGAAGCCACTGTGGGGGGAGACACACCCCTTGAATGGACTGAGGCTTGCCAGCAGGCATTCCAACTGCTTAAAACTACGCTTGCTTCAGCACCAACCCTGGCATTGCCAGCCATAACTAAGCCCTTCACTCTGTATATAGCAGAGAAGAACGGGGTAGCTAAGGGAGTCATAACTCAGCCTTTGGGACCATGGAAGCAGCTGATGGCATACCTCTCGAAAAGCCTAGACCCAGTGGCTCGAGGGTGGCCCACCTGTCTGAGGATTGTAGCAGCAGCAGCTGCTCTAACCGGAGAGGCTGACAAACTGACATTCGGACAGGATTTGACTTTAGTCACTCCCCGTGCCATTGAGCCCTTATTAAACAGCTCCCCTAGCAAGTGGCTATCTAATGCCAGATTGTTGCAATACCAAGGACTCCTACTGGAGCAGCTGTGCATCAAGTTTGCCACCACTGCTAGCCTCAACCCTGCTACCTTACTCCCAGAGTCCGACGAACAGATGCCCATCCATGATTGCCTTGAGACCCTTGAAAATTTATGGGGAGGGCATCCGGATTTAACGGACCAGGCCCTCCCCCAGGTGGAGGTCACATTCTATACTGATGTGTGCAGCTTCGTGCGTAATGGAGTACGATATGCCGAGGTGGTGGTGGTCAACCAGGACCAACAAGTGGAATGGGAGCAAGGGCTGCCCCAAGGGATGTCAGTACAAAAGGCTGAGTTGATTGCTCTGACCAAGGCTCTAGAACTAGGTAAAGGTAAAAGAATAAATATTTTCACGGACAGCTGTTATCCCTTTGCCACTGCCCATGTGCATGGGGAAATTTATCAAAACCGAGGGCTACTGACCTCTGAAGGAAAGACAATTAAAAATAAAACTGAGATATTGACATTGTTACAAGCTATTTGGCTACCACGAGAAGTTGCTATCATCCATGTCCATGGGCATCAAAAGGGAGCTAGCCCTGAGGTGATTGGTAATAATGCAGCTTATCTGGCAGCAAAACAGGCTGCCCAAAAGTCAGTGGGGAAACAGATGGTTCTCCTCCCCACATTGGTGCTGCCAGAGAAACCAGAGTACACAGATGAAGAAATGGTGGAAATGACCAAAAAGCGGTGGACCCAAGGTAAACATGAATGGCGGATGACCAAGGATGGAAAAGTGGTGCTCCCAGCTGCTGTAGCAGACACACTGCTACAAGAACTGCATGGGTCCACCCACCTTGGTGAGAAAAGAATGATGGCCGCTCTGCGACCCCATTTCATCAGCAAGGGAATGGCACAAAAGGCCAAAGACCTAGCGAGACGATGTCCCACCTGTATCAAGATAAACACAAACTGGATGACCGGACCCCCAGGGGTCCAATATAGAGGATTAACTCCAGGAGAACATTGGGAATTGGATTTTACTGAAATGAAACCCGGCATGTATGGGTACAAGTACTTATTAGTCTTTGTAGATACTTTTTCAGGATGGATAGAAGCCTTTCCTACTAAGAGAGAGACAGCCAAGGTAACCATCAAAAGGCTCTTGACAGAAATAATTCCTCGTTTTGGCTTGCCCTTAGCTCTGGGGTCTGACAATGCCCCAGCCTTTACGGCTAAATTATCTCAATTCATCAGTAAAGCTTTAGGGATAAAATGGAATTTGCATTGTGCTTATAGGCCTCAGAGTTCAGGACAAGTAGAAAGAGCAAATCGAACCTTAAAAGAGGTTCTAACTAAATTATGCCTGGAGACTGAACAAGGTTGGGTAGAACTTCTCCCCTTTCCCCTCCTTCGTACCCAGTGTATCCCTAAGCCGCCTCTAAATCTGTCACCCTTCCAGATCATTTATGGGTGATCTCCCCTGATCATCCCTCTGGTTGATTTGGAGTTAAAGGAAAGACTTTCCCACCTCCAACTCCTTAAGTCCCTAAAAGCAGTCCATCAGCTTCAATCAGAGCTACATGATAAGCTGAGAAAAACTATGCCTGGTCCCAGTGAAAAACCTTTGCAACCCTTACCCTATAAGCCAGGGGATTTGGTTTTCATTTGCAGGTTTGACTCCATGACCCTTGAACCCCACTGGAAGGGACCATTTCCCATCGTCCTGGTTACTCCCTCAGCAGTGAAGGTAGCTGGACACTCTGCCTGGATCCACCACAGCCATTTAAAGGCAGCACCCCCAGAGGAAGCGACGTCAACATGGCAGATCGATCACAAAGGAACACAAAGGACCCCCCCCAAGATAAGATTTGATCAAAGACTAGTTTGGACAATATGTGGGTTCTTGGGGGTACTGTTCTTACCAGCCCCAATGGAAGGGGGATCTAGACGCCAGCTGGTGTTGTCCAGCCACACTCCCCAGAACTGGACTTGGTCCTTGAAAAATGCCTTAACAGGAGCTCTCATTGCCACCATTACTACTGATAGACAGCCCCATTTTATTATAGACCTGTGTTCTCTGGGGCTTCCAATCGTTAGTGGTGGGGGGGTGGATCAAAGGGTAAAGTTTCATCCGGAAAGATGGGTAAAGGGGGCTGCGGAGGGAGGTGTGGAATAGATGATAAGTTGGAAAAAAACCTCCAAGACACAGATATTTATGCCTGCCCCATAGGGAAAAATAAAAGGTGCAATGGGGGACCAGGAAACCACTGTCATCATTGAGGTTGCGAATCTATTGCCCCGTGGAAAAATGATGATGCGTATTTGGCCTTGGAACGACAAACACCAAGTGGTTCATGTTCCAAAGGAAAATGTAATCCCATCAATCTAACCTTAAAACAATGGCAAAATCCATATAAAGATTGGGAAAAAGGAAAATCCTGGACAGTGGGACTCTATGTGGGTGGAAAGGACCCTATGACTGACCTCCTCATCCAGCGAAGCCCAGTAATAGTACCGCCTAAACAGGTAGGCAACATTTATAGGGTCCCTGGCCCCCAAGAAAAAGAAAAGGCAAAAGGAACCTATAATGTGTCATTAGTTGCTCCTGAATCTCCAATCCAACCATACCTAAAACCCCTGGATGCCATGTACACCCTGTTAAATGAGTCTAGCTTCAATCTTACCCAAGGGTGTTGGCTGTGTTTGAGTCCACATCCCCCGTATTATGTAGGGTTGGCAGTAAACGGCACCTTCTCAGAAGCTGACCAGAATGAGTGTGATTGGAAACAACCGAGGTTGTCAACTGGGGATATAAAAGGAAAAGGGTTATGTGTTAAAAATCCAAGTGTTATATCATCTTATCTGGACAGTATATGTTCTTATCAGACACCAACTGTCAGTAATGAAAAATATTTAAAAGCTGGAAACAATGCATGGTGGGCAGGTACAAATGGTATAACTCCCTGTTTATCCATGACAGTCCTCAATCAGGAACTTGAGGTATGTGTAATGGTCCACATCTTACCCCAAGTCCCTATATATGGAGAAGACCAGGGTTGGGAATACCTAGCTAAGAGAGCACACACCCGAGAGAAGCGCCACCCAGCATTGATTCCTGTGTTAACTGCAGCAGGCATTGCGGGATCAGCGGCTCTGGGTGTGACCGCAATAGGACTGCGAGACTTTAATTTCAAAACCCTCGCCCAACAGGTAACAATAGACTTAGGCCTACTTACTGAGTCAGTGTCTCATTTGGAAAAACAAGTTGATTCTCTGGCTGAGATGGTCCTTCAAAACCGCCGAGGACTTGACCTCGGATTTATGAAAGAGGGAGGGCTATGTGCAGCCCTAGGAGAGCAATGTTGCTATTATGCTAACAAATCTGGAATAATAAGAGAAACTCTGGCCACTGTAAATAAACATCTACAAGAAAATTATAATAGATTGATAAAACAGGAGGGATGGTTCCAGTCAATGTTTAACTGGTCTCCCTGGATTACTACCCTTGTTTCTGCCCTTGCTGGACCCCTGTTAATCTTGTTACTAGCTTTGACTTTTGGCCCATGCATTATTAATAAACTTATGGCCTATGTAAAGGCCCAGATAGGATCTGTTCGCCTAATGATTTTGAATCAACAGGCCAAATATCATCCTTTAAGTGAGCTAGATGAAGAAGAACAAAGATGGAGGCAAGAATACCAAGATAACGCTGTATAAGATTACACAGCTACGGGAAAAATCAGTGGGGAATGTAAGACTGAACAACAGTTACTCCATCTTTGTAATAGGGCCCCAACTTGTCTGCTTCTGTTACGGATCACCAGGTAGACATCGAGTTCCAGGGATGTGCTTGTTGTTGTGCCAGGAAGGTCTGTGTGTGCGTAGTGTTCCGTCATGCTTGCCCAACTCCATATCTGAATATGTTATCTTAAGGACAATCTGTAAAAGGTCTGTTTTATCTCTCTCCTCCGCTTTTGTATTTCTGCTTGTCAACTTCCCCTGAGACCCCCTATAAAAACAGCTTCGGACTCTGAGCCAGTTGCCTCTCTAAGCTACTTTGCTTTGGGAATGCCGTCTGGCCAGACTAATAAAGGTCTGTTTTACTTTCCAACTTGTCCGGTGTGTTCCTTCCCGTGTGTTCTTCGCTGCAGTCAGCTCCTCAGAGCATTTGGTAAGGCCCTCGGTCTTACATCTAGGATGTTCATTGTCTGGTTCTCCCCTGCACCCAGAGCAAGAAACTGAGGCCTTGAGACACCTAAAGCTGCCCACAGCCACAGAGCTCACCTGACGCAGTGCCCAAGCCTGTTCTGCACCCTCAGCTGCTGCAGCCTGTCCAGCCCATGTCAAGATTCCCTGCACCCCACTTCCCTCTTGCACTAGTGAACTACTCACCCTTCAAGATCTTGCTCAAGACTCCCACCCCAACCCTAGGCCAGGACCCTTCCTCTGCATACCCCCTTCTTCTACTATAACCACTGTTAGTCTATATGAAATGTTTGTTGACTGACTAAATGAGTATCCTGTTTCCTAAGAAGAGGTCATGATTAGCAAGGCCACTATGTGGGCACTGGCCATTCTGCTTTTGATTTTTTAAAACCAAGATGGAGGGCTGGGGATTTAGCTCAGAGGTTTTGCTGCCTGCTGCACAAGCGCAAGGACTGGAGTTCAATCCCCAGTACCAAAAAAATAAATAAATAAATAAAATAAAACCAAGATGGACCTAGCTGGAGGGATGCTGAGAGAGCAATAAAGCCCTTGTGGGTTAGGCTTCAGCAAAGAGATGGATCAAACTTCCCCTCCACCTTAGCGATCCATACCCCAAGCTCCCTTCCCACTTACTGCAGCTCCAGCCTGGATGCAGGAGCTTGCGCTGTGCCTCTCCCTGCAGTGAGCATTCCCCAGGGGCCCAGCACCAGGATTTCCTGACAGGAGATGGCGAGATAAGATTGCTGTAAGGTACGGCTCAAAGCGGGCACAAAGGCAGGGAGAAGAAAGCAGAGCGCGAGGATGGGGAGACCCAGGAACAAGGCTGTCACGCAGCAGTCAGGTTGGAGCTCACGGGACAGAGGTGTGGTGGGCTGAGGAAAGCAAAGTCATGCCTCACTCCTTTGAGCCACTATGGTCCTGGAAAGCTGGAAGCACTCCTTCTGTCCCCTGTCCTCCAGACCCCAGCCGGTGCAGCTGCCCTGGCTCCCCTCTGCCAGAGCCTGCTCCCCACCTGATGGGCAAGCAGGAGGGGGCTGGGCGGCTGCACCCTGTCCTGGAGTTTTCAAAGTGAACTTTAATGAGGTCCCACACCTGGCTAAGCGACACAGAATTCTCTCCTGGGGTTTCCTGAGCAGCTTCCTTGCCCTGTCCCGGAGTAGGATGCCAGTCCACAACCACACTATCCTGGACCTGTCCTGAGTCCATGGGCCCTAGGCAGGGATTGGGCGGCTGGGGTTCTGTCCAGGCATCCCAACTCGGCCCTGCAAGCCTGTCTTCTCCTTTTGGGGTTAGACAGAGCATCTCTGTCTCCTGGAGAAGGAATCCTCTCCCTGGCTTGGTCCCTTTGCTGGAGAAGCATAGGTGGCGCCAGGCAAGGGTGCCTTGTGCTGCCTCCTGGTGTCTGACACCCTTAACTGCATTGCTGTCATGGGCATGGCCCAGCAGGTTGGGCCGCTCAGGTGGCCCAGGAGAGTAGGAAAGAGGTCTCAGGGCACCAGGCTGGGGTGAGTGGGGACTAGGGGTGAAGATGGAGGTGAAAGCTGTTTGAACAGTGGGTGGGGACTGGGTGGGGTGGTGTTAGAGGACAGAAAGGGAGAAGGGAGTGACAGCGGGGGAAGGAGCAGGAGTCATGCTTCAAGGGCAAAGTGCACCTTGGCCTGCGCTTCAACATGCACCTGAGGTTGAGGGATACCTGGTGCTGAGGGACACCTTCTCCTCCATTCCCTGTCATCAAAGGCTGGTATCCCACTAGGCGGAGGCTGTGGGTCCCCCTGCGCCCCTGGGTGTGCCACACTGGGAATGTATGTAGGTTTCTACAAACAGGAATGTGACTCCTTTGGGGAAAGGTCCCCTCACTCTCTTGTAAGCCCTTTTCATTTTTTTTTTTTGGTACCAGGGATCGAACTTGGGACGTGCACTTGTGAGGCAGGCGGCGGAACCACTGAGCTAAATCCCCAGCCCCAGCCCTTTTCATTTGGTAAACACAATTGTCTTCCCAGCATGCCTCGTCCGTCCCCTCCACAGTAAGAACAGGCTGGGGTGGTGGAGACTGTAGGTTGTCCAGCACGAGGGTCAAAACTCAGCTCTGCCATCTCCTGGCTGTGTGACCTTGGGCAAGAAGTCCCCTAACCTCTAGAACCCACTGCTGCATAGGAAAATGCTAGCAGCGGCACTTGCCCTGCTAGGGTGCGTGAGCAGTGTGTGAGAGACCATGTATGAGCCTCAGGTTTGTTTTTAGCACCAGCTCACTCCTCTTCCCAGTCCCCCACCCCCAGATAGACCTTTTCCTGGAGCTTGGGGGTGGAGGAAGCAGAAGCCACCAAGCCTGAGATGGGGGCCTGATGCTGTTGACACAATTTCCTCTGGACCCCAAGGACAGGACTGAGGGAAAAGGCGACAGGGTAGTTGTTCATAGCTCCCAAGCCCCCCCCCATCCCAGAAGCCCCCAGGCAGTTCCCAGCCTGGCCCGGAAGTCCTCATCCGAGACTGCTCCCCCTCACTCACTCCAGCCTTCTTCAGACACCCCCGCCCCATTTCCAATAACCAAGCATCATGAAGGTAGCATTAGCATTATGATTACTACTGTTCAAACCTTTCCCTGAGACCCAGCAGTGTCCATCACTGATAAAGACTGCATTGCTGGGGAGGTCATAGTTCTCTAAGTAGCCCAAAGAGCCACGCTGACTCTGCTATTAATATTTCCACATCACGGCCTGGATGCCCCCTCCGGGCACTGCCTCCTTCCAGAGATGCTCTGGTCCTCTGGTGAGGGTGGAGGAGGGAGCAGAAGCCTTTTCTTTCCCACCAGGTTTACATGGCCAGCACCCAGCAAGCTCCCTCAGCTCCTACTGGGAAAAGGGGACCAGGGGAAGGGGACCCCAGAGAGAAGAAGGCATGCTAAGAGTCACCCTAAATGACACAGGCAGGGATGGGAAATGAGGGGAGGGGGCAGCAGTCCAGTTCTGCTTCGTTTTGACCCAGAATCTTCTAAGGACTGGGAAAATAAAAGATCGCAGAGTCCCTCCCCAAATCCCTCACCCTCAGAGAATAGACAGCTACAGAATTCTATAAAGATATAAAAGCTTAATCTGCAGATCCAGGTGGCAAAACTCTAGGAATTTCATACAGCTTTGCTTAGAAAAAAAAAAAAAAGAAAGAAAGAAAGGAAAAAAGAAAAGAGGCAGCACATAAACACCTCCTGTCCCCACCTGAGCGGTCAGAGGGACTGGCTTCAAATTACTGCACACCCTGGGAAGATCAAACCAGGTGTTTTGTTCAAGGGCCCGTATTGTTGCCATGCAAAGGGCAACAAGCAAAGCTCTCCTTGGCATAGGAAACACTGGACAACAGATGCCTCCCTCCGGGTCTAGCTGCCTGGCAGCCTGGCATCTGGGCCCCCAGCTACCCATGGAGTTGAGGTTTCCAGAATCCAACCCAGCCTGGGGTTTGAAGGCCCCAGGGAGGAGCAGGCATGTTCAAGGGGTTGGGGGTGGGCAGAGTTGGGGGTTTCTGCCAGGCAGCAAGCTGGCTGAGCCTGTGGTCACTCTTGAAACAAGGGTTTCAGTGTCCATGGTGGCATCAGAAAGGTGGCTCTGGGCCACACACTCACCCCTGCCCTTGAAGCCCCTCCCACCCGAGGTGGCCCCTCCCTCCTCTGCCCGTTCCCACAGGGCAGGCAGCAGCTGACGTGTAAACACCCTGACATTCATTCATCACCCGGGGGAGGCCAGCTCCCCACTCCACAGCTGGGCCACAGCGACCTTGGCAGGGTCCACCGAGGGGCTCCCCCTGGACATGGCCTGCTCCCTGCATCCCTGGGAGACAGTAGCCCACTGTTTACACAGCTTCATCTCACTGTCTGCAGGCAGTGAGACCTAAGGCCAGAGGTGGAAGCCCAGGCCCCTGCTGTCACCCACCCTGCCAGGAGGAATGTGGCCAAAATCTAGCCCAAAACCTGGGGGAAGGAAAACCCAGACGCACACCCCCCCAACAGCTTCAGATCCCAGCAGCTGAGGCCGTCTCCCGCCTCAACCGCCCCATTAACCAAAACAGCTTCATTATGCCAATTTCCAGCTTTCAACGCACGGCTGATCGCTGTCAGCAGAAATAAGAGTTGATCTGGAATTACATTCACTGGGCTGCCTGGCTAAGGCAATGTGATACAGCTTTGATAGAAGCGGGAGCCTCTGATCCCCAGCCTCACCAGGCTGGGGGTGCTTTCCCTCATGGTGGTGGAGGGGGATGAAGCGAGGCTGTAGCCCCCCAGGGACAGGCATTTGGTTTTGTAACACACACACACACACACACACACACACACACACACACACGCACGCACCCACGCACACCCTGGACCTTCCCACCCCACCACCCACTCTACACCTCCAGGCCTTGCTGTGACCATCTGGACGTACCTAACTCTCCGTCCCCTTTGCTTTTTTATTCTGGACCGTGATTAACTTTTTATTTTGGAAAATTACTTTATTTTATATAGATATATAGATATGTATGTATGTATATATAAAAAGGCTCCATTTCATTTGTAAAATGTTTTTCTTTTTCTGTTTTTTTTTTTTTACCCCCTACAGAAAACGATGACGAGGTTAAAGGAGAGAAAATAAATTACATTACAGTTTCCAAAATGGTTCTTGCTCTGCGCCGAAGGTGGGTCACTGTTGGGCTGCAATGCACTCTCGGTCCCAGCTTGTGCTTTTTTGCAAGAAGAGGGGATATAACTAGACTGGTTGTTTTAGGTTAAAATAGCCAACAGACAGACGCCTTCGCCTCAAAAATATTCTGAGACACATACAAGTGGAAGGGAACAAGTGTCTTCAGTCACAAAATGTCGTACATCCCGCATATACTAGATTCAATTAATTTAATAAAATAGAATATACATAGAGATTCTGCACAAACGTATTGCTTTCTCCCAACAGCTTCTGGTGTTGGAAACTCGGCCGCTACTGGGCCGTTCTCTGTCTCTGTCTCTCTCTGCCTGGAGCCCGAGTCCCCGGGGCTGCGGCTTTGGATCCTCCGGAGGGCCCACCTTCAGGTGTCTAGGGCGGCGGAGGCAGGGAGGGCTGCCTCCTTGGTGTCTACGTGGGACTTTTTCAGGAATACGCACGGCCCAGGAGGAGGGCTAGGAATTGCACCCAGTGGAGAAGGTGAGCGGGACAGTGGGCGGAACTCAGGGGTCCAAGTCGGCCGGGTCGGAGGACAAACCAGAGAGACTCAGCACGTCTTTCTTTGGGGAAGGTGAGGCAGCCATGCTGTCGGGAGGACCAGAGGCTGAGGGATCCTTGGAGTCGCTGGACGGCGCCCTCCTCCGGAGGCAGACTCCTGGGCTGGGTGGGGGCCGAGGGCCTTGACTCTCTGGGGGGTCTATGGAGATACTGGGCGGGCTGAGTTTTTTCTTGGGGCGGCTCCCAGGCCCCCCAAGAGGCTGGCCCCCGAGGCTGGAGGGGTCTGGTCCCAGGCGGGGCTGGGAGCCGCTGTCCAGGGAGCTGACTGCGATAGAGTGTCTCCTCTGCTCATCCAGCCAGGACGCTGGCCGGCGCCGGCAGCTCTGGGCCTCCACGCTGTAGCACTTCTTCAGGTCACGCGGGGAAGCGGGCTCCTCCTGGCCATCGGTGGCCAGGAGGTCTCCTGAAACCCAGCTCAGTTCCGTGTCCAGCTCTAGGCTGCTTCTGGTCTCTGGAGGGCCCTTGCTCCAGTGGGGTTCTGGACCCAGGCAAGGGGCTGGTGGTGGGATGTGTTTGGACACCTTGCTCAGGCTGCGGAAGTGCTGCTGCGCCTGCACACTTGAGCGGCCCCAGAAGGACGAGGAGCGGGCCAGAGGCGGGGAGGGCCGGCTCACCTCGGACAGCAGGTCTTCCTGGCTGCCCAGGCCCTGCACGTCTAAGGAATCTGTCCGTACTGCTGCCTGTATGGGGCGGACGGCGAGCTTAGAGCAGGGGCTCCTCTCCAACACGAAGTCTCCCTCTCCTTAGGCTGGATACCCCACCCCATGCAGCTGCAGGAGACCCCCAAGCTGCTGTTCTTGGGAGATGAGGCATGTGCACCTGATCTCTAGGTCCGCCATGCCTCAGGTTCTCTGGGACGTGGCACCTGGCAATCTCCACCCCACGTACAACCACCCCTTCCTCTTCTCTGCTCCTCGCTGCACCCCCCTCGTGAGCACGGACTACTGTGTGAGCACTGCGCTGCTGTGATAATCTGATGGCACGTGTGTCTCTACTCTCAGGGTGTGAGCTCTGAGGGCTGCAGCTATGTCCCCAAGCCTGGCCTTGCAGGCTGCTCAGTGAGGATGTGGGGAATGGCCGGGCGCTGTGCCTGCTCCCCAAGTGCACAGACTCAGCTGATCTGGTGCTGGCCATGACCACAGGTGCAGCAGACCAGCCTGACCTGCTCCATGAGTCTCTGTCCTCTGTCCCTCTGCAATGTGGGCTCTGGACAGTGGCCCGGGTTTGGGCCAAAGTGGAGACACTTAGGACCTGCCCAGTTCAAAGCGTGAAGAACAGAGCAGCAGCTCTGGGAAGGGATCCCTAAGCCCTCATCCTACCCTACCTGGATGTGTGTGGCCCTGGGCCATCACAGCCCCCCTCTGGCCTCCTCAATGGAACCAGGGGAGGGGGTCAAACTCCAGGAGCACACGGGCCCCTTTTGCTTGTCTCTGGTCCCTAGAATTGGGTCTAGCTCATCACAGCAGCACAGTGTTTGGGGGAGAATGAAAGTGTCACCCAGGGTGGTCACTGGCCAACAGTCCAGCCCTCCCCTGCGGCTCACCTGGCGTCTGAGGGGCCTCTGAGCCAAAGGGGAGCGGCCCGGGGGAGGCAGCTTCGGGATGGTGCTCCAGGTGGGGGCACTGTGGGGCGGGAGCATGTGGGGTGGATCTTTGGGAAGCTGTGGGTTGTAGCTGGTGTCTGCAGGCTGGGAGTGAACGGACAGGATGGAGCCTGGGGAGGGGACAGAAGGGAGAGGCGGAGAGAGGACACTTGAGCCCCTCCTTCCTACCGCATCAGGGCCCTGCCCTCACCTCCCCGGATGAAAAGCCACCCCACTCAGGCTTCGGGCTCCTTGGGACAGGGGCTAAGGGCTCTCCAGAGGTAGAAGAGATCTTTCCTGAGGCCTGGATGGCTGCCCTAGGTCAGGGCTGGACTCAGGCAAGGTTGAGGTCCCCCTTGTGTGAGCTGCCCTGCCGCTGCCCTGGTACCTGACTGGGCTTTGGGGAGCCCCCAGCTCCTGTGTCCCAGGGACCCCTCGCCCGTGCTCCCATTCCGGCACATGTAGCTGTCATTGGGCAGAGAGTGTGTCCGGCTGACCCCGGACTTCCTCACAGTCAGCAAGTTTGGTCCCAGCGCGCTGGGAGCCTCCTCAGGGTGGGGTTCCATCTGCAGAAGGAACAGGGCTGGGTGAGCAGGGAGGTGCTGGGTTGGTAAGGGAGGCAGAGCTGGATGAGGGAAAGTAGCCCCTGCCCTCCCGGGCCCAGGCCCCGCCCCCAGGACAAGGTGGTGGTGGGCATGCAATGAGGAGGAGGCAGACACACGATGATGAGCCCTCCTGCAGCGGGCGGAAGGGGGAGGCCCCGCCCCCAACCCACAGCCCTGGCATCGCCTCTGAGCCTCCCAGTGGGGTCAGGGTGGGAGTAAGGAGGCATCTGAGAAGGGAGAGCAGCCCCTACTCCCCAGCCCTAGGCATGGTCCCCCTGCACTTTCTAAAGGCCCCCCCAGAAATTCTCAAGGGAGCCCACCATCCACAGGGGACCAGGTGAGCTGGGTTCATGCAGGTGAGTGACAGATGAGCACTCCCCGCCCCCACTGGAGCCACACAGGGGCTCTAGAGGGTAGGGTGGGTGGCCAGGCCTGGGCACTACGGACTCTGTTCCTCCCCCTGTGGACACAAGGGCTGGAAATGGGTTTGGGGCATTTGCTTCAAAGAAAGGGGGTAATGAGCCTGCTGGAGGGAGCCCAGGTTTGCACTCCACCCCCCGCAACCCCTTCTCTTGAACTGTTCATTCCTAGTTCTCATGGACTGGTCCCCATAAGGGCCCAGTGGCTCATTCAGCCCCAGCAGGCCAGGGACGGCCATGCCGGAGGACAATCTGGGTCCTCTGCTTCCTTCTCAGTCCCAGACCCCATTCAGCCAGCCCCCGACCCTGCTCAGGACCCTCAGCCTGTGGTCAAGGCCCCACCCCACCTGGGCCCTGCTCTGACATCAGGCCGGGGGGAGGGGGCTGCTCACGGTCAGAAGGAGACAGGGACACAAGGACACACAGGGACAGTGACAAAGGAGACAGGAAGAGCCCTCAGGTGAAGGTGGGCATGGTGGCGGTAGCAGGTGTGGTTCTCACCACTTGGCAGTGGTGACGTCTCATGTGGGGGACAGGAGGAAGGAGGGGTGAGAGAGGGGAGGGCTGGCCTGCACAGGGCTCCAAACACAGAGGCTGGCTCTGAGGCCACTTCTGTTTTGGGGTGGGTCACTCCTGGAGTGACCCTTTTACGGTGGCTGCCCCTCTGGGCAAGGCTTCCATTTCATCTTCTCTAATGTCTTGGTCCCCCATGGGAGACCCGAAAGGCTCATGCCAGCGAAGGCTGGATCACTGACAGCCTGAGGTGGGTGCCTCTGGGCAGGGGCTGATGACAGGGGGAGCGAGGACCTGGAGCCTTGCAGCCAGCCCGGCCCAGCCGGCCAGGGGGGCATGAGGGGCATGTGCATGTACACTGCTCTCCAGGGCACTAAGTAAGAGTGTGTGAGGGTCATCAGGCAAAGAGTCATCCGTCAGAGCTAGAGAGCAGGACGGTTCAGACACAATCTCTGACGTCAGAGACAGAGCCTCCATCTCAGCTAGAGGGATCTAGACAGGAGAGAGATGACCAGGCATGAGAAACCAGGACGGTGCAATTGCCCTTTCCGCAAAGCAGGGGTGGGGGAGGCATCCCTGCCCGCACCCCACCCCTTTCCCAAATAATCAGACCCCGCGCCTCCCCTCGCCCACTTCAGCCCCCTGCTCTGATCTGAAAGTCTGCAGCAGGCACCAAAGAGCAAACAGCGACAAAGCGGAGAGACACAGAGACTCGTTCTAAAGATACCCCAGGCACCTGAGCAGGCCCCTCCCACACGACCACTACCCAGGGGGAGCAGAGGAGCCAGGGCTTTGACGCTCGCTCGTAAAGATGATACCCAGCCAAAAAAAAAAGAAGAAGAAGAAGAAGAAGAAAAAGAAGAAAGGCCAGCGAAGCTGTTTTCTCTCCTCTCAGCGCAGACAGAGCGGCGTGGGGGGGCGCTGGCGGCTGTTTTCTGCCTATTCTCTCCCCTTCCAAAAGCGTGGCAGGACTTGGCCTGCCCCCAGATCCTCCGCCTGCCTGCAGCCTGCAGCCCGCCCGCTCTCTCCAGCTTGGGCCCTGGGAGGTGCTGTCCTCGCCAGCCTCCAGTGGGCAGCCAGGGCCGCCACACCATCTGGCTGGCTCACCTGTGGTCTGCAGGGGGTCGCAGGGTCTCCAGGACTCTGGGGGAGGCGGGAACGGGCTGGCAGCTGTCCTGATCCCCTTCCCATCACCCCTCTCCTCTCCTGTCACCCTTCCTGAGAACCTGGGAGGTGCAGGGAAGGGACTCGCCTTCCCACTGATGCTGCTAGGTCACTGCCAGGCCTAAGCCTGCATCCAGCCAAGGCACGGGCTCTCACACGTGCCAGTCACTGCCTGTGTCTCTGGATCGGGCTAAAGGCTCCCAAGGCACCCGCCTGCTGAGCCTTCAGAAACCGAGCTCCTCCATCTCCACATGATACCTGGCAGGTCCTGCCTGCTCCAGGTCTGCAGCCCCCGACTCCGGGGAGAGACAGAGGCCCTAGGCCAAGGGGAAGAGAGGAGGCACCCAGAAAGCAGAAGCTCTGGATGCGGCTGCAGTGGGCGCTGTGGGAAGGGGCCGGGCTGGGTAGTGGGGAGCCAAGTCTTGTTTCAGGCCATGGTCCCAGAATCCACGACAGTTCCCCCAGGACCCAAGTCGCTGGCTACGGACAGTGCTCATTATGCCCAGTGGCTTAAAAAGCCACCAGAGGACCGGGGGGTGGGTGCCGGACACAAGAGAAACGTAGACTGTAGGTCAAGACATGCCCCAGTGCGGTTCGCTGGTCACCTGCTGTCCCTGGAAACCCTGAAGTCTCACTGCCCTCCCCCTCTTCCCTTCCAGATTCTTACAAAGTCCCTCCCACCCCTTGTTAAACTCCCTCCTCCCTTCAGTCCCCCACCTCCCATTCCCGTTCCAGAGCAGCCTAGATGCCCCCCCAGCTGCCTCCCACCAACCTCCACCTAGGCCTTGTGGCTGCTCTTCCTCAACACTCCCAGCCTCCCCAAAAGCACAGCACAGCATGGCACAGCTTGGCACGGTCGGGGGGGGCACAGCACACGGCACAGTAACCTGTGGGTCGGAGCCGCCCGGGCCGGGGGCGGAAGGGAAGGCAGAAGGCTGGCCCCCTGGGCCTGCCAGCTCGTCCATCAGCTTCAGCTCCCCGTCCAGGGAGCCCTGGATCAGCAGGGAGATGGTGTCAAACAGCTGTCTGTCCTGGGAGGACCAGCCCATAAGGGGAGTCGAGGGAGCGAGGAGCAGAGGGGCAGTGAAGGGAATTGTCATGGCCGGGTTTGACGAGGGCGGAGGGAGGAGGAGGTGGTGAGACCCACAGGACACACACGCGTGCACACGTGTACACGCAGTCACAGAGAGGCAAGAAAGAGAAGGGGCGGGGAAGAGGGGCAGTGTGGGCGGGCCGGGGACGTGGGAAGGGAAGGCGAGCAGGAGAGAGGGAGGGGAACCGGGGATTAGTAAAAGGATGGCGAGATGAAGGGAACCAGGCAGGTTAAAGGTGGGTGGGAAAGAGGTTTGGCAAGGGTAAGAAAGAAACAGGAAGGAAACAGAAAACTTAGCCTTGAACTTAAGAGCCAGAAAGGGAGGCCACACCAGGCTGAAGGAGCAGGGGACAGATGGGCCGCCACAGCTGCTGAGAGTGGCCCTGCCATCTCTGCTGCTGGTCCCTCAGCACCCAGAGAATCTAGGAGGAGCCCCAGGTTCCACTGGGCTCCCTGTCCACCACCCGCTGAGCTGCCCGCCACCCACCCCACGCTGCCAGCTGTTGCAGGGTTCTGCAGGCTCACCGTGGGGTGCTCAAGGGAGTGGGCCGCCTCATGTGGGGCCCTGGACTTGGGGCTGTCAGGGCTGTCGGGGCCCTGGACCCCAGGCCAGAGGAAGGGGCTCCCGAGTGGCGAATGGGCCTGCGGGCTGAGGGTCTTCATCTCCAGCTCCAGCTCCGCCTCCAGCTCAGCCTCTTCCTTGGCTTCCTTGTTGCTCTCTTCCAGGTGCTTCATGAGCACAGCGATCACCACGTTGACCAGCACAAACTGGGCCGTGAGCACGAAGGACACGAAGTAGATGGGCGAGATGACAGTGTTGTAGCAGGTGGACTCCTGGTCACAGTCCCGGAGGGTGTCCTGGGGGAGGCAGGACAGAGGTAGGAGGTCAGGAGGATGGTGGATGGAACTGTCATGGAAAACCAGGCCATTGGTGTCACAGCGCATTGAGGGAGGAAAAAGAAAAAGGGAGGAGGGAACTATGGTGTCCTGGGGACAGAAGAGTATCAGCTGTGGCCTGGGGAAGCGTGAGTCAGGGCATGTCCTGGGGGAGGGGACAGAAGGCCACATGCTTTCATCCGTGGCCAATTCATCTTCCCAAGAATCCTGGCTGAGAAAGTGGAGCTGCCTCCTTGCTGCCTGAGCCAGCCCCGGGCGGGCCAGGAATCGAGCAGTGCCTCACCTTCATGATGCCATTCCAGTTGTCGCCTGTGGAGACGCGGAAGAGGGTCAGAAAAGCCATGCCAAAGTTCCGGAAGGTGGCATGCCGGCCTAGGCCCTCGCAGGGGTGTGTCTCGTCACACTCTGGGGGAGGAGAGAGGGAGAAGCAAGGCTTTGGTGGGTCCAGGAGCCCCACGGCCTCCAGCCCCAGCCTCTCTGTCCTTCCCAGCCCCAACTCACCCAGATCTCCAAAGAGCTCCACGCCCAGAGCTGCAAAGATGAAAAACAACAGCATGAAGAGGAGTCCCAGGTTCCCCACCTGGAAAAGAGGGAAAGAAACGGAAACGGTGCCACTGGATCTTCTGGTCCCCGGCTTCCTGGAGCCCCCGGTCCCTGTCCAGGGTGCCGCCCCCTCGCCAAGAGGACCCCAGCCCACGGCACCTTCCAGCTACCTGGGGCAGGGCCTGCATCACCGTGTCAAGCAGCGCCCGCATGCCCACGGCCATCTTCAACAGCTTCAGCACTGCAGAACAGGACAAGGTCATGAGCTACCCCTCTGAGGCCTTGGTCACCCAAGGGGTGGAGCCAGGCGGCACTGAGCTGGGGCTGGTGGGAGGCCCAGGATGCCAGGCAGTCTGTACCCGCACCAGCCCCGGACCTTCCCCTTTGGAGCTTGCTGTGTGCTCTGGGCTGGTGAGCCTGGGAAGGCAGGAAGTGGGTAGGGAGCCAGGACCCACCTCGGGCGATGCGCAGCACCCTCATGATGCGGATGATGGTGGGGTTGATGGGCAGTGAGGCGTTGACCTCAATCTCCTCCAGCGTGATGCCCATGATGGACAGCAGCACGATGGCCAGATCCAGCTGATTCCACCTGGAAAGCCCGGGACACAGCTCCCTGAGTGGGGGGAGGGGTGGTGGAGGAGGGGCAGTTGTGGTGCAGAAAGACCCGGCTGGGAAGGAGGGCAGAGGTCAGCTGGTGCAGCCTCCCATCCTGCAGAGAAGGGACGTGGCTTATCAAAGGCCATACAGCCAGCTAATGGCACGGGTAGGTAGAACTAGACCTTAGCTCCAGGGTCCTGCTTTTCACTGTCATTCATCTGCTCCTTTTATTTGGCACTTACATGGTGCCTATTCTGTGCCAAGCACTGTTTTAAGGACTTTACAAGTAGGAGTTCAGAATCACACAGCTGTGTCGTAGATACTACTATTATTTCTCATGTGATAGATGAGGAAAGTGAAGCACAGAGAAGTTAAGCTGCTTATCCAAAGTCACCAGCTACGAAAGGGTGGAAGAACTAGGATTTGAATCCAGTCCAGGCAGTGTGGCTCCAGGCTCTGTGCCCTTACACCCTAGGCTAAGCCACATAGATTTCTAGCTGCCAATGGCCTCTAAGTCCTGTCTTGTCAAATTCTTTCCATCCCTTCCCAGCTCCCAGGCCCTGGATGCTCCCCAAATCACCAATGTCAGCCCTAGGTTGGGGGCTAGATCCCAGGAGTTAAGGGTCTTCAGGCACTAAGTCCTTCTGGGTCCTTGCCAGGAGTCGCAGCCCACCCTCCCTTCCTCCCTCCTCCCCTCCTCTCTGTTACCTGTCCTGGAAGAACCTGCGGAAGCCAAAGGCCACCAGTTTGAAAACTGACTCCAAGACGAAGATGACGGTGAAGATGTAGTTGCAGATCTTCAGAGCCTCGTCCAGGATCTGGCAGGGATGAGGGCAAGAGGTAGGGTCTCCACAGGCCAGGGCCGACGCCTGCCTCAGCTCCTTCACCACCATACCTCCCGGGTGTGGGGACAGGATGGATCTAAAGGCACCCTCCCACCCCGAGACAGTAGGGGCCTCATTCATGGGAACAATTCAAGCCCATGCTAAAGGATCTCTCTCCTTGAGAGACAGCAAGACCACACAAGAAAGTACTGGAAGGCCCAGCATGATAGGGTTGCAAGGGGCTCTGTCCATTGCCAATTCCACCTCCCTATTGTACAGATGGGGAAACTGAGCCCTGCCAGGGATGACTGGAGAAGTGGCAAGATCACAGGTGACCTCACAAGCACAAGGACCCGAGTTCGATCCCCAGTACCAAAAAAAAAAGATCACAGGTGAGATTCGGAGCTAGCCATTCCCTAGACTCTAAGTTTAGAGGGCAGGCACCAGTCGGCTCTATGCTCAATAATCCAGAGGCCACCACATATTGGATGCTCAGTAAAAATTTGCTGGTAATGACACCAGGTCCTCATTTCCCAGCAGGGTGACCTTAGTCAAACCAACCAATGTCTTTGAGCCTCAGCATCCTTGCTTATGAAACAAGGAGATAACATCCATAAGGAACCCATGCTATGTGGTCAGCACTGGCCCAGCACAGAAATGCCTGGGCTCAGGTTATGGGGCCCCAGGCTGGATGTCAGGGGCTGGTGACTGGTCACTCACTCTTACCTGGGGCTGCTGGTAATGTTCCATGGCCATGGTGACCACATTCAGCCCAATGACACCCGTGATGAAGAGGTCCAGGTAGTGGCTGGTGCACATGTGGTGGACAAGGAGCCGGAAGCGGGAGTAGTCAGAGTAGTAGGGCTTGCACTGGGCTTCTGGGAGGGGAAGGGAAGACAGCGGGGTGGTGTTGGCCTCTGCCCCCCGCGCCCCTCCCCCCGCCAGCCTCTACGCCACAGCTAAACATTCCGCATCATCAGTGTCCTCTCCCTCCCCTTGCGGGGCAGCTCTCTTGGCAGGGCCCCTTCCAAGCGTCTGTTCTACTGGCTGCAGTCAGGGGGCAGGACATGCAGAGCTCCCCACCTCTATTAGACACCAGGTGAGCCCCCTCCCCTAGGCAGCCTCCGAAATCACCAGCCCCTCCCAACACCTCGGCTCAGAGGCTCAGAGTTTCGAAGGGAGGCCAGATCGGTAAGATGAAACAGACCCCACCTTACGGGGCTCAGAGGGAGCTCTGTCAACGCCTTCACCTAGCTCAGCCCCTGGGGGAGCAGAGGAGATTACCCGGAGCTGGGATTTGCAGATAGAGCCAGAGATTGGAAATTGCCATCTTCTTGCCTGGCTGCACTGAGCCACCGCGGTGCCTCTGGGGAGGGCCTGGGTCTCCGGCAGCCTTATGCCGAGGAGGGCCGCGGGGAGGGTGCAAGGTTCTGCTCCGTCCCAGATACAAGCTGGGAGGACCCCTGACAGACTCACCCAGCTTCTAACGAGGCTGTGCCCAGCCTGCCCCTGGGTGTCGGGATGGCATGGGAGCGCAGGCTGGGCTGGAAGCACTGTCTGAGATCTGTCACAGGCACAGCATTGCTCTTGTAATTAGCCAACCGCTTAGCTATAAAAATCAGTGCCAGGAGGTGAGCCTGCACTGGGAGCTGAGATTGTCGGGGCCCCCTCCTCCAGGTGCCGAGGAAGGGCCAGGCCAAGCAGGGGCACATGGCATCCGGAGTGTGTACATGGATTGGTCTCCCGGGCAGGCACAAAGAAGGCCGAGACTCCCCACAGGGAGGCATGGGGCAGCCTCAGGTCCCAGACAGCCCTTCCCGTCTCGGGTGGAAGCCAGCCAGTAAGGGCTGCAGCCTCCGAGGCCTGGGCCGGAGGCTGGCTGGCTCAGGGGTAGCAGGAAGCTTTGGGACCAGGTCAGCTCAGATATAACCATCCTTTCCCATGCAGAGGACCACTCAGCAGAGAGATAAACTGAGGCAGGGAGCAGCCTTGGGCGGGCCCCCACCAAAGGCTGAAGGAAGAAGAGTGCCCAGGAGCAGCATGGTCAGCCTTGCAGCTGCTCTGCTCCAAGCCTTCCTGGCCCTTCTCCACATCGGCCTTGAGCTGTGGATAACCAGGGGCACAGGGACCCCAATCAGGTCGAGTGTGCCTTCGGGGTACACGAGGCCATTCTTTCACGTTCAGAGATGGGCCAGCCAAGGGTGGCTGTGTAGGCGCAGGTAGCCCTCCTGACCCCCCGGAATGTGAGGGTGGAGAGGCCCAGAGAGCAGGGCAGCATGAGGCCACTGGTCATCTACACCCGATTGTGGAGAGTGGTCGGGCTGAGGGGCTTTTTCCTTCCTTCCTGCAGTACCACGAGAACCAGAGGGCGCTAGTCACCCTGCGTTGCCTTAGCAGCCGGAACTCTTTCTCTGCATTAATCTCCATAAATGCCGAGAGCACCCGATCCCATTATGCTAAAATATGAATGGAGAATTAACTAAAATGTTTAAATACAATTAGGTTAGAAAAAGCAGCTCCTCATTAGCCCCATTATTAGCTGCGACAATGCTGAGAGGAGGATGGAAGAGAGAGGCCCTCCTCTCCCCTGTGACCCCAGCCTGACTGTACAGGCAGCCCCAGATCAAAAAGAGCTGCCACCACCACGGCTCTGCCTTCCAGCCTTGCTCTGAGAGCTGGGTGGGCTTGGACCCAGCCAGGGGCCCCCTCCACCAGGCCAGGAGGGAGGTAGGCAGGACATTTGCTTGTGGCCCTCCCTTCCAGCAGCCCTAGCCCAGGCCTGCAGGTGCTGGGCTGATGGTGCCCCTCCACTACAGCACAGGTCCAAGGAGCACCAGGCCAGTCTCATGGGCCGCTTCCCAGCAGCCCCTGTGCTGTAACCCAGCAAAGCCAGCAGGACCTGAGCTTCCAGCCCAAAATCATGGCCACATCTCTCTGCCTCCCACCAGTACAAGATGCCTTAGGCGAGGAAGACACCAGAGTCAGACAGAGGGCAGAAGGACACCAGGCCCCTAGCCAGGCGGGGCGAGAGGGAGCTGTGAGTGACAGCAACAGGCGCAGTGAGTTAGTAGGGGGTCATTGGGAGCCCAAGGCACAGCCAGGGCAGGGGTTGGCAAAGGACAGTGACAGGGAGAGAATGGAAGGCAGGGTCACTCCCCAGGACATGGGTCCCCCAGCAGAGGCCTTGCCTTTGGCTGCTGTGGGTCCTACCCTGGGGAAGGATAGAGGGTGAGTGGAGGTGGCTGCCACAGGTGGCTAAGGAGGACCAGGCTGGCCTGGTCCCCCAACAGCCCCAAGTGTCTGGTCAGGCCTGTTCCCCGGGAAATCAGACTCTTCCCTTCTGCCTTGCCCTGGGTCTGGTGGCCCAGGATGCTGTGGTGCCCAGGTTTGATTCCCAGCAGCCCCAGGCTGGGACGTTGACTTTGTCCCCTGTCTCCCCGAGAACTGATTGGAAATGCAGACCACTAGGAGCACTTGGCTGGGGCCTAGGAATCCACATGTAAGCTCTCTGGCCATTCTGATGTATACTGCAGTCTGGAGAGCTCTGAGTTAGACCCTCCTGGGAAACCCAGATCCTGGGAAGAGGGTTATGGGATGTTCTTTACCCCTGTTCAAGATCCCTGGGTCCTTGCTAACAGCCAGGAAAACTAACACATGTCCAACAGCATCAGGGCAGAAGACTCAAAATCCGAGTGCGGGTTGAAAATACACAGTATTTGTGCAGTCAGTGTGTCATATCTTGGGGGCCGTGAGCCTGCACGTGTTGATTCAAGGGACAACCAGTATGACGGAGACCTTCGTGGGCCAGCCTGGGCCTAGGGTGGTGTTTTGAGGTGAGCATAAGGGTGAGCACACTTTAGCCCACAGCCCCAGTGACTCATAAGGGAAAAGCTGAAGATCACTTCCTCCCCTCTACCCCTCACCCCCTGACACTTCAAGGGTTCACAGAACAGCCTGACACAGAGACGTGGGGACCCCCACAACCCAGACACAAACCAACCAGAGCCTCCTGAGCCCCCAGAGAAATGGTCTCTCAATGCCGAATACATAGCTCAGCACCCTGGGGACAGGAGGTGTGGATCTGCCCAGGGCAACAGGAATGACTGACTGGATGAAGGCTCAGAGGCCCCCCTTGAACAGGCCCCTGTGCCCCCTAAGATCGGTGGCCCAACACCATCAGAGCGGTGCCTGGCCAGCTGGGACAATGGAAAGAGTAGAGAGTGAGACAGCAAATCGTTCCCATCGCAGTCCAAGCCCTGGGCAGCCTCAAGAGACAGCCATTCGAGGGTCCTTTGGTTCTTTGCAGTATTTCTAAAAGCTTAGAAGAACCAGACATTTGCCTGTGTTAAGACTCCACAGGCTAATTTAAAGGCAAAATGGTCTTTTTTTGCCGTCTTTCAATGTGTAACCTTCTGCAGCTCAGAAACTCTGATTAGCAATTAGATGCGCCTTTGATTAGTAAAATCATTGAAACAGAGTCCTTATTGAAGTGCTGTTAACTTCAGAGGCAATCTTTCAAATTGTGGGGTCTGCAGGAGGAGGTGCTAAGGCGGATCTGGAGGACAGATAGCTTGGGAGCCACCAGTGGAGACACCAGGGGGTGTGACAAGGCCCCACAGCCCCGTCACAGACTCTGATCCTCCAAGCCTCCGCTGGGGACCTGTGTGGGGGGCCCGGGGGAGCCAGGGGAGGGCAGGTGGCACTGGGAGGCCTTCCCAGGGACACAGCTCTTGGAGATAAGGGCTTGACTCACTCCCAAGCATTTCGGGTTTTTGGAAGAAGTGTGTGGCCAACTCAGGCCTTCGGTTCCCAATTCCTCCTGTTTGTAGCAATGACTTGGCCACCACGGTTACTTGACTATTAATGAGCCGGTTCAATTATTCTTCATTACATTTTTAAGACAAATCCTTCTCTCTGCTCCTCTCATCCTGCTCCCTCCGATCAAAGTCTCCCCTTCAGACAAGAGGAGATGGAGACATTTGCGGAGCAGGGAAGGGGGGCAGGGAGGAGACAGCAGCAGGCCAGGGGCTCTGCCGGGAGGGAGCCTTCAGCAGAGGCTCCCCACTTAGCATAGGTCTGCACCATGACGGAAAGCCCAGTGCTTCAGCCCCTGCCCTCTTGGGGGCCCCAGGGACCTTTAGCTTTGCACCCCAGAGGACAGAACCAAGGAGCCATGGAGAGGGGCAAAGAGCACTTCCCCACACGCATGAACCCACGCCCCAGACGCAGTACCTGACGCAGCGCTGGCTGAGCTGCCGGAAGCAATTACATCGTCCAGCATTAGATCTAAAAGAACGAAACATGACATTGGTCATTGGCTGGCCCAGGTGCGCTGGGCAGGGCCCCTCACAGCTGGCTCCCCCTCAGCTCTGATCCTCATTTTGCCTACAAATGGGGTACGCTGAGCACGGGTGGCTGGCTCTCAATTACAGCCCCAAATTGGGAGACACGGGGCACTTGAGGATAACTAATGATTCAGCCAGCTCGCTGGGGTCACAGAGGGGAGGGAAGGCCCTGGGAGGGGCAGGCGGCCTGTCCCCAGAACAGATGCCTTCTCTTGCTGCACTACGGCCTCAGCTGCACCTGAGCAGCGCCAGACCCCAGAAGGAGGAGTCAGCTGCCCGGGCGGGGGCCATGGTACCTCCTGCCAAAAGAATCCCATCTGCAGATGCCCCTTGGAGGGAGGTAGCCCTCTTGGAGGGGTGCAGGGTACACGGAGAAGGGGTGGAATGGTGGGGACAATGCACTCACTAAGGTTTGGACTCAGTGGGGAAGCCAAGACTGGATCCCTAGCCTGGAGCCAGACTGGGGTCTTGGGGGCTGGTGGAGGGACACAAGCACAGAGAACCGAACTGCCCATGGCTGCCCGAGGCCCTCCTGGAGCAGCACCCTCCCCTGGAAGAGAGCACTGGGCCTGCCCCCCACCCCGTGTGACTCCCACACTCTCCCCTTTCCTCCGGGTGCCTGTCACAGGCCAAGGGCAGAGAGGTCCCCACAGCCCTGACTCGCCTAGTGGTACTCACTTTTCCACACACCACCAGGAAAACGCAGAGCCCTGCACGCGTCTTAGCGGCGGAGGGAAGACGGCTTGTGAGAGGGTGGACAGAGGAAGGGAAACCCACAGAGCAAACAGGGACAGACACAGAGATACAGAGGCTGGGAGGGATGTGGGCTGTGGCGGAGAGGGAGACTGGGTAACAGAGACAGGAGCCTGGACAGCCGGCTGGGAGCCAGGCGCTCCTGCACCTGCAGCCGAAGCACCACAAACAGTGGCTCCTGCCCGCCGCTCCACACACACCCTGCTTCCCAGGCCCAGGGTGTCTTTTCCCGCCACCCCAGCACCTCTGTGACATGGAGGCACAAGGAGGGATGGCACAGGGCTCACCCACCCCATGCACCAGATGCTGGGGCCACAGGAGAGGGACTGAGGGTCAACATAAGCCAGGGGGAGTTTTCTTTTTCTTTTTCTTTTTAAATTTTAGCAAAGGCCCTGGGCCCAGGGTCAGGGTAGTTTTGTTGGACCTAGGGAGGGAGAGCTGAGCTGCTGTCCCTTTTGCCGGTCCTGCTCAGATCTTGCTCAACAGCTACTGGACTAGGCAGCCACAGCGTCAAGACGCTTGCTGGGCAGCCCTGGGCTGGCACCTGTGCCCATCCCGAGTCACTGCACACTAGCACGGGCCAATGTGGCAGCAGGTTTCCAAGCCCTGAGGCTCCTCTGAGAGTCGAGATGAGAGGCCGTGCGCCAGCTCTCACCTGGGGAGCATGAGGCTGAGACCCGGGGAGCCCACTGGGGGGGCAGTGCCCTCACCCCTGGGGCTGACCGGGTCTGCTCCGTGCGGGCTCCAAAGGCGGACATGCTGCTGGGCAGAGGAGATGAGGAAGGAGGTGGGAGCAGCTTCTCCCCGCCCCCGGCCTCAGCCCCGCCCCAGCCCCCAGCCCCCTGCAGTCGCAGGCCAAGGTCAAGCGCGACCCAGAGAGATGTTGGAAGACTACCGACCGGCCATCTGCTTCTCCTTACTCCTTCTCTTTTTCTCCAGTCTCTTCAGCCGCTTCTCCTCTCGCCGCCGCGCCTCCTCCTCCTCCTGGTGCTGCCGGCACTTGTGGAAGTTCTCCACCACCACACCCACAAACATGTTCAGGACGAAGAAGGCCACAATGAGCAGGAACGAGATGAAGTAGAGCAGCATCCAGGGATTGTGGTTCATGATGGGCTGGCAGGAGCAGGAAGGGTAGGCGGAGGCATCAGCCCGAGGCTGAACCGTCTTGGGCGCTGCCTGTGTGCAGGGCCTGGGTGAGGCACGGACCCTGCGGGTTTGGTGTTAGGCAGTAGGGAGGGGTGGGGATGGGCAAAGGAGAGCTGATATTCTCCACCCGTCCACACGCTGCTGCCTGGAGGGGACACCAGCCCAGGGCCCCTAGGACTTAGGACTTTCCTGAGGAGCTGGATTTCCATGTCAAGTTCACCGATTTTTAAGTGTTCATCACTAATTCCAAAAAATGTAAATGTGCTGCAGGCCAATAAAACACAGGCAGATCTGGCTCCCAGGGCAACTAGTCACAGCCCTGCTGTGAGCGGTGAGCCTCTCTGATGGCACTCTTTGTGGCCAGTGCTTGCACTGCTGCCCTTGACATCCGCTCCTGCCCACCTCAGCCTCACCTGCTGGTCCACGCCCACAGCATCCAACCCGTCGTACATGATATCCACCCAGCCGTCCTTGGAGGCCAGCACGAACAGGGACATCAGGGCCTGCGGGGAGGGGGCCAAGGAAACAGGAGAAGGTGATAGGCCACCTGACATCTAGAATCTGTGGCTAGACCAGCCTCCACCTGGCACCAGAGCATCTCCTGGTAGCAGCTTTGGGGTGTCTAGCCCTTGGGAGGTCAGGCTGGGGTCATACTCCAGTCCCCAGGAAGACTCTCTGTCCCAGGGCTCCATGGCTGACCCAAACCCGTGAGAGATGACCACAATGTCTGACCTCAGCCAGGTAGGGAAAGGGACCCCAGAGCCCTGGGAATCCAGACACCGCCAAATTAAGTGAGCTACTTCACCTTTCACATTTCTATGTCTGCAGATGTAGAGTGAAAAGAAACTGTCTTGACAATATGCAGCCAACCATGTAAGCAAACACAAACACCCTTGCTTTGTACCCTTACCCTAAGGACAAGGAGATATTATTATGACCCCATTCACCAGCTGGTGAAACCGAGGCCCTGGCAGGCCAGCTGCCCAAGGTCACTGGGCTGACAGATGGTGCTCATTTGACAAATGATTCACATTCAGGCTGCCTGCACCTATTCTGATGTGTGCTTGCTTCTCTGCCGTGTGGCACGGTGGCCCTAGGTGAGTCCTCATGCTCTGGGAGCCCACAGGTCTCGGTCTTTGGTGGGGGTAAAGGCCCTGTGGGCTTACTGGCTGGAGCGCACAGGATGGACTGAGCCCGGTGACCAGCTGGTGGTTAGACAGCCAGGGGCAGATCTCTATGCTTGCCCATGTCTCCAACCGAGTGGGTATGTCTCATTCAGTGTGATGGACTTGTCCCCCCGCCCCAGGCTCCTTCCACCACCCACCGCCCCACCTCCAAGCCTGGGGCTCACCTGGCCAAGGTTGTCAAAGTTGTACTTGTGCCGGACCCACCGGTAACTGGCCTCAGCACAGTCCGACTTGTTGGTGATGTTCCTGGTGTCCTCGCCCTGGCACACAAAGAACTTCCCTTTGAAGAGCTGGAAGCACACATATGCCAGGGACAGAGAGAAGTGAGCTGTGATCTCAGAAAACCAGGACTCCCCAGCCCACCCACAGGGTCTGGGCACACCCTGGATGGGGGGCACTTAGGTCTGGGGTCAGTCAACCTCACTGCAGAGGTGCCCAGTAGGTGGCCGAAAAGGGGATGGAATCCAAGACTGTCTGGAAAGTTCACCCCATTCCAGTATAGACCAGGCCATGATGGCGGGGGGGTGGGGTGGGAAGTGACTGGGGGGAAAGGAGGGTCAAAGGCCTGAGTGAGCTGCTTGGGACAGACCTAAGCCCACTGGAAGAGCCCCAGGACTAGGCTCAACAATAGCTGCTCTCCCAGGAGGCTGGGAGGTGGGGAGGGGAGGGCTCCCTGAGGGCCCTGTGTGTGGCGGAGGGTCCAGCAGAGAGGCTCCACACAGCTTTGCCAGACGCAGTCTGGTCCCTGGAGCTGCTGAATTTCTAGGAAACCCTGGGACAGCCCTTCCCCAGGGCACAGTGGACATCCTGGGAACCATAGGAAGAAGGGAGGGGACGGGAGCGGTAGCCACCGGGAGCTCCCACGCTACCCCAACTGTCAGCAGTCTGCCCCGAAGCTGGAGCTGGGACACTGAAAGATGAAGACAGGGTGGAGGGGCTCCCCGGCCCCCTGAGGTGTCTGCTGAATCCTGCAGGCAGCTCTGGCTCTTTTTCCTCCAAAGCCAAGTTTCCTCCCTGGGCCAGAAGCCAGGATTCCCCAGCAGCCCCCACTTCCTCCCTTGTCTGGGGTCTGCGCCCGGCCTGCCAGCACGCCGCTAACCTGGCCCAGCTGTCTGGGCTCTGGATCCCCAGGCCTGGCATGTAGCCCGCCCTGCTCGTGGGGAAGGAAGGGAGGAGATCCTGGAGTCGGGGCGCAGGCCAGCATCTGTGCTGGGAGTGTGCCGGGGGCAGGGACAGCAGCCTGCGGCTTCCATGGGCCTGGAGCTTCTCTGAGGCCAAGTCCCCTTTGGGTTCCCTGGAGGCTAAGAGATCTGAGGCCTAAGACCTAGGAGGAAGGGCTCCTGCTAATTCCTTTCTGGATGATGGCGGCGGCAGCTTGAACCTCGGAACCAAGAGGAGAGGAGTCCTAGTCCTCAGGCTTTCCAGGACAGACCCCCAGACCCCGACACACCTGCACCCCCAGGATGCCAAAAATGATGAAGAAGGCACAACAGATGACCACGATGTTGCCGATGGGCTTCAGGGAGGACATCAGCGTCTCCACCACTAGCTTCAGCCCCTGGGCCCGGCTGATTACCCTGGGGAGTGCAGCGAGGAGGGTGAGAGGGGTTCCCGCCCCGCTCCCAGCCCAACCTTGGCCATTTCCCTTTCGGGGTCCTCCTCTCGGCTCCCCAACCTTCACTGTGCAGAACAGAGTCCTCTCTTCAGGAGACCCCCGCCATGAAGCCCCTGAGCCCTGAGCCCTCCAGACAGGTTACAGAGATCCCCATTCCCAGGACAGCAAATGTATTCCCTGGTCAGGCTGGGAGCGGGGAGGACCCCTAAGAATCATGTGTGGCCCCTCATGGGGTGGGGACCCCCCAGGGAAGCCACGGGGACCCTGTCGGTGGCCTCTTATGGTGCCCCAAACAGGGCTGTGGTCACAACACATCCATCATCACACAAGGTGGCCCTGAGGCTGTGTCACTTGGGAGAGAAGGAGGGTCAACAAGATGTCTTGGAGGGAAATCACCACAGCCATGATTCGGGTGTCATCTGCGGTCCTGGGGGTGCTGGCTGTGGGAGGTGTCCCCGAGGTGGCCACCTTATGGGGAGGGGACTGCAGCAGCTGCTGGGCAGAGTGGGGGTCACCTGAGCGGGCGCAGGGTCCGCAGGAGCCGCAGCACCCTCAACATGCCCAGGATCTTGGTGCCGCTGTCAGAGACCATGGACACCAGGATGTCGATGACGGAGATGAGCACCAGCAGCCCATCCAGCACATTCCAGCTGCTTCGAAGGTATGCCTGCTCCCCGAAGCACCAGCCCAGCGCCACCACCTGGGGGCCACAGCCACCCGTCACCAGCCACCCTCCCTGCAGTCCCCAACCCTCCCTGCACTGCAGCTGGCCCTCCCACCCTCCCCCAGCTCCACGGTCTCCACGCCCACCAGGAAGCAGGGGGCCCAAACCAGTGCCGATGGCCTGCCGTCACCTTCACTGTCATTTCAGCCAGAAAGACTGCGGTGAAGATGTAGTTGGAGAGGGTCAGGAAGATGCGTTCCTGGAGGAGAGACGAAGGTGCTGCCCACCAAGACCCCTTGGCGTGGGCCATGTTTGCACATGGAAGCTAAAATCAGCTTCAAGCATTCGACACAGAGAGATGAGCTGCACCCTGCACGACAACATGGACAGTTCCCCCAGACTCTGTCTCCATCCCTGTCACACACACACAAGGTGCAGCCCGCGTGGACAGTCTTGTCCTTGTCCCAGAGCACAATCTCCCCTACCACATGGCCTGGAGGAGACACGCTCTGCACCACAGTGCTGTTGTCCAAGCCCCAAATCCCAGGCCCAATTCCCTGACTCCTCCTTGAAGCTGGAGCAGGATTTAATGTGCTCTCTGACCCCCCCTGCCATGCTACCTCCTTCCGTTTTCCTACCCTGTGCCCCAGAAACAAATCGAGGCAGGCACACTGGGGCCCTGGGTACAGATGATAGTGCCTCCTGGGGCACCATCGTTGTGCCAGGCATGGATGGTGCAGTGCCTGTGAGCTGAGGCCATCCCTGGTGGCCAAGAGGGGCCTGGAGGTGGCTGGAGGTGGCTGGCAACGTGAGTGTGAGTGTGCAGGCTGGAGAAAGGGCAGGAGAGAAGCAGGCGTGGTCGGAGCCCGAGGGGCGGAGTAGGAAGGTGGGGACAGTGACAGAGAGCTTGGCACAGGGCCTGGGAGCTGGCGAGGTCCAGCAGGGGGCCCCCAGTGCAGGCCCACACTCACCCACCTAGGTCCGGGCCGGCCCCTCCATTCCTGGGGCTCCCTGCAGCCCCACCCCGGCCTGGCTGGAGCCCACCCTAATGGAAAACAGAAGCCCCGGCAGCTCTGAAATCCAAACAATAATGTGGGAGGCAGCGAGGAGGGGTGAAGGGGGAACCTCAGGCCACCTCCAAGCTAGTGCTGCAAAATGCCATGGGGGGAAACAGGACCACTCCCACTCACCCTTCTAGGCCCAAATTGCTGCCAGTGGGAGGAGCCGAGACGCCAGGCTGGGAAGAGACAGCTCCCAGAACCAGATGGGCCCTTCCCACAGAGGTGAGGACTGGCCGGGACTCGGGCTTTCGGCCTCTTGTGCCCTTCTGGGAAGGACTGAGTTCAAAGCCAAGCAGAAGTGACCAATGTCCCCCTCCATGGCACCAGAAAACCTACTTGTTTGTGACCTGGCAGGGCCCCAAGGAGCAAAGAGCAGCTTCCTTGCCCTGCTGTGCAGCACTCCCAGGCGGCCTGGACGAGCTCCTCCCAGTAGCATCCCTGGCCTCGCTGTGGGCAGGACCTGTCTAGGCTGCACGGCCCAACACTACGGGACTCGTACACATGCCCGCCCCACAGGAGAACACACCTGGGGTGCAGCAGGGCACCCACTGAGGCTGGTGTGTCAACATAAGGTAAACCAAGGCAGGAAAGGACACAGGAGGCATCTTGGGGGGCCAGGAGGAAGGGCTGGAGTCCAAGAGACCTGAGGGTAGGCTGGCTACCCGGGCCTGCTCGCCTCCCTGGCTGGCTCTGAGCTGAGTGCTAACTCAGGAGGGGGCCTAGCATCGAGCAGGAGCCCACAGCTGTTTTTACAGTCCTGGTGACTCACAGCGCTGTGGGGGTCGATTTTGGGGCGCTCCATGGCAATGGTGATGCAGTTGAGGAAGATGATGACGAGGACCACATGGTCGAACATCTTGTGGGTGATGATCCGGTGACACAGAAGGCGGAACCTGCTCCGGGTGGGGGGGGAGGCGTCACCTGCAGTGCAGTCCCTGCAGGGCCCTCCCAGCCCGAGGCCTCAGCTCACACCCCGCTTCCAGCACCCCTGGGTAGCACCGCGGGGGCACAGGCCAGGGCCCCTTCCCCACTACCTTGACTGGGGAGGGAAGATGTAGGCTGACCAGGAGTCTCGCTCACGGCAGCAGGCGGGCAGCCGGGCGCGGATCCACGCCCGGATTCGTTCCCCTTTGCTCTGCAGAAGAAACCCTAGGGCATGAGCAGGACCAGGCTTCCAGACCCTGGCCTGGTCCAGCACCGCCCACAGCAGAGCCTTTATTCTCTTCCTTTAGTGCCAAACCCGCCTGGCTCCAAGCCACGCGGCGCCCCGTCCTGAGCAGCATCCCATCTGCCCCTCCTTCCCTGCACCCCCTGCCCAAGCCCTCTGCTCCTCCCACCCTGCTCCAGCCCAGCCCCTGCCGGTCCCCCGCTGAGCTTGGGAGCCACATCAGTTATTAAACATCATACTCATCACAGCTGTCTGTGCAGAGCACCTGGGCAGAGGAGACGCTGGTCCCTCTCCTCACGTGCTAACCCCGCATCCCAGGTCCCCGTGCCCATCCCCGGGGCAGAGCGGGTGGTGAGGGGCTGGGGGGGATAGGTGAGGACAGGCTGGAAGTTAAGGCTTGTGACAGGGTCCAGAAGAGAAGGGGGACGGGAGGGACGTCAGTTTAGAGAGATGAGTGATGGGTCTTTCTGAGTCACAGGGGCAGGGCCATGAAAGATTCATACACAGCTGCCCGAAACCGTTCGCATCCACCAAGGACGGCAGTGTCATAGCCCCAGGCATGACAAGGACCTGGGCTCAGCAGGGCAGTGGGCTGGGGGGAGAAAGGAGCTGCTTAGATGTCCCCCGGGCTCGGAACCCTAGCTCCCTTGTCTCTGCCAGATGCGCACAGCTGCCCTTTCTCAAGGTCAGTCAGCAGGGGTCACTGTGCCCACGCGGGCCTCACCAGGTTGCCCTCGTCATCGCCGTCATCGCCGTCCAGTGCGGGGTCATCAGGCCGCAGGGCACGGGCCAGGCGCCCGGAAGCTGACTTGCCGTTGCAGTCCTGGTGCTCGGAGGCAGAGCTCCGGCCGCTGGCTGTGAGGTGCAGCCCGGGCACCTGCAGCGTGTCTGGCAGGTCGAAGGAGCTCTTGGCCTCCCGCTCCAGGGAGCCCCTGGGACGACAGTCACTGCCTGCAGGGCTGGCCCGCTCCTCCTCCGAGCTCTCATCCTCGTCCTGGCTTTCCCGGCCCTCACCAGAAAGCAGAGACCTCCGCTCCCCGCTGGGGCTGCGGCGCTTCAGGCTCGGGGCTCGGCTCAGGCTGTTGCGGCTCGAGCGCCTGCTGGTCCAGCTGCTGGCTGCACTCCAGGGGCTGTGTGGGGAGCTGCGGGTGCTGGGCTGCGGAGTGAGCAGAGGAGGCGGGACCTCAGCAGGGATGCACGGCCCTGCACCCCTCAGTGTACCCCTGTCCTGTGGCCTCCCTGGCATGTGGCTGAGTGCAGAGGTGTGAGCAGGAGCCTCTGGCCTGGGTTCAGATCCTGGCTCTCACTCCATTCGGCTGTGACTCAAGGGAAGTTATTACACCTCTCCGCACCTCTGTTTCCTTGTGTGTAAAGTAGACATACAGTAGCACTTGCCCTTCATTTAGTTGGTGAGAGAAGTATCATCGCTGAGAGGCAGCATAAAATAACAGCAAGAAGAAACTCAACTCAATAGCAAGAAAACAATCCAATTGAGCAAAGGAGCTGAACAGATATTGCTCAAAAGACAGAAATGGCCAACAGGCATATATAGAAAAAAGTTTGACATCACTGATCATCTGGGAAATAAAAATTAAAACCACAATAAGAGGTCACTTCACACCTGTCAGGATGGCTGTTATCAAAAAGGATGCGGAGAAAACGGAACCCTGTACACTTTGGTGGCCGTGTAAATTAGTGCAGCCATTATGGAAAATAGTACGGGGGTCCCTCAAAAAACTAAAAATGGAACAATTATATGATACAGCAATCCCACAACTGGATATATGTATGTATATACAAAATATATATTATATATGTATATATCATATAATATACATTTGTACATATAAAATATATTTATAATAGTTATAATATATATAAGAACATCCATGTTCATTGCCATACTATTCACAATACAAGGTATGGAATATGGTGTGTACACAAGGTGCAAATAATGGAAGACTATTCAGCCTTTAAAAAGGAGATCCTGTCATCTGCATTAAGATGGGTAGACCTGGAGGATTATTATTATGCTGAGTGAAATAAGCCATGCAGTGGCAGATATTGCAGGACCTCACTTGCATGTGGAATCTGCAACACTTAGGGAAGCAAAGAGAAGAAGGGTGATTTGCAGGGGCCGAGGGGATGAAAATGGGGAGACGCTGGTCAAAGGGCACCAAGTTTCAGCAAGACAGGAAGAACACATTTCTGAGATTTACTGCTACCATGATGATGAGAAAATGATGAGGTGATGCATATGTTAGTTAGCTTGATTTAATCATGCCATAATGTATACATATATCAAAGCACCACATTTTATCCCATAATTAGATGGAATTATTTGTCAATTAAAAACGCACTCTTAAACATTTTTTAAAAATGCACAAAACGTGAGGGCGTGGGCTGTGACACCAGCCCCCTGGACTAACAGGCTGGCTCTGTCACTGGCCTCAGCCATCTGCAAAATGGGGCTGAGGATGGCCCTCACCCCACAGTGCAGTGAGAGTTAGATGCATCCAGAGCACTCACAAGCAATGTCTGCCAAAAATCAGGGACTAGATGAGGGCTGTTAGGCATGAAGGAAAGAGGGGCACCTGGCCCCATTTCACAGAAGAGGCTCTGAGAGGTTAAGAGGTTGAGCCTTGCTCACGGTCACACAGCGAGGGGACAGCAGAGACAGGATCAGCGCCCTGCTCTTTCTCCTCCACGGCTGGGGCCCTTCGCTCACCAGCACAGCCAGCCCTGACACCAGGCCCTGTCCAGCCCCTGGCCTGGGGCTGTGCCCTTGGACAGCCGTCCCTCTTCCTCCTGTCCTCCCAGTGTCTGCCACCGTGGGCACCCACAAGCACCCCCTACCGGTGACTTCATCTCGTGGGCGGCCCCAGGCTCGGCGGACCCGCTGCTGCTGGTGCGGCAGGACCCGGAGCCCAGCGCCTCGCCCAGGCCCGTGCTGGAGCTCTTGGGCAGCGACATGGGGGTGGCGGCCGTGTGGATGATGAGCGGCGGCAACAAGCTCTTATGCAGCTCCGGGTGCTGGCCCAGGGACACCACTGCACAGGGATGAGAGGATGAGAGCCTGAGTCCACTCAGGGCTGGCCGAGGGCCAGGACCGGGCCCCCAGGATAGGTACTCACGGGCCAAGCGCTTCTTCCCATCCCCGTCACCATCCACGCTGGGTGAGAAGAAATCGGGTTCGGACTCAGACTTGGTGGCATCTCCCTAGGGTTGGGAAGCAGCAGGCCGTCAGGCTCTTGGCCAGACAGGGGCCACTGAGATGGACTGAGGACTCCCTGTCCTCACACGCACACACCACATAGAGGCCACGGGATCAGCAACCACGGCACGAGGCATGCACCGGTGCGGGCCACACCACCCAGGCCCAGGGCCCCGGTGTCACACTTCAGAACAGGCCACACCTCACCCGATGCCACCGCACAGCACAGCCAGCCTGGCTAGAACGGCACCACAGCTGGCTTCGGGGAGAAGGGCTGAGTGGGCAGGCAGGTGGCACAGGCAGAGGAGCTGGGTCCTGGGTGAAGTGGTCATGAAAAC
This sequence comes from Heterocephalus glaber, assembly GCF_000247695.1. Next base: position 6,476,267 of record NW_004624795.1, on the reverse strand, counting down.
TTCAATTCCAAAAGTCCACAGGAGGCCCCTGCCTTCCTTCTGTCCCACTCGTCCCAAGAGCCTCGGACTCAAAGATCCCAAAAGGAAACTGGAAGACCCCGGCCACTGCAGCTCAGCCACGGATGCCACTTGAGACCCTCTGCTTCTACCCCCACCTTCTCTGGCCCCGTTTTGACTTCTCTCCTTGTCTCTAGGATAGTTTTTTCTTCCTTCTTAGCAGGTCAGTAGGTTCCCCAGTAATTACACACTTCTCCTTAAGAAGTTATTAAAAAATACTTGATTGCTACTTTTGATAAGGACATAAATATTGGGTAATTGGCATCTCAGGGGATCATTTTTATTAACTCAGTTTACATCCCTAACGAGGCCTTTAATTATCAAGTGGGATCTCCAGGGGGCTGCTTGGGATGCGTGGCACCATGGGGTCCCATGGGGATCCTGGCATTGCCCTCAATTCCAGTGCCGGAGCAGGGAAGAGCAGGACACAGGCTTAGTGTAGGGGCTGAGGAGGGGATGCTTGAACGACCTGGGGCGACTCCAGAGATTCGGGAGTGGATTACAATTCTGGCCCACTTGATCCCCACCTCCTCCAGGGAATTGTCCTGAGCTGAGGCAGTCTGTGGGGTCTCCAATGGGGGCCCAGAGTGAGGGGTGAAAGAGAGAGGATGGGGTAGTGTTGTCCATGGCTGCAGTCTTGACCCCACTGAGCCTGGACATCTGGGGCTCTCTGGGACTCCAGAGTAGGTGCGCACAACCCTCCAGTGCACACACAGAGGAGTCTAAGTCCCTTCCTTCTCTGGCCTGGCAGGGACGGGAAGGTGCCCTTTGTGGGTTGATGGGGCCCAAGGCCAGGAGGCTCCTCCCTTCCATGTCCTCACCAGGGAAGGGACTTAAAATTGAAGCAAACCCCAAGACACCAATGGCCACCATGGCTATCACAGGTTGCACAGCAGCTGAGCACAAACGCGAGCACAGAGACACGGAGGCGGAGGAGTAGGGGACATGGGTGCGGGGGGCATGCAACTCAAGAGTGCGTACCTACCCCCTGGGAGTCGACAGGCAGCTGAATACAGCTTAACTGTCCACTCGCATCTTCCCGTTTGCTGATTTCCTACAGGGAGAGGGGGAGGCGGGGAGGGCCGCTGGTCACAAGCGCTCAGGCCTCTGAATATCAGCAGTGTCCAAAGAGCAAGGAGAGAAGAGGGGTACACACCCCACAGGGGAGAAATGAGAGACGCAGGGTGGGCAGGAAGTGGGACAAGACAGCCTTCCGGAATTCAACTCCAGGCCGCCAGACCAGAATGTATCTGAAGTGGGGACCCAGGCAAGGAAGGATCAAGCCCCCACTGTTCTTAATAACAACAGCTAACATGCATGGAGGGTGTGCGGGCAGCGTGCAACTGTTGTGGTCACACCAGCGTGCGTAGGAGGTGGGGCCGCTGGGACCATCTTAGGAAGAGGCACCTGAGGTCCGGAGAAGTTAGCAAAACTGCCTGAATTGTGCGTAGTAAGGGGTGGAGATGGGCCTTGAACCTGCATCCCCGGCTCAGGATACAGCTGCCCTCTCCCTGGCTCTGAGGCAGGGGTTGTGGGAACAGCAGGGAGGACCGGAAGGAGGAGCAGACAAAAGCCAAGATGAGGTCTCGACAAGGAGCGAAATCAGGCCTCATAATTTCTCACTCTCTCAGCCCAAGTGCCTTCAAGTCAGAACGGATCCAGCCACTCGGTGTGGAATGGGATGTGACAGGAACCCTGCCACGATGGCTGTGATGTTGTTTGGTATCAATTAATGGCCACACACAGGGCTCGCCGCCTGTTCATTTAATTAAGTGTGTGGATGATAAATATACAGGAATCCAGGGCACTGCCCCCTGTGAGTCAGGAAATCAACAGCCAGGCGGGATCTGTCTCCAGGGACCACCCCCTGCCCCTCTTGGCGTGGTGGCAGGGCCAGCAGGGGGCTACCCTTGAGGTTTCCTGCTGGCAGAGTCCACCAAGGTGGGAACAACCACCCCCTCCACCAAGGTGGATTGTCTTATCAGTGAAAACAAAACAAAACAAAATTCCAGGCCATCACCACAGCAAAGCCAGGCTCCCCTGCCAGACCACAGGGCCTCCTAGAACCCCAGAAAGGACAGGCAGGTGGTTCTGGAAGTGTCCAGGTCATGGAGATCGAATGACCCTGTCCCATCCATGCCACCACATGCAGAACAATGGAGCACAGGTCCAGCCCCCGACATGGGCATTTGGGGCTACCGTAGCTGCCCACCCCCACAGAAGGCTTGATCTCCAAAGGCTTCTCCATTCCATAGCAATGAACATCCAGCCCAAGGCACCAGGTCCTGAGAGACACCCAAAAGGGCACCTCTGCTCCCAAGGTGGAGGAGGGTGTGGCCCCAGAGCCCTGGTCCACCCTCCACACTGGGACAGCTTGCAGGCTCCCAGTGGGGCCTGGGTGACCTGACCAGGCAGCTCCGTTCCCACACTCAGATGTCACTGCTGCCTAGCAACCAGCTGCACTCAATTTAACAAGGTGTTTTTGAAAGCCCAAGTGGTGAGGAGGGGCCCGTCTGTGCCGGGAATCCCCTGGACTACCGTGGTGGATGGGCAACAGCAAGGGAGAGAAACAGGCCCAGGGTGGTTTCCGTGTCCCCTACAGAGGCCCAGGAGGAATTTTTTGGAGGGGAGCTTAGCTTTTAGGAGCTACTATTTGGAGGGGGGCTAAAGGGACCCACCCCCACCTGGCTCCTCTTTCTGCAGGCAACTAGCAGGGCCCTGCAAGAGGCCATGGAGACCCCAGCTGTTGAGGGAGCCCTGTGACAGCTTTCAACTCTGCAGCCCCAGGGAAACCCCAAAGAAGTGTCCTGTTCCGGGGAAAGCTGGACGGCCCTCCTTCCCCGCAAGAGGCCTGGCAATCACCAAAGCCTCCCCAACCCCAGATGCCCTCACTGCCACCCAGCAGAGAGGAAATTTGATAATGGATAACTAGAGAATTAAAACGGAAGCGGGGAGAAAGGCTGGTGTGGGACTGATGCACCGCACCCCACCAGCCCAGCCTGGCCCACAGGGATGGCCCTCCCTCGTAAGGCCGAGAAGGAGCCGGAAAATAGATTTTTGTTTTTCCACCATGTGCCCAGTATTTATAGACCAGGCCGCAGCGGGAGTTTCCATCCGGGTCACCCAGAGAGAACTGGACCGAGCTTCTCCAGGCCTGACCTGGAGCATTTCTAGGTTGGGTCAGCACATCCTGTTTGAGGTACTGGGACGCTGGCGTGGGTCTGGGGGCTCAGGCGGGAAGGAAGGCAGAGTTGGGGGAGAGGAAGAGGTGCGGCTTTTGGAGTGGAGGCTGGGCCCTGGCATGGCGGGGCAGGATCAATGTGAGTCAATATTAATTGATGACGCTGCTTGTGACGGAGGTGATGGAGCCTGGGCTGGAAATAGGACGCCTGTCTCTGCCATGCCTGCAGCTAATTGGGCTCATTTCTCACCCTGGGCAGCTCAGCCCTGCCTGGGTCCTGGCAGCATCTTCATCAGCTCAGCCTGCACTTGCATGACTTGCACACGAGTCTCCCACAGCCCCTGCCCAGAGGGTCCTCCTGTTGTCCCATAGGACACTTACACTCAGCATCCCACTGCCTGGTGGGCCTGACGCTTGGTTTGTCTGGCTTTCTGGGGAAGGGTTTAGTCGATGGAGAGAGAAGCCCACCAGCCACCAATCTGTAACCCAGGGACCCCACCCAATCATCCTGTCAGCCACGTGATAAGGACTCAGACCCAGGGATGCTACCCGGGGAACCTCCCAGACCCCCACAGGAGGCAGCAGAGGGAGGGAGGAAGGAGCCTACCCCTCCTGGAGGTCAGAAAGCACCGGGGTTACCTCTGCTTGGAAGCCCTCCACCAGAATGGCGACAAGCAGATTAAAGAGCACATAGTTGCCAAAGGTCATGAGGGCGATGAAGTAAAGGGCAGCCCAGGACGAGGTGGAGGCCATGCCGTTGTAGAGGACTTTGTTCCAGTCCTCCTGGGTCAGGATCTGAGGGCAGGAGACATGAGTCAGGGCCTGAAAGGAGCATCCGATGGCTCCTGCTCACCCCTTGCCCTGCAATCCTCGAACCTGAAAGACGGTGACAATGGCCCAGAGCAGGGAGTCAAAATTCTTCCGGTCTGGCAGTGTGTCCCCATCCCGCTCAGAGGCAAATTTGCAGCCAAACAGATGCATACCCAGGATGCTGAAGACACAGGGAGCAGGGGACAGGGTCAGATCTGGGCATGCCCCGCGCCCGGCCTTCCCGACCAGCACCCAAGGCTACTCCCTGCCCACCTGAAGATGAAGATGAAGAGCATGAGCAGCATGCAGAAGGTGGCCACATTGTCCATGGTCTTCATGAGCACCACGAGCTGCCGCTGCAGCGCCGGCAGGAAGCGCACCAGCTTCAGCACCCGCATCAGGCGGAAGGTCCGCAGCACTGACAGGCCACCCCCTTGCTGGCCCACGATCTCCCACACGCTGTGGGGGGCAGGCAGCCTGAGCCCTCCACCCTCTGCCCTCCCCTTTGGAGTACCCAGCACCTGAGGACTAGGACCAGCCAACCTGGCTCAAGAGAAGGACAGTGGATGGGCCCTGGGTTCCCCGAGGTGGTAGGGTTCCAGGGGGCAGCCCAGGCCCTGCCCTTGCCCTTTGGGACAGAACAGTCCCTGGCAGTGGGCAGCCCTCTCTCTAAATCTGGCCAATGCAACTGCATTGAGGTATGGAATATTTGCTTTGTTCTCTTCTAATGAAATCTAAAGCTAATTCCAAAAAGTAATAAAGCATTTCTCCTGGCCCCTGGCCTGGGGGTCTGCAATACTTTCTCAAGGTCTTGTAAAGCCCAAAGCAAGTTGCTAGCATCTGTGTTGGCTTCCAAGCCCTTCGTAAGTGAGGAGAGCTGGCCAGGCCTCCCTCTTCCTCCAACTCCTCTCCAAACCCGAGCCCCCAATTCTCACCCACTGGGCAGGGTTGAGAACAAGAGGTGGAGGTGGGGAGAGGAGAGTGGCCTGGCCAGAGGATCTATGGGTCCCAGTCCCACAAGAGCCAGCAGTGCTGAGGGGAGGAAGGGCTGGAGCGTGGGGGCTCCAGAGAGGCCCTCACCTCGGGAGAGGTGGCCTGTGGGTCCGTGGGGCCTGACCCCAGGCTCTTCCACCCCGAGGGACCAGGCTGCATGGCCCCTCTTCCAGCAAGAGCTGTCCGTGGGGGCCACCATACCTGATGACAACGATGACACCATCGAAGATGTTGTAGGGATTCTTGATGTAACCGAAGGGGCCATACACAAGCAGCTTCAGCAGCATCTCCAGGGCAAAGAGGCTGGTGAAGACGATGTTGCTGATTTCCAGGGCGTTGGTGAGCTCCTCGGGCTGGAGGGCAGGGGGGCGTGAAGCAGCAGGCTCCTCCCTGAGCCCTGCATCCCAGTTCCCCTCTAATTGTGGGCCCCAGGGAGAGGAGGAACAAGAACAGCGACCACCATGGGGAGTGGATCATGCACTCAGGGCAGCCCCCTCCAGCCATTCCCCATGGCTGGTGTAGGTCCTGGGGCCACAGGCTCACTGAAGGCCTATGTGTGGTTTCTTCTCTACTCCTGATGAGTAGCGCGTCCTGTCCTGCCAGCAAGGTGGCAGGGGCCAGCAGGCCCATGTTGCTGGCCGACATCAGAGGGCCATGGCCAAGGCTTCCCATGCACTCCCAGTTACGTGGCCCCCCACACAACCACACAGCTCCACACTACTCCCTGGACCTGGCAGGCTTGCGCTGGATGGATATCAGCTCTGCTTGCTTCCTAGACACACACAGGCAAACAGGAACACACACCGGCCTCGCACACACACGTGTATAGGCAGAAGGAGACCCCAGGAGGAGGAGCCACCTGCAGCCTCAGCCTGAGCCCAGAATGCCTGGGATAAGTCTCAGACTCTCCTGCCACTCACTCTGTGTCCTTCAGCAAGATTCCCACCCTCTCTGTAAAACATGGGAGGTAATTCCTTTGATGCACCTACCCGGGGTCTGGGATTGGGACCAAGGACACATCCCAGAGAGAGCCTCAGAAGAACAAATGACAAACCCCATCTCATCTGCTATTCAGCTCACTGGTCCCCTCCTTTTCAGCAGGAATTGCCCCCTGGATGTGTAACATGCTAGACATTAGAGGAGCCATGAAAATGTGGCAGCCACATGCCTGCATCCCTGGAGCTCATGTCTAGCTAGAAACAAGTCGTACCTACTCTCAACAGCTGAATAACCACAAGGGGACTTAGACCCTACCTCGGTGCCAAAATAAATGATCCAAGAAGTAAACCCAGGAATTCAGGGGAGAGAAGGCAAGTAGGGGTAAACATACCAGCAAAGGCTTAGCCAGAAGGCAGCACTTGAACCCTAAAGTGTGAGTGGGTCTCCCCAGTGGGTGAGAAAAATAGATGGGCAGCAGGAGCCCGGTTTTGGCTGGGGGAAGAGGGGGTGTGGCTGAGGACTGGGATACAGGTCCAGTGGAGCCCACTGACGAAGACGGATAGACCAAAGCCCAAAGTCCAGAGTAGCTGCTAAGAAGTCCGAGTTACAGAAATAGCCAAGTGAGGACCTGGTTCCATCCAACACCTCCTCCTGCTTACCCAGATGCCTTGCTTGGCTGCCCAAGCATGGTGCCAGGTCCTAGGTGTGGCCAAATGCATCCTAATGGCCCCATCGGTGTGGCCAGCCTGGGAGGGAGGTGAGCAGAGCAGAATGGAAGGGGGTTCTCACTAGCAGATGAGGGTCATTCCATGGGAGGAGACGGACTCGCAGGCCATGCGTGGGGTTCTTTCCCAAGGTAGGGGTAGAGCCAGGGGCAGCAGGGGCAGCAGATGGCCAGAAGGTGAGTGTATCAGGGAGTTGCTGGGGTCCAGAGCCCAGTGTTCTGACAGATCTTGAGCTAATCTTTGCTCCACAGACTGTGACCAGAGGCAGGAGGGGCCACTGCCACCTGACCTACTTAATGGAGTCCCACCGAGGCAGGACCTTTATCCTCCAGCATGCGTGTGGAGCCGGTGGTGGGGAAGTGGCCACTGTCGGTGTAGATGAAGCCCAGAGCTCAGGCCCTTCCTGGAAAAGTGGAGCCCACATTCTGTACCCCCAAGTCCGGTATGCCCAGCAATGGCCAGGGCTCCCACTTCCTGGTTACCTTCTACCTGCCCGGGCTTCACCTTGGACTGGACAAAGATGACAAGCATGGAGGACACAGGAGTGATGCTTCACATCGTGCCACCCACATAACAGCCCTCCTCGTGTTACAGGTGAGATGGCGGGTGACTGGGCAGGGAAGCCCAGGACAGGCCCACACCCCACTTCACCGGATGACCCCAATAACATGATTAGACTGTCAGGACTCAGACCCAAGGCACAGTCACCGCAAAGGACATGTGAATCCAGACAAATGGATGGCCTGAGTACATCACGCATCTTCTAACGTAGGTAAAACTGTATTTCAAATCAACTAAGATGCATCCACAAAGAACAGGTTGACATGAACACAGCGGAGGCCCGCTTAGAATGGGTGGATTTATGTCACATAAATGATACAAATTGAGCATGTCTAATCTGAAAATCCAAAGTCCAAAATGCTCCAAAATCCAAAACTGTTTTGAATGTCGATCTGACACCACAAGTGGAATATTCCATCTGATCCACGCTGGGTCACGGTCAAAATACAGCTGTACTTGGGCTGGGGATTTAGCTCAGCAGTTCGGCCGCCTGCCTCACAAGCGCAAGGACCCAAGTTCGATCCCTGGCACACACACACACACAAAATACAGATGTACTAGAAATAGTCTGTAAATTACCTTCAGGAGATATATACAGGAAAGTAACAAATATAAATGAATTTTGTCTTTAGACCTAGATCCGACCCTCCACCATAACCTTTATGTGTATGTAAATATCCCCAAATCCAAAACATTTCTAGTACCAAGCATTCTGATTTTTGCTTTTGTTTTTTGCAGTGCAGGGGATCAAACCCAAGGCCTTGTGCCTGCTAAGCAAATGTTCTGCCACTAAGCTATATAACTCAAGCCATGGTACCAAGCATTCTGAAGGAGACAGACTCAATCTGTACTTCAAAAAGGCTACCAAACATAAAAAGTAATAAAACTTTCTAAAATGTAGCTGAAGGCACTGTAGCTCTGGCTGCATGGTTATTCAGTGAGTGAAATCCAAAAGGCCAAAGACTGCACATGTGGAGAGGGTGTTCTCATCCCACCCTGAGGTCATCGAGAGAGCGCCCTGCTCAGCACACATGCACACCTTGCTCACCTGCCCACCTACCAGAGGCTCACTGAGAAAGACGAAGCAGGGCCCCCCTTGAGGTCTGCACCATTGGTCCCTGTGGGGGGCGGGCAGCAAAGGCTGAAGCCCTCGCCCCAGCCTGCCCAGCCGACCTGGAGAAGCAGAGGTGCCTGACAGGCAGAAGGGGCCCTGGGCGCTGCGCCCAATCTCTCCTGCACACACACACTTGGGGACCTCTTCTTTCAGGGCCCAGGATTCCCCCACACCAGTGATCCAAGGAGAAAAAAAAATCTCCCTTCCCCCAGGCAGCCAGTTCTGCCCAAGTTACCAAGTCAGAGGCTGGGAATGTTTTGCCAACGCAGGACAGGACACAGAGACACAGTCTTAGCAACACAGTGGCCCCAGCAACTGCGGCCGTAATTACGGCCACTGCTCCCTGGAAGGGGCAGAAGTGGAGCAAGTGTCTGCTCACACCATCACAGCTCTGCTGGGCTCAAAGCACCCTAGGCAAGGATCTTTCTCCTGAGATTTCACTACCTCTGTGCTCACAACCACAGAGGAAAGGACCTGAGCCTCCTAAATGGCCTGGGGGGAAACTGAGGCTCCAGAGGTGTGGAACCTGACAGGTCACATGGCTTCCTAGAAAAGCTCACAGCTGGTCTCTTGCACTTTTCCTAGCATCTCTGCCCTTGAGACCCTCCCCAAAATGCCATCCCAGCAGAAAGAGAAAGCCCAGAGAAAGCCCCCGGAGAGCACACACAAGCCCATCGGGCAGCTCCAGCCTCCTGTCCCTGACTCCTGGATGCAGGCATCCTATACAGGGTCTCAGCTGCACCCATACTGCTGTCCACGATGTTGAGGCCCAGTGGAGAAGGGTGAGTGGAGGCTGGCACCCTGAGCTTCTGCACCACTAAATCTCATCCCAAGCTGTCACCTTGCAGCAGTTGGGACCCCAGGTAAGCAGCTTGGTCCTTCCAAGCTCCAGGATTCCCTGGAACCCACAGCATCGCCTTCAACTACCCTTTAAAGTGCCCTCTGCTTGCAGAACAGCTGTGATGCCAACGTGGGACAGGATTTGAAGGCAAGAGGCCTCCAGACCCTGGGACTTTCTACTTGTGTGACCTTGGGCAAGTCTCTCAGTGTCTCAGACCCCCAGGGGCCTCGTGTGTTACACAGGGGGACACCACCTTGAGATGCTGCTGTTCTGCAGAACAGAGGCACTAACACCTGCAAAAGCTGCCAGCCCTGGACCAAGTGCAGGTGGCCCTCATAGTGTGGCAGCACAGAGCACTGTCGAGCCAGGATTGCCCGGGAGCTCAGATCTTGCTGAGGGCATGGGGAAGGGGTGGAGGAGGCCAAGACAGGAGGCGCAGAGGAAGGAATGTGCAGGGCATCCCCAGGACCAAGAGCCACATGCCTGCCTGACCAGAGGGTAAAAAGGGCTGCACAGGAGAAGGCTGCAGGGTAGACAGGCCCGGCGGGCCAGCCTTGATACTGATTCAGGCTGGATCTGCCTCTGCCCACAGCACTGCCATTGAGGCTGGGGGGGCGGTGTATTAAGAAGATTAATCTGGCTGCAGTGGTGGCCGCACGCAGATGGCTTGGAGGGGAGAAACGAGATCAATTAGGGGTACTGCAGCAGTCCAGGCAGGAGGCTGGAGAGCTGGCCTGGCAGCCAGCAAGGTGCCTTTCCCAGGGAAGGTGAGAGGGTAACCAGCCCAGCCAGAGCTGATGAGGGGTTGGGGCAGGTCCTGTCCCAGCTACCGTCTCTCAGCTCCCACCTGCTCCCCAAGTGCAGCTCCTCGGCTCACCTGCCCTCCGCTTCTGATGGTCCTGCCTGCTGCTCCAGGGATGGGACAGGGGTCACTGAGTCAGGGGGACATGGTAAGGCAGCCATCTGGGTGGCAGAAGGGTCCCGGGGAACCCCATATCCCCTCCAGCACCACATGCCCACTGCACCCTGAGGGGTATCCCCGTGTCCCTACCACCCCTGGGGACCCCAAAGGCTCCCCGAGTAAACACACAGGCCAGGTAGGCACACAGCCCACCCAGGCCCCTGGCCCCTGCTCCCTAACTCTAGAGCTGTCGCCCTGCCTCTCAGCCACCCAGACAACCTCTGGTCTAGAGCCCTGGGTGGACCACGCAGCTGTCCCATGACGCAGACTTCATAGGTGCCTGGAATTGCAGAGCATGGCTGCAGAGTCCTGAACGAGGCCATGCTGACGGGACAGGGGCGCCTGCCGGGTGGGCCTGGGGCTGCTGTATGCCTCCCTTCACCCTTCGTGGTCTCCATCTCTATGCCCATCGAGCTGTGCCTGGCCATTCCGGCCTCAGCCCCCACCCCCATGCCCACCCCGGCCTCCTGCTCGGGGCTCTGGGCCTGCAGCCAGACTCGTCCTCCTTCCTCCCTGGAGGGGAGCACCCCTCACACCTTCGCTGGGAGCTGATCGCTGGCCCTAGGCTCCTGGCCTCATCCACACCACACCAACAGCTCACTCAGCCTCCTCTTGGAGGACGCCTGGCACCACCCAGCCTGTGCCAGCCCCTCCGGCCTCACGCCTGGCCTCCCCTGCTTTCCTGGCCCTGTGCAGCCACCCCCTGCCTCCCTGTCTCCATGTCCATGTCCATCTCCATCTCCCAGTCTCTGCCAACATTCCAAAGAGTTCGGTCTGGCCCACTCCCTGCCCTCCCTCCTCCATCGCCCCCCCTCCAACTCTCCAGCTGTCACTGGGGTGTAGACGACACTAAACAATCTCTCTCCGAGCCCCTGGCTCCTCATCCAGGGAGCCAAGGCCTGTTTGATCTCCCTCCCCACATGGCCCACAGCCATCTCAAACTCAGCAACTCCAAAACAAATCCTCTTACTCACTCCCGAACCTGCTCCCTCCCCCCATTCTGGGAACCTCGGGGTTGTCTAGGAGTCATGGCTGCCCTTCACTCCTCCTGACAGTGCCCGGGCCATAGACGGGCTAGTGGAACTGTTCCCTACCTCATCCTCCCAGCCCCAGCGCGGGGCCTCATTGCCTCTGATGGAACAGCAGAAATAGCCTCAAGGCCCCCCCTGCACCGACTGGAGGCTCTGGCTTCCTTCAGCACCACCGGCTGGACTCCAGTCACCCCTGCTCAAGCACCTCGATCCGCCCAGTGCCACCCTGTGTATTTCCCAGCCAGGCTGCTAATGTCCCCTCGACCATCCTCCTAGACCACTCTGCCCTTAACTCCAGCTGTCATGCCACCCATCCTTCCAGGCCCTCCCTAAAGCCACCTCCTCGCTGGGCATGGGGATACATCTTTGTCATCCCAGCTACTCAGGAGGCAGATGCAGGAAGATTGCAAGTTCAAGTCCAGCCTGGGCAACTTAGCAAGACCCTGTCTCAAAATAAATAAATTAATGATTTAAAAGAGCTGAGGATGTGGCTCAGTGGTAGAGTGCTTGCCTAGCATGTGCAAGGGCCTGGGTTCAATCCCCAGCACTGCAAAACAAAACAAAACAACAAAAAAGTAAAAAATAACTAAAGGTGCCTCCTTCACGAACCCTTTCAAGTCCCTTGCCTGGGTGTGAGCACCCCGCTTGTTTCCCAGAAGAGCTCCTTGCAGCACTGGGCATGAACTCTCCATGAGACAGAAGGGCTTTCCCACTACAGCCTACATTTCTGGGGTGCTCTGGCTTTGCTCCAGCCCCCTGACACCCCGTGTCATCTCCTAGCGTGTGTACCCCGGGCAAGTTCCCGTGTGGATCTCAGGGAGCCTGGGGCACCCCCCAGCCAGACATCTCCCAAATAGCACCCTTCCCGCCCCCACCCTCAAGATGCCTGGAAAGTGTGGGCAAGGCTGGCTGTCCAAGAATGGTCCCCCGAAAGCTTGCTTGTTCCTCAGCCCCAACTCCTCTTCCTGGAGGACAAGGGTCTGGTTTGCAGGGAGGTGTCCATAAACCCCTGCACCCAAAGGCCACAGTTGGGGTGTCTAGGATAGCTCCCCAGCTTTCAGGAGAATCACAGAGGAGTCTGACTCCTTTCAAATGTTGAGACCCATCACATGTGCCCCCCCTGAGCCCCAGCCCCAGCTTCCCGAACTGGGAACAGCCGACCTACTCACTTATAAATAGAAACCCTCTCTGGACACATATCTGGAGTCTGAGTGGCACTCACAGTCGTCCCCTGCCCTGTCCTCCCCTGGCCTGCAAGGCCATCTACCCAGCTTCTTCTGTCCCTCTCTCCCTCTGTCCCCCTGTCCCTACAGGCTGTCGTCATTCTTCTGCAGTGTGAGGTTAGCACCTGAACCCTGCTGTGACTCAGAGCCAGGAGGGAATGATTAGGAGGTGCCTTGTGTCCCGCCCTGCAGCTCCCTCCCCTCCCGACATGGGCCTGGCCCAGTGCAGCTCCAGGTGGGAGCCAGGATCCACAACTACCTCCTTCTTGGGCTCCCACATCCTGCTGGACATGGTGTCAGGATGGCTCCCGAATCTGCTCAAGCTCCTCGTTCCCACCCCAGGCAGAAGCCTGACAGTCATGCTTGCCCTGGCCGCCAAGAGCCAGCTGGTGCTGAGTCCTGCAGATTCAGCTGCCTGACAGCCCTCCCAGCCCCTCCTCTCCATCTCCAGGACAAAGACCAGCATGAACTGCCTAGACCCCTGCAGTAGCCTCCTTCTCAGCTCCTTGCTCCCCCATTTCCCTCCCTCATTCCCTCCCACCCCGACTTCCAGAAGCCCTTTGATAAAATAAACCTGGTCACACCAACCTGCCTAAATCTTTGCTGAGAGCCTATGATCTTCAGTATCAAACCCAAACTCCTTCCTATCTTCTTGGGACCTGGCCCTCAGTTTTTTCCTACTTCATCTCATCACCTGTCCATTCCAGCTGCACCCAGGGCCACACACATTGTGAATGCCTGCACTAAATCTGGGCCTCCTCCTTGATGCCCCCTGTTTCCCACCTCCCACCCCTCCCTGGCTTCCCCATGCCCACCCTTCAGACTCAGCTCAGAGTGCATCTTTTCCCAATTTCACATTCAGTGACATGTTGATAGCTTGCGCTAACATGAGAGCATATTTACTCCATATAAATTGGTGAACTCTAAAAGTGAGATTTGTTTGGGTTTTTGAGGCCTGGGTATTAAACATTCCTAAGCACACCACTGCTTAGGCCCATCTCTGATGCACAGGATATGCGGGATGGATAGATGGATGGATGGATGGGTGGATGGATGGATGATGAATGAATGATGATGGGCAGATGAATGCATGGGTGACTGGGTAGTAGATGGATGGGTAGGTAGGTGGATGGATGAATGGAAGGGTAGATGAGTGAATGGGTGGGTGGGTCGGTGGATGGATGGACGGAGAGGTAATTCACCAAGGTCAGAGCTCCATGTACTGCCCCCTGGAGACTGGTACAATGTTCTTGGTCTACATCAGCTCACAGACTTCCTAAGCCCAGTCACTTTTTTTGTGCTAAGCATCCTATGTCCTTGTGCCTCTGTGGACACCAATCCTGCCAGTTGTCTGCCGGCTGGTAGTTCTGTGAGAAGCAGGAGAGAATGGAGGGTATGGGACCTCAGGGAGGATGGAAGGTGACCATATGGTGCCCCCTGGGTCAAGAGTAGGGAGGAGAGGGCAGGGCAGGGGGTATCATCCCCGGCAAAAAAGCTGAAGGCAGAGGTGAGTGCAGAGGACAGGGCCTGGGAGGGAAAGAGGCAGCGGCCCCACCTCCAGGACGCTTGGCCATGCCCTCTCCAGGGCCACCAGTCTGATCAACAGTGAGATCAATGGACACAGTGGCCTCACTAAGAGCGCTGCAGGGAAAGTAGGAGCCCCAGCGCCTCTGGCAGCGTCTTAACCTCTCTGACCTCTCCCTCTCGGCTGGCTCAGTCTTCCTCCCCAGCTCACCCCCAACAGAGTGCCCCCCACTTCGCTGCATCCGGGTCTCTGTCCCCATCTTCGGCTCCCTGGTCTCCCCGGTGTCTCTGTGCCTCCATGCATCTCTGGCCCGCATCTCCATCTTTCCCTCTACCTCCTTGTTCCGTTTGTCTCTGTCTTCTCTGTCCCCCTCCCGTGGGGCTCCGTCATGCCCTCTGTCTCCCTATCTGCACCCTGTTGGTATCCCCATCTCAGCCCCATGACACTCCCTTCCCTGGCAGCCCCTCTAGCCTGCTCAAGGGCCTGGATGGCGAAATGTTCACGCTGCAGTGCCCCTTAGCACAGGGCCACAGCAGCTTCTGGGGTGTCTCATCTTCCCAGCCTGCTGAGGACTCCCCTTCACCCCGTGGGGCCCTCAGCAACCAACTGCCCTGTGGCAGGTTCTGAGCAAGGCCTCCCTGGCATGAGGGCTTGTGGGGAGCTTCAGGCCATCCCCCCTTTTCCTCAGGATCTTGGCAAGGAGATGCTACAGGCACCCCAACTGATAGCTTTTATTTCCTCTCCAAAGGGGCATCCTTCTTGACGTCTAACCGAAAGCCCTCTTGCTGTGGCTTCATCTATCCTAGGTCTGTGACTCAGCTTCTTCCCAGTGCCATCAAAGGCTCCACCAGCAGCACTGGGTGGGCAGGGACAGCTGGGTGCACCCCTGGGAAAGAGGGGAGGGCACTGAGGAGCTGGCCCTGTGGGGAGGGGAGCTGACCAAGGCTGGAAGGAAGTTACAGTTCAGATGGGGTAGGGCAGTCATGAGAGGTTAGGGGCTGCCACTACCTGGGTCCCAGCATGAGAAAATGCTGTCCCCCACCTTCCCCCACCCGCCTGGCAGAGGATAGCACCTCTCCCCGGGAGGCTGGTAGAGCTGGCAAGTGCCACACACCCACGCCCCACGCAGCCCAGACACAACACACCCACCGTGGTGTCACACAAGCCCACCTGCTGGCTCCGCAGCCACAGGGGAGGAGGGGTGCAGCTGCTGGGGGCTGGGCTGCAGAGACAAGAGGAACGGGTGCCGGTGTGATGGGGTGGCGATGGGGCAGGGGTGCCCCTGGCCGGAGAGGCCAGTTTGGGTAGGAGCTGAGCACTCGCTGCACCAGAGGCAGAGGTGGGGGGGTCGGGTAGAGGGCTTCAGGGCATCTCGCTGTGGGCTCCAGGCACCTCGCACTTGCCCCCTGCTCCCCCTGCCTCCTCCCCAATGTGCCTGCACCACACACCATCCTACCGCCCAGCCAGACCGCAGCTGGCCCAGATGCCCTTCCAGGCCTGCTGTGCTGGCGAGGACCCCTCAGGCCTCTGCCCGCAGTGGGGTGGGGAGTGCACAGCATCAGTGCCAGTCCAGGAGAGGAGGGTTCCGGCAGCCCAGCCCCTTCCCAATCCCCCAGGGGTGGGAGCTTGGAGAAGAGAGCAGGGGAGGAGGGCATCGGTCACAGGCCAGTGTGTAGCACCTGCCTCCCTCCTTCCCCAGGCACCGGCGGGGAAGGGGGTAACCCACCAGGAGACACGATGAGGGAAGGGAGAAAAGCCCGGCTTGGGGCCCCACGGAGCAGTCCAGCGTGCACGCATGGGGTCCCCAGGGTCCCCAGGCCACGCTCTCTGTCCCTGCACAGTGCTGAGAGGAAGAACGGCCCTCCTCCCCTCGGCCCGCATCCCATAGCTCTGCCTGCTCCCTCTTCCGCAGGATGACGGCCCTTCAAATATTTGAGGACAGCTGGCCCGCGGCCGCTGAGCCTCCTCTTCTCCTGACTAAACATCCTGCTGTGCAGAATGAGCCCTCGAAGCGCTGGCTTCAAGTCACCTCGCCATGCCTGGTGCTCTCATCTGCTCAGAGCCGCCCTGGTTCACATCGAGGTGACGACAGACAGCAGAGGATAGACCCCTCCCTCATCCGACCCTAGCTTGGCCCTCACTCCCACCTGCACTGTTCCAGCTGCTCCTGCCTCTGACCAGTCACCCCTCTCGCTGAGCCAGATGAGTGCTGGGGGACCCCTAGTCCCCCCGCCTTCTCCAAAGGCCCAAACTCTTCCTGTGACCCTTCTCTCCCCACAAGCCAAGCTCATTGCCTGCCCTCAGAAAGCCCACCTCCTCTGAGAAGCCCTCCAGGACATAATAGGCCCGCCCTGCCGGGCAACTGCACACTCTGAAACTTCAAGACGTCACTGCGGTGAGCCTCCGAGACCCCACACACTTCCTCCTGCTGTGCAGCCAGCAGCTCAGCTCAGAGAGGAAAGGAGCCCAGGAGAGAAGACGCCAGATCGCAGGCAGCACAGCCCGCCCCAGGGGACAGCAGCATCTGGGAGCTGGGCAGCCCTCAGCCCTACCTGCTCGTGGTACTCGATGCCCATGCTGAGGGTGTTGACCAGGATAGCGATCATGATCCCCCGGCCAAAGTACTTGCTGTCCACAATCTTTTGGAAGGTGTCACAGATTAGCCTCCAGAAGGCCAGCACAGAGCTGGGCTCTGCGTCTGTGCCCAGGCTCTGTCGCTGCCGGCTGTGGGGGTCCCGAAGGTCGCTGTGCTGGGCGTCTTGTGTGAACTCGTAAACGGCCTCGCTGTCAGAGTCAGGTATCTCATGCTCGCCGGGCTCCAGCTCTCCTGCCCTAGTCCGGGCACAGTAGGGGCAGCTGTCAGGACCGCAGGCTCCACTGTCCGCCTTTGAGCAAGGGCCGGAGAACTTGCAGGAGCTTTGGCAGGTGCCTGGGGTGGGAGATGGGCAGAGTGAGGGAGGCAGGGGTGGTTACAGTGGTGTGGTGCTCGGCACTTAGCCACCCAGGGTGAGGAATCCCCTAAATGCCACAGCACCCCATGATGGTCGCTGCAGAATGCCCTGGGGTCAGGCAGAGAGGTGGCCTCCCTGTCCTCTGGGGTCCTGGACAGCTCCTGTGTCGAAGGCAGAGAGGACCCTAAAGCACCTCTTTCCCAGGGAAGCCATGTCCGAATCCACACTGCTCTGAGTGGCATTTTCCAAGGGATCCTTAAGATTCACACTCACACATGTGCACTTGTGCCCACCCACATCAGGCACATGGGCATCATATGCACACACTCAGATACGCACATGTACAGAATGCATCCACTCCATGTATACCACAATGTATGCACACACATGCCCATGCACACGTGTACACAAACACGCTGCTCAGTATGCAGGTGTCAGACACACACATGAGTGTGCATACAGAGCAGGATGGAGGCAACACCCATGTGCATGTGCACACACCTGCACATACCAGACATGTGTGCACATATGAACACCAGGTGAGTGCAATCACATGCACACACTCTGCACCCCTTCACATGTGCAAAAACATCTATACACACCAGCTGGACTGTGCACACACACAGTGCACTACCTCAGACACTGATATCATCATGTATCTTTTTTTTTTTTTTTTGGTACCGGGGATTGAACTCAGGTCCTTGCACTTGTGCAGCAGGCGGTGAAACCACTGAGCTAAATCCCTGGCGACACCGGTATCATTTAAATCCAGCTCTGATCACAGAAAGGAGCCTCGAGACCACCCAGATAAAGGTGCACGTGGAGCCTCCTGGCTCAGAGCCACACCCCTACTGGGCACAAAGCGACATTTCCCTCTCCTGACGACGGCTATGCAACACAGGGCTAGCAGCCTCCATAAGTGTGGCTGATGATAATGATGGCGCCAGCCCCACCTTTTACACAAGAGGACACGGATACCCTCGTCATGTGCGTGTGACCTTCCTGGGGGCCATGGAATAGGTGGCACAGGAACCTTCTGCTCAACACTCTGATAACACCTTCTGGCCCCAAGTACATCCCTACAAAATGTTCTCACGAATATCCCCCTGTTCCCTATAGCCACATCCTTCCTGAAACCCTGGCCCTGGGCTGTGGCTGCAGTGAGCATGATTTTTGGGGAGGCCACCTCTGTCTGGGGGACACCTCCTCAGACAGCAGCAAATATCTCACCCATGACACGGGTGTCCGGCTCGTGGGACCAGCAGCTTCCAGCACTTGGTGCTTCACCCCTCGTCTCTCTGAGGGGAGGGAATGAGACTCGGCTTTGTAAGTCTCCTGTGTGGGCACCATGCAGGGCACAGTGACACACTATTTCTCTTCTGAGCCTGGTGACAAGGACCGCAGCTTGTGGGATTCAGAGTCAGGTGGCCCTGAGGCCACCGTTCACCAAGGGCACAACCTTGGGCAGGTTCTGCAACCTCACCCAGGCTGCTTTTGCCATGTATACAATGGGGGCTCGGGGAAGGCTTATCCTTGAGCTGTCAGGAGGCTGCAACGGGCTCTTGCCTGCAAAGCATGTGACAGGCATACCTGGGGGCACCAGTAGGTGGATATTATCACAGCAGCACTTGGCTGGTGCATATTACGTGATACTGATCACTATGACAGTGTAGGAATTAGGGTTCCAGTTTTAACAGGTAAGAAATCAGAGTTCAAAGAAATGGGGGGACTGGTTAAAGGTGCCACGGCCATGAGAGGCAGAATAGGAATCTGAGCCCCGGCCCCTAGACAAGGGGACCCAGCACGCCCCCGCCCAGCGCTCTCACCTGTACTCTGTGTCTCTAGCAGTTTCTGCATGGAGCTGTAGGGCCCAGGTGGGATGTTGAGGCTGGCGAGGGTAGAGGGCCCAGAGCTGGACGCCACCTCCACAAGCGCCTTCTCCTTCAGCATCTCTGGTGGAGGGCTGGCGTGCACAGTGGGGTACACCTTCCCACTATCCACAGTCCTGCCCGATGCCTCAGAGGGGGACCTGGGAGGGGGTGCCTGGCAGCGGACTGGCTCCAAGTGGCAATCGGCATGGTAGAAGCTGTGCACAGACTCCGCACCCACAGGAGGAGGCCCGGCGAGGGTGGGTGTTGAGGGTGGTGGCAGCACGAAGCGACGAGACCCGTTGGCACTCTTGTCCTGGATCTCCGGGCTGGCCCGGGGGGCCCTGAGTGCCCCGTTGCCCAGGTGATAGTGGTGGTGGTGGTGGTGGTGGTGGTGTACCAGGTGGTGCACGGACAGGCGGCGGTGAGCTCGAGAGCAGCTGCTGCTGGGCTGGGGCTCCTGCCCCCCGAGGGGCGCCGGGCTGCTTAGGAGCCCGGCCCGGACGCCCACGGCCCGAGAGAGCCGGGCCAGTCTGCGGGCTGCCTTGCGAAGGATGTACACCAGGTACTTGAGCAGCTCCTCATAGCAGCTTCCCGGCTCTGAGAAGCTGGCCAGGGTGCTGGCGTTGGACAGGAATCGCACGCGCTGCTCGCGCATCAGCTGGCTCTCTCGCTGCTTGGTCTCCGAGAACTGTGTGGCAATCACCACCAGGCACAGGTTGATCATGAAGAAGGAGCCCACCTGTAGGGGTGGGGACAGCAAGAGGAGATGTCCTGAAGAAAAGTGAATGGCCAGCCACATTCAGGGAGCTTCCTGCAGGCCAGGCGGGGCTCAAGGATTTTCCCAACATTATCTCATCTCTGTCTCATGACACCTCTTGTAATCCACTACCAGATGAAGAGGCTCAGGCTCAGAGAGGTCAAGGGATTGTCCAAGATCACTTGGCTAAGGCAGGGCAAGGCTAAGACTTGAACCAGGCCCCGTGAAATTCCGAGGTGCTGCTATCGGTTGAAATGGTGTCCTGTAAGGTCACCTCCACCAAATTCCCTGCCCCTAAACACGCCTACCTGGGGAGACTCTAAGTACCCCTCCCTGGTTCCTATAGGAGTGGGAACACTGGAAATGGATGCATATGAAGGACAGGGGCATTCGAGTTGGACTAAACCTTTGGGATTTGTTCACAGGATTCCCACCTCGCACCCCCAATTCTAGCTGTGTGGACTTTGGGTGAACCCATTAACCATGGGGCCTTATCTGAAAATGAGGATGACTGGCCTGTACCCCTTTCTTGGTGCCTCTCTCCTCCCCTAGTAGAGCAAAGAGCTTTAACCCTGGACGCCACAGACCAGCCAAACTGCCTCTCCAACTTGCCCATCCACACCCAGCCCCCATCTCATGCCTCAGTTTCCCCAGGGGCCCAGGCCAGCCACTGCATCCACAACAATCCTGAAGGATGCAAATGAGTATTTATGGTGACAAAGCAGATATTTTTTTTTTTTCTAGACCATGTCCTAGTAATTATGATAATTAGCTTCACTGGTGTGATTCCAGAGAGCTGTTTGAAAAGATTTTTCAAGGCTGTGTGGGAGGGAGGAAACTAGGCCCCTCACCTCCCTGTCTGTTCCCCATCCCCAAGGGATCCTGCTTCCCTGGAGCACCCACCTCGCCCCGAGGCGATGGGGAGAATAGGACAGGTTCCCTAGTCAGGCTTTACCCTAAGCCCAGCCTCTCTTCAGTACCAGGGAAAGTTACAGAAGCAGCAAGGGTGGCCAGGACCTGCTCTTTCTCAGGGTCTGTCCCTCTCTGCCCTGGAGCTGCCTCCTTTGTTTTCACCTATCTGGTGCCTGTCCTAGGTCCTGAGTAGATCTTAACCTCCTCCCATAAAGGGAGGGTGTCCCTCCGTTTGGGGGTATCATGGGCCTCTCGGTGACATGGACCAAAGGCTGGACTTGGAATTAGCAGCCTAGAGTTGAATTTTCAGCTGCATCCCTTATTTCCTATGTGGTCTTGGCCCAGTGAGCAAACCTTTGGAGCACAGCAGGTGCTCAATAAATATCAGCTATAAGTAGTAGCAATCAAATGATTAACCATGAACGGCAAGGAATTTTAAAACATTGCTGTTTTTGCCTGTCTTTTGCCTTCATAAAGATGTGGAATTTCTTTCTTTTTTCTTTTCTTTCAGTACCAGGGATCAAACTCAGGACCTTACACTTGCAAGGCAGGAGCAGCGCCACTGAGCTAAATCCCTGACCCAAGAGTTAGAATTTCTAAGCTGGAAGGAACTAGAGATTGCAGTGTTTCTCAGCACTGATTAGAATTTGGGATGGAACAATTCTTTGCTTGCAAACATTTCAGGATGTTTATAGCCCCTTTCCCCACCCCCCAGCAAATAGCCCATAGTGCACCGCTGGTCCTTATAAAAATCAGAACCACCTTCTGCATTTCTGAGCTTGCCTGGGGGAGGCGGTGTCCCTAGGGTGAGAGCCAGCTACTTCATCGGGGAAGACTCCGTGGAGTGGGTTCCCATAGGGAGTGACTTGGGAATGGTCCTAATAGTGTCAGTGATGGGGCCGACCTTAATCTTGGGTGCTTCCTGACTCCCCAGCTGGAGTTCTCCTGTGGGACTTGTCCTGAGAGCTATGCACTTCAGACCCTGGAAGCTCTCCAGATGCCACCCCCCACCCCGTTTCCCCAAGACCCCCTGCTCCCACGGGGCCCGGAGGAGTCACTCACGATGATGAGGAGGATGAAGTAGATGAAGTTGTAGAAGGAATGAGCGTCCATCACAAAGTACATGATGTCCACCCAGCCCTCCAGCGTGATGACCTGGGGAGGCCAAGAGGGACAAGCTGACTCTGCACCCCCTGAAGCCCCCTCCAGAGCCTGTGACCCCACTGTGGCCCCAAGAATGACCTCTCCCGGGCAGCGCTGTGCCCTGGCCATCCCACCTGAAAGATGGCGATCCAGGCATAGCCGATGTTGTCAAAGTTGATGGCGCCCTTGAAGGGGTTGTGCTCGCCCGCCGAGCAGTTGGTGTAGTACTGGTTCCAGTTGACGCAAGTGGTGTTGCTGGAGCTGTTGTACGCCTCGTAGTCCAGGCCGCAGGGTGGGCCGCCGCTGCCCTCCCCGCGAAGCGTGGGCACACTCCTGCAGGAGCGCATGCCGTTCTCTCGCGGCTGTGAGCAGATGAAGGGGCTCTCGTCCTCGTTCTCCGTCTGGTAGTAGGGCTCCAGGTCCACGCTCAGGGGCCTGCGAGGGGGGCAGGGTGACAGGGATGAGGCTGGGGAGCGGCCTGTGGAGAGAGGCCAGGAAGGAAGCACCGTGGTGCACAGGGAGGACAGGCCAGACCTGAGTGGGAGGCGACACTGGCCAGGGCGGGGGTTTGTGGCCACGGACAGGGGCGATGAGGGGGCCACATCTTAGAGCAGTGGTTTTCACACTTTGCTACACCTTTTGAGTTTCGTCTGTCTGGTTTTTTGTTTTGGTTTGGTTTGGTTTTTTGTTTTGTTTTTTGGTTGAACTGGGGATTGAACCCAAGACCTTCACACTGAGCTACATCCCCAGCCCTTTTTTAATTGTTTTAGTTTGAGATAGGCTCTTGGTAAGTTGCCCAGGCAGGATTGAAACTTGCCGTCCTCCTGCCTTGACCTCCCAGAATGCTGGGATTACAGGCATGCACCGCCACACCCAGTGCTATAGGAATTTTCAAACACCCAGTATCATGTCTGAGCCACAGACCAAGACACTTGCAGTCTCTGGATGAGGCACCCAGCCATCTGGAACTTTAAAGCTCCTCAAGTTATCCCAATGTGTACCCAGGTTTGAGAACCAGATGTGTCCCAGGCATGAGAACAGATTTGTCATTGGCAACAGGAAGCTAGGGCCCAGGGGAGGTCCCAGGTCGCCCACCCCCTGACCCCACCCACTACTCACAGGCTGAAATTCTCGGGAAGAAAGCAGCGGTTACGAAGCAGCCCTGCCCACAGCTGGACACCGACGATGCCGAAGATGAAGAAGACAAAGAAGCAGAGCAGCAGGACGTTGCCCAGCATGGGCAAGGTGTCCAGCAGAAGCGTGACAAGGATGCGCATGCCTGTGGAGGCAGAAGCCACACTGGGGATGCCAGGCTGTCCGGGCCTGGCCGAGCTCCCAGAGAGGACTGATGGGGAACTCTGAGCTGAGGCGGCCTGGCTCCAGCTGGGGGGAGATCGACAGACAGCTGCTGCACCCGCCGAGTCCCTCATTTAAGCTGTGCACAACACCACCCGCAATGGGCCAGAATAACTGTGGTTTCTGACCTCATCACACCGCCAAGTGGGAGACATCACCCCAATTTACAGATGGGAAGTCTGAGGCTCACAGCAGTGATGTAACTTGTTCAGTACGAGAGCTGCTAAATGTAGGCGCCGGGACTTAAATTTAGCTTCTGTGCTTCCAAATCCTGCTCCCCAACACACAAGCACACACACACACCTCCCACCGCCTTCTCTCACCACACAGTCACCTGATCTCTCTACACTGGGGGTATCCACACCGGGGTCACCGGGGAAACGGAGCCAGAGAGCCCCAGGATCCTCAGATCATGCCAGGAAGGGGCAACTCTGCCTTCTTAGGTGTCCACTAGTCAACAAGACCTCCATGGGGAGGGCAGCTGTGAACCCCAAACAACACGTCCCTTGGGATCCCACCCCCTTCCGCACTCCAGGTCTGGGACCCAACAGCCTTCAGGCCCCCGAGCCCTTGTGAGACACATAGATCTCAGGTGACAGCTTTGATCATCCCCAAAGTGTCCCCCTCTGGCCCCTGCCCCCTGCAGGACAGAGCCTCAGCCCAGCGAGCAGCTCCTGAACACCTTGGTGACTGCAGTCTCCCTGCCCCCACCCGCCAGCCCAGGCTTCGCTCCCCTCCTCCCCTCTCATCCCCCTCAGCTGCTCCTGCTCCAACTGAGATCAATTCCTCCAGGTTTATTAGGGGAATTACACCAGTGGTTAGACGCTTAGATGAGGCCTATCAATCTGCCAGCCCGCACCTGGCACCTGGGGCGGCGTGGAGGCGGGGCACACCCCTCTTCGGGAGGCTCCTGTTAACACCCGTGCACCCTGTGGCCCCCAGGACCCCAGGACACACACACACACACACACACACACACATGCAGACACACATGCGCGCCCGTGCGGAGTGAAGGGGGTGCTGTATGCCAGGCACACAGTCAGGCGCAGCGCCCGGAAACACGGTCCCTCTCCAGGGGCCACAGCGGGGACCATCTGCAGCTTGCGGAGGTTGGGGAGTAGCAAAGGGGGCCTGAACAAAGGTGGGGGCAGGGCATTGGGGGAGCCAGAGCTGCCAAACCTTTGCTGGCTCCAGGAACCAATGCGGTTTAATTTAGATAATGGTCCCAGCAGTCACTGCATTGAGTTGGAAGGGGATGCGGAGGGGGAAGGGGATGGAGCCACCACCACCGGGAGGGTGAGCGTGGAGTGGCCTTGTCTGGGGAGAAGTCCTGGTTTGCGTGGCCAGTGCGGCCTCACCAATGACAGCCAGGCTGCCTGAGAAGTTGTGCTGGCCAAAAGAGGCCATTAGCACTTCCTGTCCCCCTCCTGCTGGCCCCGAAGCCTGTCCATCCATCCCCACCCCCCCATATCCCCCTGGGAAGGGTCATCTGAGGCAATTCTGAGACTCTGACCCAAAGCCAGGCTGAAATGGGGGGGTCTTCCAAGTAACGCTCCCCTGTGCCCCAGCCAGGGGCTCTGTGTGGCTCTAGCGCCACAGCTTCCTGCTGATCCCTCTCTGCCCAAGCCTTGTGTGGGCAGTCAGAGGAGGACCCACTGGTAGGGGTGGGGCCTGAGATTCCCACAGTTCCTCTTGGAGCTCTCTGTCCAGGGGCCGAGGGGTCACTCACTGGGTACCCGGTTAATGGCCCTGAGCGGTCGCAGCACACGAACTGTTCTGACAGCTGAGAAGCTGACGTTCTGCAGGTCCAGCGAATACTCCAGCATCCTGCAGGGAGGGGCCCAGAGGGAGGCCCTTTGAGTCTGAGGCCACCAGGGCATCAAAAGAGGTCAATGAGGAATCCTGCCGTGAGGGCAAGGGGACAGCCTGACTCCTCCCTCTCCTACACCTGGGGTCCCAAGATCAGCTCTCAGGGTGGGGGTGGGGGAGGGGCACCTCCAAGCAAGGACAGAGCTCTCAGAGAAGGAAGAAGAACCAGGAGGAAAGCCGTGGATGTCAGAGAAGTGCAGGCCAGAGCACTGCAGGCAGGCAGCCTCAGCCCCCGAGTGGACAGCCGGAGAGGAAACAGAGCTGTCCTGGGGCCGGGGTGTGGGCAGGAAACCCCCAGGGAAGGCACTGATCTGGTGACCCATCGCTCTCCCACCCACAGCTCAGGCCCTCACCCTGCGATGACGATGAAAAAGTCAAGGCGGTTCCAAGTGTCTCCCAGGTAACACTTCTTCCCGAAGATCCCCAAGGCCACCATCTTCACCACCATTTCCACGGCGAAGAAGGCAAAGATGAAGTCATCAAAGGCCTGATGTGGGGGGCAAGAGGCTGCTGAAACTGAGAAGGGGGGACCATGCCCACCCCCAGCTGGAAATCAGAGGCATTGAGATCTGGAGCGGAGCCACCCTCTAGCACATACTCACACTCACCTGCAGGATCCGGCAGCGCTGGGAGTCACAGGCAATGTCCTCACATGGCCGAAACATGCCCAGGGTCACACAGTTGAGAAGGATGACCAGCATGCTGATCCGCTCGAACCAGGTATCAGGGGTCAAGGAAACAGCTGGCTAGAGCTGGATTGGACGCTGTTCCCCATATCCCAACCTAACCCCTGCTGCCTATCAGCTTCCTGGCCCCATCTGAGTCACAATGGGGTGGAATGAGAGGGTCTTGGATCACCTAAGTGGTCTCATCCCTCTGGTCCCAGCCTCCTCATCTGTAGAGGAAGAACAGCCATAAATACCCTATTTGCACGAGCCATTTGGGGAACAGAATTGATCGTGCTTGTGGAAATGCCAGGCACTGTGAGCTTGCTGCTGAGTTGGAGTGTGTTCTCCCTACCTCGCAGGGTAGATGTGAGAAGGAAGTGAGATAATGTATGTGAATGTGTTACACAAACCTAGTCGGATTATGGCTGCCTTACAGTTTACCAAGCGCTTTCACACAATGCCACGGCGAATGCTCACAACAGCCCCGTGAAGCACCCAGGCTGGATCACTTTGTTCCCCAGAACCCAGGGAAACTGAGGCAGACAGAGCTGAAGTCCCTCAAGATGCCAGGATGAGACAGAGGATTCCAAGCTCCCATCTACAACGCCATCTCCTGCACCCTGCAGCTGCCCAGGTGGCCACTGAAGGGGCTTCCAGGACCACCTTGGCACCTGGCAGACAGGGAGCCATGGCTGCAGCCCTGACCTCTCCAAGGGCTCGGCCAGCCTTGACACAGTCCTAGGCATGAGCCCCAGGTCAGTCGTGGACAGCACCCCACATGCGACATGTTGCCCTCACCCCTTCTTATGTCTTCCAGCACGGCTCAGAACAGCGGCAGGGGCTGAGATCTTCATAACCGAGTCTTCTCTTGCTGGGGCCTCAGTACATCCTGGCAGCAGGAGAATGGTAAGACCCCCGCAGGTTCCAGGCCCCAGACCGGCAGAAAAACCACCAAGAAGCCTGTGTTTCTCATGGAAAATACAACAGGGACAGGGAAGAGCAGAGATGGGGTGCAGAGGAGTGGGACTTCCTGGGAATTGACGTGGAGGGGGCCAGGGCAGCCCCCTGCCTGCCTCACCATGCCAGACTCAGAGGGGCCCAGTGCACACGGGGTCTCCTGCCCCTACCCTGCCTTGGGAACGAGCGGCTCTGGCCGGGCATGAAGAGACCAGCAGAATATGCAGGGCCAGGACCTTCTGCCAAGCAGGTCCCACCCACACCCCATCTTTCTCTTTCTACCCCTCCTCTGTCTCCTGGACCCTCTCCCCTCAGACGCACCCCCCGCTCTACCCTCTGAACCTGGCACCTCAGAAGTCCCCAAACACTGCAATTTCCCTAACCTCCCCCCCCTTACAAGAATGAGTGTTAAAAAGAAGTTTAAGGTTTTGGGGGTAAGTAGATGGGAAAGGCAAATAGTGGTGTTGCCAAGGAGCTGTTTTCCTGAGTGGAGTCAGAGCCCAGTGGATCTCGCCCCAGAATGGGGGTCAGCCAGGGGTCACGCTGGAAAAGGGGGACAGGGAGGGAGGCATCACTTGGAAAGGAAAGGATACAATTATCCTCCAGAACTTGTGGGTTTCCTCAAGCTACCCCTCTGCTCTGCAAGGCAGAGGCGACGGCCCCATGTGGGGACGGGGTGGTTCTCCCAGGCAGAGGGGCTCCCGCACATCTGTGTGAACCCCTCTAAGGGCACTGACTGCGCCATATTATGTCATCCACGCACTCGACTCCCAACCTGAGCTGTGGGCCCCTGGCAGGGAGGGGCACTCTACTGCATCTTTCTATCCCCCGACAGAGCTCAATGCAGTGCCTGGCATGGAGCAGATGATCAACGAACGCATAGGGAGAATGAATGAATGAGTGAGTGAGTGAGTGAAAGAACCAATCGATCAATCAGTCAGCCTGTCTAGAAGCCACATGTCTTACCATTCACGTCCTCAGTAGTGATGAACTGATTGTAACAATGGGGGAGGGGCAGAGTTGACCCAGGGCACCTGCCCCTCCTCTTTCCCCATTTACACATGCTCAGACTGGGGCTTTTCCTAGCCAGAACCTGCCTCCAAATAACCCCACACAGAAGCTCTTCACCAGAGAAGCCCCTTCTCAAGGGCCCCGTTGGCATTCAGTCCACTGCCTGGTACATCCTGCTTGCTGTCTCCCTCTCCTCTTCACCCTATGTTGCCATCAAAGGACAGGAAAGAGATTGGGACACAGGCAAAATTTGGGACAATCTGAATAGAGGAATAATTCATGGGGGACGGATCTTTCACCCTTTTCAGGGTGGGACTCGTTTCCTTGGGAATGTGGCAGTCTGTCACTGTGTGATGTTCTTCTGTTGCTATGACAACAGGAGGATGTGTCACCAGGTGGTATGGATTTGTTGCTATGGTAATTAAAGAGACCACACACACACACACACACACACACAAGATTTCCCCTATCTAGGCTCCTGTCTTATCCTCATGCAGGGAAGGGGAATCAGGGAGACCCACAGGTTATCAGGTTGGGGGGAAACCATGTGACAGATCTCCATGGTAACCAAGGGAATGGAGACACTGGTTGCCATAGTGACTATGAGAGACCTGTGCAGTCACATGTCTACTGTTGCTATGGTGACTGTCCAGGCTGGAGTGGATCCCAAAGGGTGGAGGCAGGAGAGGGGAGGATCTTCCTTCTCCCCACAACCCACCATCAAAAGCAGAGAAAAAGGAAATGGCAGGAAAGAAATCCCACTTCCACCCCTCCTCCTCCTCCCTCTCCTGGGAGAGAGAAGTAGAGCACGTTTTCTCCACAAATGTGTCCTCTCTGTGGGACTTTATCTGGACAGAGCCCTTGCCCAGCCTGGCAGCTGTAGGGGTGAGGGTGGCAGGCTGGGGGCCTCCAGGGGCATGGGGCTCCCTCCCGGCATGAACAGAGAAGGGAACCAGGCCCCATGGCAGCTACCTCCTTCCCTCCTAGCAGTCTGCAAATCTGAGACAGAATTGTTGAGGAGGAAATGGGCCTGGACCCAGGAATCCTGGCCTTCTAGTAAGAGCTAGAGGTGGGGTGAGCAGGTCCTCACCTCACCCATCCCACAGAGAGGCTGGTGTCCCCCAAATTCAGTACTCCCCAGGGTGGACAGGGATACAGCCTGGTGGTTCACGCCACGCAGGCGGAAAGGGGGATTCCCCAGCCGTGCCCCCCTCCTGCAAGCCTGCTTTCCTGAGCCAGCCGTGTCCCCAGCTCCAGTGGGTGGCTGTGTGGGGAGAGAGGTTCCAGCTGAATGGAAACCTGAAGCCAGCAGAAAAGGCAGCAGCCGGCCCCACCCCAAGACAGAGACTGGAGACACAGAGACACCAGAGACACGCGGCTGCTGGAATCTTTGGGAGGGGAAATAGGCCAGAAATCTGATTCAAGCGTCTGACTCTGTGTGTGTGCGTGTGCGTGTGCGCATGTCTGCGTGTGTGAGCAGTGTGTCTGTCGCCATCCTGGCTGAGGCAGGCAGGGCGGGGTGAGAGCTGGGGCGGGGGCAGGCAAGGATGGGAGGGCGGGCTGGTGAGGGGGGAGTCCCAGGAATGACTCCAACTGGCACCAGGGGTGACGGGGAGTCCCCCAGCTGCGCGGTGGAGCACAGTGGGTGGGAAGGTGTGTGTGTGACCCACAGGGAAGGTGGACCTGGGACACAGACAGCGCCAAGGGGTACTCCTGCCCTCCCAGGTCTGCTCACCTCCTCTCCCTAGAATCTGGTCTGCAGAACCTGGGGACCGGAAATGGGCAGAGGGCATTGGTAGGGAGTCAGGAACAACCTCCCCCACACACCCCACTTCCTCTGAGGCCCACAGGGAGCCATCTCCCTAGGTAAGAGAAGGAGGCCGACGCGGGGCACTGGGACAGCGGCGAGGAAGACTCCAGAAATTCCTGGGCCCCCTCCTCCTGGAGGCGCACACTCAGACACACACAGTGACGCACAGTCACACTCACATCCACTTCTGGAAGCCATTAGGGCTCCTGCCATTCAGGCCTCCCCCCTCGTTCCCCAGCTCCTGGCAGGCTCCCCTCTCCCCTCGGCCCCTCCCACTCCCCCTCTCGGCATCCCAAATGCCAGCCTGTGATTTCCAAATGAGAAAAAGCTGTGCTGGGCTCCGAGCTTGGAGAAACTCCTACACAAACTTCCAGATGTGACACAACAGCCGGAGAGGGAGTGCTCAGGATCTCCTTCCCGGGAGGGGAAACGCACGCCCTCACACTTGGAGAAACACACGCTCCGCTCCAGAGGCCAACACACCCCTATAACCTGAGGGCCAGGGCCCTCGCTGGCCCCGAGCTGACTGAGCCTGTATCCTGCTCTCCCTGATACTGAAACAGGCACTTGTGTGACACTTCCTTCTGCTGCCTTTCTGCCTTCCCGCAACACACACATACACACACGCTCCCTCAGGCTCACACTCACGCACACACCATTTCCTACCCGCTAAGTCTAGATCTCCTCTCTAGGAAACCTGGTCTCCTAAGGAGGCTGAGACAGGAAGGGGCCAAAAGGAAGAATGGCCAGGAAAAGGCTAACTAGCTTCAGTTAGCTGGGGGAGGCATCGTTATGTCCCTCAGACTCCTAGGTGGAACCTCCTGGAGCCTGTGGAGGTTTTATGTGTGCCAGAAGGGTGAATGACGAAGGCCAAGGCCCAGAGGCAGCTCAGAGCCCCTCTGGCAGTGGACACACAGGTTCCCCTTGGCACTCGGATAGGTTGGGAGCACCAGAGGCATCGCTTGGGCAACCCCTTTGCCAAGAGCTTGTTCGCAACACATCCTCAGCCAGCCCAGGCTCAGCTGCTAGTCCTGCCCTAGTAATGCAAGTGCCCCATGCCCCACACTTCCACTCCCAGGATGAGCCTGCTCCCTACCCTCAAGATGGGGACTGGGCTCCCCCCGCCCCTGGTCACTTGTTCTCCTCCATGAGGACATCTGTCTCCACACCCTTCACTACACCTGGAGGCAGGGCAGGCAGAACAGACACCACCCAAGAGGTCTGCTTCTGGGGCTGCGGGGAGGCAGAAGGGTGAAATCTCATGGCCTCCCTGGGACCCCCAGAAGAAAGAGATAGGGGACTGGAGGCTTTTCCCATTCATAGAAGGGGCAGGTGGCCAGGGCCACAGAGGACAGACGCCCAAGCCCATCCTAGTCAGTGACATTCTTTTCCCGTCTCCACCTGGGCCCTACAGAAAGGGAACTGGGGTGGGGAACCCCAGGTCGGTGCCTATCCAGCAGGACCACAGACCTCTGAGGCCCCTGCTTCTCCTTCTGTACCTCCGAGAGAAGGGAGGAAGGGGCTGGGGTAGGAACAGGGTGTGACTGTAATGGGGGTCCCAAAGATCCCCGAGTGTAGACCATGCGGGCGGGGGGGCTGAGCTCACATCCTGCTTTGCGCACTAGAGGCAGCAGAACTGCAGAGAGGGCAACACCGAGATTCTCACTACCCCCTCCCCAAAGCAGAGTCCCAGACCAGGGGTCTCCCACCCCGAGCTGAGCTCTGTCCTGCAGCTGTCCTGCAGCTCGGAGAAGGTGTTGCGACCTGGGATGACAGCACAACCGACCCCCACCCTTCCCGGGGGCCTGGAGCCGTGCATTAGACAAGCAGCACTTTGTGCTATGGGTTGAGAGGGCTGGGGTCTCCCTGACCCCTCCAGGCGGGGCAGAGGCCAGGGTACGGTGCTGCACATATATTCCTGGAATGTGGGGCACGCGTCCCCAACCACAGAGCAGACCCACACAGGGGTGTTGGACCTGAGTCCTTGCTGAGCATGCGGGCTCCCCAGACTTTCACAGGGCTGCGGTCTCCCATACCTGCTCTGCCATCAGCCCAGCACTGTTTGTGAAAGGGGAGGGGGAACTTGGACCTGCTCCATCCCATCCCCCCCAGTTGCCAAAGCTTCTGCCACAGTCCGTCCCTTCACAAGAAAAGAAAATCCAGCACAAAACTCCCAGCCCAGTCCTAAACACTAGGCATCAAACGAGGAATTGGGGTGGAGGGCGGCACTCCCCGGGTTGGGATCCAGCTGAAGGGGCTCCCGTCCAGCTCCGGGGGCAGACGGCTCCCCCACCATCGCATCTTGTTTTCATTTTGCACCCCTGACATCAGCCGCCGCCCGGAATCTCCTTGTTGTGCCTCCAACCCGCGGGGTGGGGGGTTGGGGGGATCAGACCTGGTCCCCGCCCCCCAACATCTCCCTCTGGGTCAGTAAAGACCTCAGCCCACAGAGCCAGGTGGTGGGGATCGCACCCTAGAATCCGCCGCAAACTTTGGGGCGGGGGCAGGAGGAAAACCCAGGAGATTGCAGTCTCCCCTCCTCCGTCCCCGCGGCTTCCTCCCCACCCCAGCCCCCAAACTCGGAAACCAAACCCAGCTCGCTAACCCGCGGCGGGTGGAGGACAGCGTCCAGGCTCGCGAAGCTGCCCACATCTGGAGGATGACGACCCTCGGTTGCCCACATCTGGAGAGCATCCAGCTGCAAACCCGCGGGGTACATCTCCTCTCTTTCCCCGGCCTGGGTCCCAACCCCCCCCACCCCCAAGGCGAACTGAGGTGTGTGTGGACGGAGGTGGGGCTCCCCGGGGGTCCCCGCCGGCCCTGCTGTCTCTTGCTCCCATCCCGGCGCCCCCTCCCCGCCCGAGCAGCCCCCCTCGCACCTGCCCACCCTCGAGGCTCGCTTCTCCGACTCCTCTGGCTCTGAGTCCCCCGTCCCCCCACCCGGACCCCCAGCCCGGCCCGGGGCACCCCGAAGGATATGGGTTACAGACCGTGCGGAGGCACCAGCTCCGCGGGCGGCTGTCCTGGCTCAAGTAGAAGAAAACCACGGGGGCCAGCGCGGGGTACGGCAGCCCCTCGGCCTCAGAGTCTGCACTGCCTGGGTCCTTCTCCGCCGACCCCGGCCCCGGCCGGCCCCCGGCCCCGGACAGGTCGTTGAGCTGCAGGGCGCTCCGGGGCTGTCCCGACTCCTCGGCGCCCGCGCCATCCTCCTCCTCATCCATCCTCGGCCGGCCGGGGCCCGGGGTTCAGAGAGGGGCAGGGGCGCCCCTCGGAGGAGGGGTCCTCACGCGGCCGGGGGACCCCGGCGGGAGGACACCGGGGGGGCCCTAGGGCGCAGGCTGAGCCCCCGGCAGGGCCAGTTCAGCCCCGCTCCCATGCTGCCCGCGGGGCGCTGGCTCCGGGGCAGCCCCTCGGCGCGCAACTCGTTTCCCGGGGTCCCCGGGCACCCCGGGCCAGCCGGCCGGCTCCCCCTCACTTTGTTCCGGCTTCTTCGCTCGGCGCCCGGGCTCCGGTGCCCGGATCCGCGCTCCCTTCGGCGAAGCGGCCCCGAGACAGGGAGGCGGAAAGGGGGCACCCGGCAGAAGGCGGCGGGGGTCCGCGGAGGGCGCCCCCTCTTCCCGCGGCGCAGCTGGAGCCGGATCTAAGGGGTCAGCATCGTCCCGGCCCCGGGCCAGAGGCGGCGGGGGAGGGGAGGAGCGGCTCCGGCGGGTGGGTTTGAGGGGGGCGGGGGGCGGCCCCTTCCTCCGCCCCGCGGCGGGCGCACGGCCCTGAGGGGTGGGCGGAGAGACCGTGGGGGGCCGTCCCGGGCGGGGGTGGAGGCAGAGATGCCGCCGCCGCAGCCGTCGCCGCCGCGGTGGCAGCCGATGCCGTAGCTGTCGCCGGCGCCACTGCCTCCTCCTCCGGCCGAGACGCGGAGAGAGCGAGCGAAAGCGGCGGCGAGGAGCCCGGCGCGCGCCACAGCTGGATCCCTCACTCCAACTTCAAGCCTCGGCCCCGCCCCTCCCCGGCCGAGCTCGCAGCCAATCGCCTTGCGCCGCCGGCCCCGAGTCGCCCGCCCATTGGTCGGCCGCCGCGGCAGTGTGGGCGGGGCTGCCGGGGGAGAGAACCACAGCTGGAATCCGGTTCCCACCCCAAATCCCGGGACCGCCCCTCTCCCCGCCCCTTGCCCCTGGGTCCGCTCCCGAAGGCTGGAGCCAATGAGACGGCTGCCCAGGCCGAACCCACTTTCCGATTGGCCGCTGGGGTCTTTGGGACTCCCCTGGAGGGAGCCCCGGGGAATCAGTGTTTGGCGCTGGGTCCTGGGGTAGCGCCACAAGCCCCGGGCATCCTTTGTTCAGGAGCCCCGAATTAGACCGCAGCCAGAGGGCGGAGCTCAGCTCTGGTCAAGCCTGGAGAAGATCGGAGGCGGTAGGCACGAGGGCGAGGGGTGCGACCTGGGTCCCAGAGCCGAATGCCGGGTGTCCACCAGACCCGTAGCCCACCGAGTGACGGCACCGGGGCGCGGGGCCGAGCAGGAGGGGAGCAGGGCAGGACGTCCCGGGGGCGGGGCCTCGGCTGGGGCGGAGCTCAGGGGAGGGGCGGGGCTAGGGAAAGGCCGAGGTAGGCCAGGTCTGGACGTGGCCTCGCCGTCCTCCTGGGTTTACTGGGTCCGGCGCGCGGCCGACGTCAAGACTGACTCCGACCTCCTAACAGCGTGCAGATTCTGAGGTCCAGCCTGGGCCCTAGGAAGGCCGAAGGGTGTAGTCGCCACTCCGGGGGGTTCGTGCTTGAACTTCTGGCCCAGGCAGATCACCCTGAACTGTTGAGCCCAAGTCCCTGCGGGGGACCTCGAGTGTGTGGGAGGAGGTAGCAGCGCCGGACTGGGCTTTAGGAACTCCTGCAGAGCTCCCATCGTCCCCTCACTCTGTGCCTCAGTTTCTCCTTCTGGAGTCCCTACGTGGCTTAAGGGGAGGTTGACCGCAGGGCAGTAGCTTTGCGCGGTTCCCTCCTCACTGCCCCGCGCGCGCACACCCACGCGCAGTCCCCGGCCTCGCCCCTCCTCGCCACCCCGAGTTCTGGGGCACAGGCGGCTCTAGCTCCCTCCTGCCGCCGGCGTCACCTCCAAAAGCTAGGTGCCGAAGAACCGGGGTCCACGAGGGTACTGGGCATGGGAGGAGGGGCAGGGCACCGAGGGTTAGAGGCCAACCTCTACGGGAGAGGCCGGAGCTGGGCCGGTGACCCTCGGCACCGCTCCCCCGGCTCCCAGGCCTCCTTCCCGCTGCCCCAGCCGCACCGCCCACGCAGCCCCGCCGGCCCCCCGCCGCGGCGTGGGTGGGGGCCGCCTCAACTCCCGCCCCGCCCGTGGCGCAGAGCGGCTGCTGCGCCCTCGCTTCTTCGGTTGCCCTTTCGCCGAATCCGGGCACCGAGTTGTGCAAATGAGGCCGAGTTCATTTGCATCTCATGCTAATGAGCAGCTCCCTTAAGTGCCTGCGTCTCAGGCTGGAGAGTGCGCAGTGCCCAGCCGCCTTGAACTCGGGGCCGTCTTTTGGGAAAGGAGGGCTGTTGTTTGCTCGTGCGTCTGACACCTTCCTGCCTCCCGCGGGTCCGCAGTCTGGCGGGCCGGCCTGCCCTTCTTTGCCCAGGGTCCAGAGCTGCTGGCAAACAGAAAGCCTTTGCAAAGGGGAAATGAGGCCAGGGATGCTTGCTGGGTCCGGAGGTCAGCAGGCCCCACACCCTCGAATCTCCCAGGTTAGAGAGAAAGAGGACAGGCGCAGGTGCCCTGAGTGCGGCTTCCCTGGGTTGGTACCTGGGCACCAAGGAGCTATGACACCCTGAGAAGGTACCCAGCTTTGGGGCGTGACGCCTGTGGGCAACCGGAATCCATCTTGAACCCCAGCCCTGGGCTCTCGGCGCTGAGTGCCCTCCTCAGCCTGGCTTTCCTTCCAGCCAGTATTCCCATGTCTCTGAAGCACCAGGCTGCTGAGGGTACAGCGCTGAGACAGAAGTCTCCATCCTGAGAAGGAGAGGTAAAGAGAATGAAGATGTGTTGTGTGCCTGTGCCAGCTCCCCACTATGAATGTAATCGTGTACTGTAAACATGTACCAATAGAAATTTTTTTAAAAAATTTTAAATCTACATCCTCCCAGGACTTAACCCACCATTTAGGCTTGTGGTAAAGAAATTTCTGTCTCCACCTCTAGGCCATTTGTACCCTGAGGCAGGGGCAGCACCTACTGGCTCATGAGGACCTAGTCTAGTGTTTGGCACATAGTAGGTGCTTAACAAATTTTTGTTGAGTGAATGAATAACCTCAGGTAGGGAGAAGGGAAGAGAGGAACAAGAAAGCCCCTTTCATTGGACCTGTTTCCCATGAAGAAGTCCGACTTATGCTGTCTGAGGTGTCCTCCGGGTTTGAAGGGGAACCCTTGTATGTGCTGCTTGCCGGCCCCCGCAGCCCCTGTGGCTCCCTGGGACCCGAATCTTCCCATGTGCGACACTCTTTGCTCAGGGATCATGCAAACACTATCTTCTTTGGTCACCTCAACAGCCCTGGGTAGGTGGGTGGCTCCCCAGTTTCTCAGATCATGAAGGTGAGGCTCAGAGAGATGAAATCACTTCAGTGATGCCCAAACCAGGAGGTCCTGTCTCCCAGAAACCAAGCTCACACTGCTCGGGACACTCCTGCAGGGGCCACCCACACTAGGGCACTTTCAGATCTCCCATCAGCAAGCTTTATGCTCAGCCTCACCCTCTTGGGAAAATGAAGTGCTCCTGGGTGAACAAACCCTCTAAGGGCCTAACTCGTTCTAGGGTGCGTGCTTGGTACCAGAGGGGAAAGAGACATGGAAAGGCGGCCAGGTGGAAGGAAGACATCAGTGTGTCCTCCTCCATGGTGGTGCTAAACCTCTTGGGGAAGGGGCCTTCTTTGTGATCTTTCCTGTACCCCGTGGACTGAAGAGAGCACCTGGGTTGCTAGAGGTCTCGGGTCAGACCCTTACCCTCTCTGGACCTCAACTCTTTGTAGAGGCTGAAGCTGTGTCGCCCCGAGCTCCCGCGGGTCAGTGGTGTGATGATGACAGAGGGCTGTGCATACTGCCAGCCTGTTCAGGGCCAGGGCCAGGCTGCCAGAAAGGCCACCTGTGCTTCCCCACACCACCCGTCTCTCCCCACCACCCCCAGGCCAGGCTCCACATGTCTGGCCTCTGACTTCCTGGCAAGGCCAAGTGGGCTCTAGTGAGAACGGGGCCAGCTGACCTCGCTGGCCGGAGTGCTAATCCCCTCCGGATGGGCTAGCAGCCTGGGCCAAGGGCTGGCTGCCCAGACAGAGCTGACACGGGTCCCGGTGACCATGTGTGGCTTCCTGTCACTGTGCTCAGGGAGCTACTGAGCAGTCTCCCGGCTCCTTCCTGCTCAGCTCCCATCCAGGCCCTTGTCCCTAGCAGCATCTATCAGCTGTCAGGCTTGCAGGGTTTGGGGGCCGGAAGAAGGCCCAGCCTCTGCAGACCCCTGAAGGACCGGGGGCAGCTCCCTGCCACAGCTGCCAGCCCCATCGGTCTGCACCTGCTCTTCCCAGTTGCCTCAATGGGGTTTCTGGAGTCTGAAAAGATGCATCCACCACAGACAGGAATGATCACCGCCTGCCTTACAAGCACAAGGACCCCAGTTCGATCCCTGGTACCAAAAAAAAAAAAAAAATAGCCAAGGAAGGACTGAGATAGATTTGCAGAAAGCCTTGAGGCCCAACACATGCCCCAAACAAGAGCAAGCTCTCTCTAGAATCAGATAGGTTTCTGAGCAAGCAGAGGGTGAATAATGGAGCTTCCTGTGGAGTCCCTGCCTCCCTCCTGGTGAGGGCCAGTGCTGGACAGGGGGTTCCCCAAAAGAAACACTGTGTGTCCTGATGACACACGGTGCACTAGGGCACACGCACACGTGGCCAGTCTGTGAAATATGGGCACTTATTCCCAGGCCCTTCCCCAGCACCAGTGAGACGACGGGAGCTGGGCAGGGCGTGCAAGTCTGGCGTCTCAGCCCTCTAAGAGGCTGACGCAAGAGGATCGGAAGTTCCAGCCCGGCTTGAAGGGCCTGGGTCCTCAATACAGAAAACAAATAAACAAAAAACCCATGGGGAGGGGAGAACAGGTCCCCTTCTCAGGACAAGGACTCTGCTTGCCCTCCTGGCCCAGTACACACTGTCCCCAGCCTAGTCCCCTGCCCTTGGTTTTAGTCCTCTGACCCCGGTTTCATTCAGACTCGTGGCCATGGGTAGGGATAGAGGCAGCCTGGTGACCACTGTAAGCGCAGGAGGACATAGGAGAGGACAGGGCCAGCTGGGGGCTCTCAGAGGAAGGGGCTGCAGGTTCCCTCACAAATGAAGCCGAGAGCCCAAGTCACCACGGACACTGTTAGTTTTATTCCAGGCTGCGTGGGTGCCTGTGGGGAGCAGAGAGGAGGGGCGAGGTCACCTGGTGGTGGGGTGCCCAGGGATGGCCGCAGGTTCCACTTGGCCCTGCAGGGCCTGAGTTGGCCGGGAAGCCTGGGCTTCTGCTGCAGCCCTGGGGGTGGCAGTTCACTGCAGGAGCAGTTTCCGTAGCTCACAGGGCTCGGTGATGGGCATGGAGCAGGCCTGGTTCTCACACACATAAGCAGTGGCCCGGTCTTCCAGCCGTCGCAGCGTGCTCAGGAAGGGCAGCTGGCGGGACAGGAAGCTCGAGGGGCCCCCGTCAGCCAGAATCAGCACCTAGGGTGGGGCACAGCAGAGGAGGTCACCTGTGGGAGGGTGGTGGGAGACTGCAGAGGGACAATGCTGGGGAGATGCCGAGGGGTGGGGTGGGGCCTGGCGGGGGGCAGGCACCTTGTTGGGGATGTAGAGGGAGTGCACGCACTGAAGCAGAGCCTTGGTGTCCTTGGCCTGGGCATCTCCGCAGATCACAATCTGGCCGGAACAGAAAGGTCACTCAGGGTCACAGGAGGAGGGGACCTACTGGGCTTCCCCATCATCCCTGCACCCCACCCCGTACCCCTAAGAAGGAACAGCCACATCAGATGTAACCCGTGGCAAGCAGAAACATGCAAGCACACACAGGAGAACACGCATGTGCAATGTCATGCATCGTGTGCAGACACGACTGTGGGGGGCACACACCCGGGAGACCTGACACACCGCAAGACACAACACATCCACACACAAAGTAGTCACAGCAGCGCTGCACAGGTATCACACGTCCACACACGCACACACAGAGGCAGACACACATGTAAGCAGGCAGACCTGAAGCCAGGCACATGTGTGATAGCCAGATGCACCGAACATGCCCAGAAAGGCAGGTTTCGCACACAGGACAGAAATAATCAGGTTGATACACAGAGCTGTGTGGAGGAGCCCCTGCCTCCTGCCCTCGTCTGTGACAGGCGGGGCACAGCGCTCGGGCGGGCACGTCCCTGCTCAGATGCCACCTCCCACGGACCCGCCTCCCGGGCAACCGCACGCCGTGGGCCTCAGTGGCTGTGCCCACGCCGCTGTCCCTGCTGTGGGCCAGCATCCCTCCACCCCTCCTACCTGCTTGAGGCCCTGCTGGTGGGTAGAGAGGGTGCGGACCATCTCGGGCAGAGCCACGGGGACGCGGCGCATGCGCTCGGAGAAGGCGGTGAGCAGGCACACGCACTTGTCCAGCCAGTCCTTGTGGCGCGTGAAGCCGTGCAGCCGCAGCAGGTTGTGGGCTGCCACCGAGTTGGCGCTGGGCTCCGCGCCATCCTGGTCTGCAGGGCAGGGGGAAGCAAGGGTCAGCGAGGGAGGGCCACCAGGTCTCAGGCGGGAAGACGGCTCCTCCCTGGCCAGGCGGCACCTTCCATCCATCTCTCATCCATACTCCCGATCCACCCAAGAGCCAGAACAGCAAATCCCACCCCTGCCCCCCCGCCCTGCTCCCTGGCCCAGCCTGGACAGTGCACCTGCACGAACGGCCTCCTCATGGGTCCCCCTGTCTCCCTGGCCTGTCCTTTCTCCACCACCGGTCAGAGTGACCCGAGACACTTGAACCAGGGCAGGTCGCAGCTGCTCAGTGCCAGCCTCAGCACCCTCCAGCACCCGCTCCGGGGCACAGGGCTGCCCCTGGGCCTCTGCTGTCTCCTCCCCAGCTGACCTGTGACCACACACCTCCTGTGGCCTGGGTTAAATGACACTTGTCACAGGCTTAACTGAGCTTCTCTCCCAGGACCCTTCCATCGTTCAGCTAACAGTCATTGAGCCCTACTGTGTGCCATGATTGTCCTAGACACGGAGGACACAGCGTGACAGAAGACCCTCCTTTGAAGTGCTAAGAAGTGAGTCCTCGGGCTGTGGATGTTGCTCAGTGGTACCTCGCCTGCCTCACAAGTGCAAGGTCCTGAGTTCGATCTCCGGTACCAAAAAGAAAAAAAGTGAGTACTGCTCTCTGAGGAGATATTAACAGACAAGAGATGGGTGATGAGGACCAGGGTCATGCTACAGGGCTTTTTCTTTTTCTTGAGGTACTGGGGATTGAACCTAGGGCCTTCACATTTAGCTACATCCCTAGCCCTGTTTTAGTTTTTATTTTGAGACAGGGTCTTGTTAATTCGCTAAGTTGCCCAGGCTAGACCCGAATTTGTGATCATCCTGCCTCAGCCTACTAGAGTACTAGGATTACAGGTGTACATCACCATGCCAGGCTTCCAACAGCCTTTAATTTTATTTTGTTCTTTCCCTTTGGTTTTTTGAAACAGGATCTTACTATGTATGTACTCCAGCCTGGCCTTGAACTCACTGTGTAGCCCAGGCAGTCCTTGAACTTGCCTGGATCCTCCTGCCTCAGCCTCTCACTGGGACTACAGCCACACACCAAAATGCCCGCCCCCTGGCTGAGGACTCCTACTTCCTCCAGGCCTCACCCCAAGGTAACCACGTGGGGCACGTGCATGTTCGCAGCATTACTGACCAAGTGAACCTCACACAGTGCCTAAACCTGGAGGCCGCTGGCTGTGCCGAGAACTAGATTCATCTTCCATCGCCCCCTCCACTAGCACCATTCTTAGTTCCCGTCTGCCTGGAAAGAAACTGAGGCTTGGCAACCTCAGGAGAACCCTAGAGCCACACAGGTACCCGATGTCCCCGCCAGGTAGCCCTCGCGCCCCCTCCGGAAGCCAAGCCCCGCCCAGCCCGGGACCCAGCGGCCCCGCCCACACCCACCGTCCTTCACCCGCAGGGGCAGGCCGGGCCCTAGCTCGGCCTCGCTGCAGAAGTAGCCTCCGCCCCGGGAGTCCCAGAAGAGCCTGTCCTGCGTGTCCTGCAGCCTCAGGGCCCACTCCAGCCATGCGCTCTCCTGCGAGGCCTCGTACAGGTCCAGCAGTCCGCGCACCACGAAGGCATAGTCCTCCAGGAAGCCCCAGCGGGGCGGGGTGCTGGGGGGGCAGGGGAAAGGAGACAGGCTGCAGCCTGGGAAACCACCTTTCCCGCCGTCCCCACAGGCCCAGTCCGCGGAGGTGTAAATGGGCCCAGCAGGGTTAAGCTCTCACGATGGACACGCAGCCCAGTGCATGCTGGGGGGGCTAGGATAAGAGGCCTCGGGGGGGCCCAGGCCCCGACCTGTGCTCCACGGAGGCCCCGGTGCCGGCGTAGCAGGTCCGCTTCAGGCGCCCGGTGGCCACGTCAAACATGTGCCTTTTGAGGAACTTGGCACCGTTGGTGGCGCGGTTGACCAGCCTCTCTATGCCCAGGACAGCCCCTGTCACGGCGTAGCCAGAAACCATCAGTCCTGGAGGGAGGGAAGGATGGGTGGGTGCCAAGAGGCCAGGGCCCTCCAGGGATGCCCACCCCATCCCCACTTTCTGGATCTCCGGCTCCAGCACCAGGCAGGGCTGGACTCTGCCCCATGCATGACCTTGGGCAGGTTACTTAGACTCTGGCCTCAATTTGTTCATTTATAAATTAAGGATGATGGGCCCGGGGATTTAGCTCAGTGGTTCCGGCACCTGCCTCAAAAGCGCAAGGTCCCGAGTTCGATCCCCGGTACCAAAAAAATAAATAAATAAAGTAAGGATGATGGCCGGCATGGTGGTGCATGCCTGTGATCCCAGCACTGGGGAAGCTGAGGCAGGAAGATTGCTGTGAGTTCAAGGCCAGCCTGAACTACATAGTGAGGTCCTTTTGAAATGAGGATGATGATGATAATAATTAATAAATTAATTAACTAAGGATAATAAATCTAGAAAAGAAAGAATCCGCGTTTAGCCCAACAGACAGGAAGAGTGTGGTGAAGGGGAATTCTACCCCCAGGAAAGCCCTCAGCTAGGGCCGCCTCACCATTCCAAGCAGTCAGCATCTTGCTGTCCAGGTGTGGCTTTGGCCGCTGCTTCCGCACCTGGAAGAGCTTGTCCAGCCCCGAAGTGAGCAGGCCCCGCACCGCCTCCACATCCAGGCCGAAGCGGGCAGCAGTCAGCTCCAGCGAGTAGCGGACGGTCAGCACATTCTGGCCCTGCAGCTCCCCCTTGGGGTCCTGGGGACAACGGCCCTTGTCCAAGGAGCCCACGTGTGGCCAGTGGCCCCCAGTCCCCTCGTGGAACCCCAGGTCCCCTCACCTGACAGAGGCTGACGTTGCCGGCCTCCGTGAGCCCATAGTGCTTGGTGAGGAGCTGGCCCACAGTCAGCGGCTCTGAGGCACCCACCACAGGCTCCGGGAGGAGGCACTGGAGCTCCCTGACAGTCCACATGTAGAAGGCGCCCTCCCTGGGCTGCATGCCCCGCTCCGGGGCTGAGTCTGAGTCCTCTGCGCTGTAGAAGCCACCAGACTGTGGGAGGGACAGTTGTCAGGCCCCAGACCCAAGGGCAGGGGTGGCCCAGTCAGCCCTGGCTGCCTGGTGGACACACACCCGATGGCTCAGACTCCGGTCCACGTACTGCAGGATGCCTTTGGCGATGTCAGAGTAGAATTCATCTCCGGAGATCTGGGATTGGGGAAGGAGGCTGTAAATAGAGGTCACAGGGTGGCCCAGGTATGTGGGGGTGACATTCTTCCAGGAAGGTGGGAGAGGGACGCCTGGGGAGAGGCATGTGGGAAGGAATTAGGGGTTGTTGGGGGCAGGCTGGGCTCGGGGTCACCTGGAAAGCCTGTGAGTAGGACACGGCAAGCTGCGCCTGGTCATAGAGCATCTTCTCAAAGTGGGGGACCTGCCACTGGCGGTCGGTGGAGTAGCGGTGAAAGCCCTGTGCCAGGCGGGACATGGGGCTGGAGGCCAAGCCCAGCTTCTGTCCCTACCCACTCCCTCCACTGCACCCCGGGACTGCACAGCCTCCCCACACCTGCCCCACGTGGTCCCGGATGCCCCCGTTGGCCATCATTTTCAGGGTGTGCAAGGCCATCTGCTGGGCCCGAGAGCCATCCTGGGTCAGCCGGTGACCAAGCCAGTAGGAGAACAGGAAGCTCAGGATCACTGCCAAGAACAGGAGGATGAGAGGAGGGGCGGATGGGGGTGGGTTGCAGGTTCATCCCATAGGCAGCCTCTGGCCGGGCTGGGGTCATGAAGCCCACAGTCAACCTGGACGTCATAAAGTCTGTGCCCAAGCCAGAAGGCAGAATAATATCAGAGCCGAGCGTGGGGGTGCGCACCTGTAATCCCAGCACTGGGAGGCTGAGGTAGGAGGATCGCAAGTTTGAACCCAGCCTGGGCAACTTAGCGACTTAGTGAGCCTCTGTCTCAAAATAAAAATGAAAAGGGCTGGGGATGTAACTCAGT
Source organism: Heterocephalus glaber (assembly GCF_000247695.1). The sequence goes on along the minus strand of NW_004624795.1, from coordinate 6,433,272 downwards.
GGCAAGGCTCTGGGGTTAAAAATAAAATCATCAGGGCCAGGGATTTAGCTCAGTGGTTCTGCTGCCTGCCCTGTAAGCTCAAGGACCCAAGTTTGATCCCCAGTACCAAATTTAAAAAATCATCAGCCCACAGGGAACAGGAAGTTACTGACAAGACCAGTAACATGAGCCAGGCCAGGGTCAAGGGTCAGAAGCTATAATGTAGGTCAGGGTCAAGGGTTAAGGACACCAAAAAAAAGGGAGAAAGGCGACCAGGGATTTAGCTCAGCGGTTCCAGCACCTGCCTCACAAGCACAAGGTCCCGGGTTTGATCCCCGGTACCAAAAAAAAAAGGATTAAGGATACCAGCCACTGAGGAGGGCAGGGGGTCGCTGACCAAGGCCAGGTGGGCTGGGGGCGCTGACCTGGGATGGGGAACTTGGGGGCCTCTGCGAAGCCGCCGTATTCCTCGTCATAGCCCTCGTCCAACTGCTGGAAGCAGCGGCTATTCATGGTGGCGGCCAAGGGTGGCGCCTGGCGGTCACCCATGCTGATCTCTGAGCGGGCCAGCAGGGCCGTGGTGACACGCTGGCTGCTCTCTAGCAGGGTGCTCTTGTTTTGCTTCCACTGCAGGGTGGGGGTGAGCTGAGGTCAGCACGGCGGGAGACCCCTCGTTCCCGAGCGCTGACTGGCACCCACCTGGTCCCGGATTCTCAGCAACACTGTTCGGAAGCCCACGCGGGTCAGGCCATCCTCGGGGGGGAAGTAGGTGCCCCCCACAAAGGGCTGAAGGCTGGGGGTGAGCCAAACGTTCATGGGCCAGCCCCCACCACTGCTGGTGGCCTGTGGGGACAGAGAGGTCAGGGTCAGGCCAGGGCCCGACAGAGGCCTCTGCCCTGGGGAACGGGCAGCACTCACCTGCACGAAGGTCATGTACACCTTGTCCACATCCGGCTGCTCCTCGCGGTCCACCTTCACGCTCACAAAGTCCTCACTGAGCAGGCGGCCGATCTCCTCGTTCTGGAAGGTCTCCTCCTCCATCATGTGGCACCAGTGGCAGGTGGAGTACCCCACTGGAACAGAGGTGACCCTAGCCTGCAGCCTCCCGGGACCCCTGAGGCCCAGAGGACCTGCCTGTCCCCCTTCCCGCCGCCAGACACTCCCTGTCCCCCCACTCAGGGCCGGTGGGTGTCACCTGAGAGGAAGATTGGCTTGTTTTCTTTCCTGGCCTTGCCAAAGGCTTCTTGTCCCCAGGGGTACCTAGGCCCGGCAAGGTGGGACATCACTCAGAGTGGGGTGCAGGGCCTAGGCGGGGCTGTCCCCTGGCCACTTTGGGCAGAGCACGCACCAGTCCACAGGGTTGTAGGCATGCTGCAGGAGGTACGGGGACTTCTCATCGATCAGGCGGTTGGGGACCTTCTGGGCTGTGTTGGTGGCACCACTGGTCCGGCTTCCCTTCCCTCCGGCAGGCATGGTCTCAGAGCTGCTGACCGAGGCGCTGCGATCCTTGTCCCGGGAGGAGCTGCCCCTGGCGTAGGCAGGTGGGTCAGGCAGGCGATGGCTCCCTGAGTGTCCCCCACGCCCACTGCCCCAGCCTCGGGCTCCTGGGCCGACCCACCTTTCTGAACCATGGGGGAGACCTCGGCCTTTGTGCTCCCCCTTGTGTTTTGGGGGGGGTGAGGAACGGTGGCTCATTGGGGACGCCTTGCCAGGTTTGTCTCCCCCAACCTCTTGGACCTGGCGTGGGGAGTGGGACCGAAGTCAGGGCGGGTCACAATGAGCAGAATGGTGCGTCGGGTTCCATTCCGAGCCCCGGCCAGTCCCCTCCCCGAAGGGTCCCTGGCATGCACAGGGGAGCGGGGTGCTGTTGGCGGCCAGGAGGCTCAAGAAGGCTTGGGTCAGGGCCAGGGATTTAGCTCAGTGGTTCCGCTGCCTGCCTTGGAAACTCAAGGACCCGAGTTTGATCCCCGGTGCCAAAAAACAAACAAACAAACAAGAAGGCTTGGGTCTGGGACTGGACTATGGTGGGCAAGAAGGAAAGAGACATAGGAACTTCCTTCTCACACCCACGTGCCAAGCAGCCTGCAGGGCCAGGTCCCTGGCCAGAGCCCCAGGACTCCGAGGGGATCAGAAACGCCCATAGCAGAGTGCTTAGCCTGGGAGAGCGGTGTTGGGACAGACCTAGGTAACCACAGGCCCAGCCGTCCCAGCACTCCGCGAGGGTTAGGCAGGAGGACTGCAAGCTCATGCCCAGTCCGGATAATTTAGCGACTCAGAGAGACCATGTCTCAAAATAGAGTAAGAAGGGCTAGGATGCAGCTCAGTGCCAAGGCCCCGGGTTCAATCCCCGGCACTGCAGGCCCTGCAGTGGCACAGGACTGTTACCCTGTAACCGGCCTCCGTGTGGGGCTGCTGGGGAGGGCGCTGGCCCAGCTCTGGTCCCCGGAAGGCTTCCTGGAGGTGGTGTCACCACAGCTCCCAGAGCGACCTGGGGCTGGAGGGTGGGGTTGGTGGGGAGAGGGCCTTGCCGGGGTTCAGGATGCAGCGGGGCAGGGCATGCAGGGGCAGTCCAGACCAGGAACTGCGGGCCAGCGCCGGGGTGCGGGGGAGTGGACCTCGCTCCTACCTGCGGCTCACGGCTCTGCCCAGCCGGGCGTGGGGCTGCAGGAGGCCGGAGCCCAGCCAGGCCCGCGAGACTAGCATGGCTTCTCGGAGGCGGTGGACCGAGGGTGCCGGGCCGGACTGTGTGGCTAGTCTCTGAGCGCTGCCCAGCGGCCGAGTGCGGAACTGCACGGGAGACGGCTCGGGCTTCAGAGGACCCAGGTCTGGGCCTAAAATCTGATGCCCACTCACACCAGGAAAGTTTGGGATGTAGGGCCCTGCGATTTCAGAGTCTCGGCTCATTTTGGGCAGCCCTTGCTCCCTTTAAAACTGCAAAATAAGGCTGTAGCCCAAGGTCTTGTCCGGGTCCACCCAAGTGAGCAAACTGCTTGGCTCAGCCTGCCCAAATCCCACCACCCCAGGAAGCCAACCCAGAACAGCAATGTGGAGCCACAGTGAGGTCCTGCAAGAGCCCACTGCCTGGCACTCTGCAGGCGCTGACTCTGACAGCCACATAAATGTGTATTCAACCACTCCCTGACAAGTGTGGTGAGTGCGTGTCACTTAGCAGTGGTTGTTTTTTTTTGGTACCAGGGATCGAACTCGGGTCTTTGCACTTGCACAGCAGGCAGCGAAACCACTGAGCTAAATCCCCGGCCCACTGAGTGTGTGTCATATGGCAAGGGACTGGCAGGACAGACAAGGGGGAAGACTCAGCAGAGGAAATCACATTTGTGACAGAGAGGAATAGAGAGAACGTGGAAAAAATGTGGGAGAGTGCTGGAAAAGCAGGCAGAAGGAACGGTGTGTGCAAAGGTCCTGGGGCACATGAGTAAGCTGGGGCTGGAGACAACAGCAGAGGGAACACAGGTGGTACACCAGGCAGGGTGGCTGGGAAGGAGGGGAGACACTGTCCCACCAGGAAGGGAGGGAAGGTGGAGTGGAGAGGGTGGGTGCTCATAAGAGGTGAGTCAGCAGCCAGGAGCAGTAAGGTTCAGATAGCAAACAGGAAGCCTGCTTGGGGTGGGAGGAATCTGGGGCAATGACAAGGCCACAGGGTGAGCATGGCCGGGGTAGGTGAGAGGTCAAGGGTAGCCAGGGCATCCTCTTGGGTAAGGGAGTCCTGTGAAATCAGGGAAGAGCTGGAAAGGAGAAGTCTGAAACCAGGAGGAAAGCATCCCAAGAATGACGTGTGGCAGCCCTGGGGCAGGGAGGATGCAGGCCGCCCAGTTGGGAGGACACATGACAGGAAGTGGCTGCAGGGATCAGGAAGTGCCACAGACCAAAACAGTCCCCAGGGAGAGCTAGGTCTGGGACCAACGAGGATAGAACCTTCCAGCTTGAGGTGCTGCAGAAGACAGATGTGATCTGAACTCAGGGTGTCTCTTAGCAAAGCGGTAATGAGGGACAGGGTGGGCTCTTTCTCAAGGTCAGTATCTGGCGAGTGTGAGTGCTGGACAGAAGGGACACTGGCCACATAGTAACCCCACGAGGAAGGGACTCCTGATTCCCCTTGACATGTAAGGAAACAGAGGCACAGACAAAAGGTGAAGTGATTTACTTGAGGTCAAGCCAAATAGCCACTTATTACAAAGTGGTTGTTATCATTCAGTTCAACTGCAGAGCAATTTTGAGCCCATGGGTCTAACTCCTACGGAGATGCTCTCGATCCTGTTCACAGCAGTGTAGGTGGGACCCCTTCCCCACCCCAGGCAGGAGAGTGCTACTGTGTCCCCAGCCACCGATTTTGGTATTTCTGGCCCCCAGAGGGGGTAGAGAGAGCAGCAGGTGTCGGCAGAGTGAGTCCCTGAGATTGTGGGCCCATCAGTGACCAGTGATGGGGGCATCATTAGAAGTGAGGGTGAGTGTGGGGCACCTGGGATGGATGGAGTACCAGGCTCTGCCTACCTTTGCCTTCCTAAACTCTGCCTAAGCCCCGGGGGGGGGCAGTCTCATGGTGATGGCTACAGGCAAAGGTGGCAAGGAGCTCACTGGATTCAAGATGACTCAGTAAAACAAAGGAGCAGGAGGGTTCCTGGCTCTGTCTTATGCTGCAGCCATATTCTCTGCCCCTGCATCCTATTCCACTGAGCTCCTAAAATCTGTGGGCTCAGTTCCTGCACCCCTCCCAGCCAAGTACTTTTTCCATAGCAGTCTGCCAATATTTGCTAAACTAAACCTGGGGCCCACCCTGGAAGCTCCAGGCTGTGGCACCAGACTGCCTGACTCAGAATCCCAGCCCCACAGCTTCCTAGTTTTTTTGTTTGTTTGTTTGTTTTTTTGGTACTAGGGATCGAACTTGGGTCCTTGCGCTTGCACAGCAGGTGGCAAAACCACTGAGCTAAATCCCTTGCCCACAGCTTTCTAGTTTTGTGACTTGAAGCCTGTCCCTCAACCTCTTCTATGAAATGGAAGTGGTGGCAGGCATAAGACAGCGCAATTGGGACCAGTGTAGTTGCCCTGGGCAGGGCTATGCACATGGACTAATGTTCAATTTCCTTGTTTTGAAATTCTTGGGTCCGGGCATGGTGACACACACCTGCAATCTCAGCACTTAGGAGACTGAGGCAGGAGGATCACCACAGGTCAGAGGCCAGCCTGGGCTACATAGTTCAAGACCAGCCTAAACTACAATGTGAGACCTTGTTTCAAAAAAGTAAAAAATATATATATGTGTGTGTGTGTATGTGTGTGTATACCCAATTTTGAGCAAGGAGCCCTGTGTTTTCATTTTGCACCAAATGCAACAAATTCTGTGGCCCGTGCTGAATGGAAGCAACAGGATTATCTACTTGAATGCCATGATTAAAAGAAGTTTTCTGCCTAAAGTGCAATACATAAAACAAGTGCCTGCTGTCTCTGGTTGTCAGACTAGCCCCAGTGCCCAACAGCCTAGGAGCATTTGGAAACAGAGGTGCCAGGCTGACAGTAGTAGGAATGGCGCTGTAAGGAAAAATGGGAGTATTTCTGCACTCCAGATTGTGGAGTAATGATTTCCTGTGCAGCAGGTGATCTAGTTGCCACAGGCCTAGCTGCTGCAGCCAGCAAAAAGTCCATTTGGTAAGAACTGAGGACCTGGGTTCCAGTCTTTATTGTGGGGGTGTGGTCTCGGCTGGGCAGGGGGAAGGGGTTGGTCTTTAGCTTCAGGAGCTGTCAGCAGTCCACGAAGGCCCAATCACTGCTCAATCTTTACAAGCGCCCCGCCCAGGCCCGAAGGGGGAGGGGCCTCCCGCGCTGTCGCCATCGAGGCAATCAGAGGAAGGGGTTGGTGCCCACCTGCCGGGACTCCTGCAGCGGCACATCTGAGCTAGACATGGGCAGCAGAGGTGGCGGCAGGATCGGGGCCAGTGGGGCAAAAGCACAGGCCTGCGGGAAGGCACTGGCCGAGGCGGGGAGGGTCCTGCTGACCGGTACGCTGCTGAGAGGGAGGGGCAGGGAGGCGCTGTAGCTCATGGAGCCCAGGGGCGCCCCCATGGGTGCGATGGGCACAGGTGATCCAGTGCGCATCTGGTTCAGGGTGGGTGCAACCTGCTCGCCTGCACCAAATGGGTTGGTGGAGGATGGAGCGCTGAGACCTGTGGGAGGGTTAAGCATAAGATGCGGGGAGAGTCAAATTCTAGGCCTTAGATAGGACCATAGAGAGAGAGCAGGGTGCCAGGTACCCAGGGACTAGGGGTGCCTACCTGTCAGGAAGGGGTTCTGGGTTTTTGCAACCTGTGGCACCTTGACCAGCGAATCGAGGTTGACCAGCGAGGAGGCCGAGGGGCCCAGGAAGGACTCTGGGGTGCAACGGCCAGGGGCCTCCTTATTTGGGGGTGCAGGTGAGAGTGCTTCCCCCAGTACCCCCAGACTGAAGGTGTCGGGCTCCTTTGTGCCATTCTGCTTGGAACTGGGCCTGGGCTCTCCAAACAGGTCCAGATCTGTTAGCAACAACATAGAGCTCATCGGTGGGGAAGGGTCTGGCCACTGAGCAGAGGGCAGAGGCTGGCCTGGGATCCCCCACACCCAGAACCTCAGTGACCCTGGCCTTCTGCTCACCCACGGGGCTACCCAGCTTCCCGGAGGGCATGGCCTGCGCCCCCTGCAGCTCTGCCTTGGCCTCTGTGGGTTCCGGGGTTTTGGTGAAGGGGTCGAAGGTTGAGACGCCACCTACAGCTAGCAGAGGAGAGAGGAAGAACTTCAAATAGGGCAGGTGTTGGTCTGAGCCCCGGCCAGGGCCATGGCCCCCTAAACACAGCACCTGCTGCTCTTGGAGCCCTGCAGGGCGGGGACCCAAAAGTCCCCCCAGCCTCTCACACCCTCTGCCTCCACTTACCAGGTGTATCCAAGGGCTCCGTGGAGGCCCCCCAAGGGTTGGCCCCGGTGCTGGAGAGGTTGTGGTGGGGAGAGTTTGGTGCCCAGGGGTCTGTGGCAGGGGGTCCAGCAGGCAGCACTGGGGTCCTGCCCCAGGGCTCTGAGGAGAGTGTAGGAAGCAAGTCCCAGGGCTGGCTTCGGGACAGCACATTTCCCGAGGGGACCGGAGACCAGGGGTCTGCAGAAGGTCCCCAGGAGGAGCCGCTGGGCTCTGTGCTCGGCCTGAGACCTGCAATGGGATGGACACAGATGTGATCCAGACCCCCACATCTCTCATCCAGGGCCCTTGCCTGCTCCCCAGGCCAAGCAGGGAGGTGTGGGACTCTCGTGACAGCTGGGGTGCTGACGCTGGACCATACAGTGAGCTGGCGCCTGTGTTCTGCAGGTCTTCTCAGGAGGCTGGACCCCCCCTACCACCACCTGGCCCAGGCGGCGTGGCCACCTTCCCAGTCAGGGCTGGGCTGGGTGTCCCTGTGCCCCAGGCTCTTCATTTGAGAGCCAGGAAGCAGTGCAGGGTCAGGGAGACCCTCAGCTAGTGGGGGAGGTGGTTTGCCAGCAGGTAGCTGGGAAGGAAGGGGCTCATGGGGACCGGTGGGAAGCCTGTTACCAACCTGCATGCCCACCTGGGATGTCCCATGGGTCGGCAGAGCAGTGTGTGGAGGGTGGCACCTGGGTGGGTACAAAGATGTCGGCCAAGTCCAGGATGGAGGACTGTGGAGGGGAGAGGCAGCCTCAGGTGAGAGGCGGGTGGGCCCAGAGGGAGGGCAGGCCCTGACCTGCCAGCCCACTGAGGCTGCTTCCCACCTTTATTCATTCCACAAACATCCCTTCGTGACCCCCCTGCCTCTGTACCGCGCTCCCACTTCATAAAAATGCCTTCTCATCCACTGAGTTCCTGATTTTTCGAAGAATCCCATAGGCAGGGTGGTCAGGTGCTGACTTACATAGCTGGGCCCTTGAAGCCCAGAGAGAGCATGATTTGTTGGAAGTTGCACAGCCAGGGAGATGCTGAGCTGGACTAGAACCCAGGCCAGCAGAAAGGACAAAGATGAAGGTTGTACAGCAAGCTTTCCTCTCTAGCTCTGTGTCCAAGAATTTGGCCACAATCAACATGAGCAGTATGGAGACAGAGCCCCCTGAGGGCAGCACACACAGCCTGGGAGGGTGGTCTTGCTTGGGAGCCCACGATGTTAGCACCGTGTCTCCAAGCCCAGGCTTAGTCTCCATCCGGTCTGCCATAGTCTAGGCCATCACAGCTGGAACTGCCCCCAAATGCCCACTGCAGGAGGAGAAACTGAGGCCAGGACGGTGATGTATCCCCAGTCATGAAGTCCCAGCCCATCCAGGGTCTTGACCAGGATCCTTTCACTGCCTCCTGCTTTGCTGTCAGCTCAGTCACCAGCCCAAGGAGTGTGGGACCAGGGGCTGCTATGTGTGTGTCGCCAACCCATTTCCCATTAATAAACAAGTGGTGCTTCTCATGTGCCCAGCGCTGTTGCCATGCTTTACAAATGGCAACTCCATCGCCTCCCCAGCCTGCTGGCCCTCATGCACCCTGCTTACTACCTGGCTGGTTTTTAGCTTCTCCTCCTCCTTTCTCTCCTCTCTCCCCGGTTCTCTGTCCCTCCGACAGCGAGCAGCGGCCCCTGGACCATTGGCCACTGGAGAGTCCTCACCTCGCCAGGACTTCACCTCCTGCAGAAGGAACAGAAGAGGAGGGGTGTGAGCAGCCCGGGCTGGACTCAGGGGTCCTGACGCCCAGGCTGCAGGTGGGGAGAGCAGGATGGAGGCACCGAGGTTAGAGCATCAGAGAAGAAGCTGGTTAGCGCCCGGTAGCACCGCAGCACCACCACCAGCACCTGCGCCCGGGTGGCTTGGCCCCTGCACTACCTTCTCATGCTCCTGCCGGCTCAGGCGCAGGGCCAGCTGCAGCTGCAGGTCCTCGTCCCTGTGGGAGGCTGGGGGGACTGGCTGTGAGGAGGAAGACGGGGTGAACTTGGCCTGGCGCTGCCAGCCCTGGGCCAGCATAGCCCTGCCGGGGACAGGGATGGGGAGACAGAAATGCCCCCTTGTGTAGGGGTGGGCAGTGGGGGTGCACCCCTCTCCCTGCTTTCTGAGATGCAGCCGAAGGGTCAGGAAGCTGATCTCTCTCCTGGGTGCCCTGAGAGCTCCCCCAGGGCTGCCATGGGAGGCCCCTGCTGCTTGCTGTCCTGTCTGCCTGAATCCACAGAGGATGAGGCGAAGAAGAGGATATCAAACAAAGCGTAGTGGAGCACGCGTGTAATCCCAGCACTCTGGGAGGCCAAAGCAGCAGGATTGCAAGTTGGAGCCCAGCCTGGACAACATAGCCAGACCTTGTCTCCAAATAAAAAAGGGCTGGGGATGTAACTCAGTGCAAAGGCCCTGAGGTCAATCTCCACTACCAACCCCAAGCACACAGGGCCCTTTTCTGGCCCAGCAACAGCACCGGGACAAACCCAGGACACAAACGGCCCCTGTGCTGTCCTTGGGAGTGGGAGGGGGCTTCAGGCCCAGGCTGGGGAGCCTGCGTGTAGGCTGTGGGGTGCGGCCCTCACCTTCTCGGCCTCCTCACGGCTCATGGCCAGTGCCAGCTGCAGCTGCAGCTCCTCTTCTCCTGACGTCTGGGGCCTCGCCTGCTCCAGGTCCGAGGCGTACCGGGGGGATGAGGCAGCAGCTGTAACAACCATTGTGGCCACTGTGAGCAAACCCGTCCCCTCCGGCCCCCACAGCCCTCTGCCTGCCAGGGGGCTGGGGCCCAGAGAGGGAAACTGAGGCAAGGGAATGCACTGAGAGTGCCAGTGAGAAAGGCAGCAGGCTAGGCACTTCCTGTTAGATGCCCGCTGCCCAGGAGTACAGAACCCATGCCCCCTTGGCAGGCGGCAGCAGCGCAGAGGTTGTGAGACTCAAACTCAGGTACCCTAATCCAGCCTTTGGACTCCTGCAGCTGGACCCCAGTGTGCCTGGGTCAAGGGGAAGAGCTTCAGATCCAACAAGGTTGCAACCTCAGGGCCCTCGGCAAACTGCCAAGGGCTTTATGAACTGCAGGCCATTGTGGGGGTTCCTCAGACCAGGGGAGATGCACCGCTAGGGAATCAGAGCCAGGAACCGCCCAGCAGTTGCCCCTATTTTCAAGAGCAGTGCCCTGAAGTGGGGGGATTAAGGGAAATTCTCTGTGTCCAGGCAAAGGGTTGTGGGCACTGCTGGATCAGGTCACGTTCTCAATCAGTGGAGGGAGGTGAGATCATTCCCATTTCACAGAGGAGGAGCCCAAGGTTCAGATTACTGGTTGCTCAGGTTGCATAGCTTGGAGTGGACATAATAAAGGGCATGCAGTCCCAGAGCCTGAGCTTCAGCCACTGTGCCATCCTATAATCAGCTAATTAGCAGCCAAGTGTGGTGGCATAGGCCTGTGATCCTTGCACCTGGGAGGCAGAGGCAGGAGAATCCCTGCAAGTTCAAGGCCAGCCTGGGCTACATAGTGAGTTCAAAGCCAACCTGAACTACATAGCGAGACCCTGTCTGAAAAATAAATAAACAGCTCATTGGCACAGTGACACATTTATCATGACATTATCCTGTGGCCAACTTGCAGAGCACCTGCTGTGTGCCAGGCACTGTGCCCCTGAGTCCTCAGAACTGTTAATCACAGCTCAGGGTTGCAGAGCCAAGCCTGGCCCTGGGGCCCCCTCCCCGTCCCAGCCACACCTGGGGACTCACTCACAGGTGTAGGAAGACGGGGAGCCCCGCGTGAAGCCGCTGCCGATGCCCACGCCCTCCAGCGCCATGCGCTCCTTGGTCTTGAGGGCGTGCGTGCGCTCCTGCCGCAGCCGCTCCTCGTCTCTGAGCAGGGCCATGACCTGCTTGACCTTCTCGCGCACGTTGACGCCCTGGTCCTTGCCATCGCGGTCGATGTACTGGAAGTCCTTGAGCGTCTGGATGGTGTAGAGATTCTCGCGGCACTGGTGGGCCACGCGCTCCGAGCCCGTCTTGAGCAGGTAGTCCAGCAGCGTGAGCGCCTTGTACACATGCCGCCAGTTCTTGCCGCTGTCGTTGAGCCGCCGCCACAGCATGCCCATGACCTCCGCCAAGGCCACCGTGTTGAAGGTCAGATCAGCAATCTCCGCCATGAGCGAGCTGGGCGGGCCCCAGGGGTCATTGCTGGTGGCCTCTCGCACCTTGATCTCCGCCTCTGAGTAGTTGTGCACGATGTTCTTCACCTGGCGTCGCAGCGCGGACGTCGTCATGACTGGGGACTTGGAGGTGGGCGGCCCCCGCCCCCGCCGGAGGTGGAGGGCCAAGGGACACCGTGGAGAGGTCACCGTCTTGAAGGGCGGGCCGCCGAGCACTCAGCAGGGCGGCCGTGTCCGTGGGCTCCACATGGGGCTGAGGAAGAGAGGGCACCTGGAATTCAGGGACAGTGGCCCACCTCGCTGGCACTCAGCCACGGACTGACTGAGGCCTGGCCAGCGGGGTCCCTGCGGTCGGGAACAGCTTTCCGCAGACTCTCACTTTTATTTGTCTTTTCTTTTCATTTGTGAGACACAGTCTTGCTGTGTAGTTCAGGCTGGCCTTGAACTCACCATGTAGCCCATACTGACCTTGGACTCACAGCAGTCCTCCTGCCTCAGCCTCCCAAGTGCTGGGATTACAGGCATGCACCACAACACCTAGCATTTTTGGGTTATATTTTTTATTATTCAACAAGCGCTTCTCACCAGGCAAGCCCATGTACACAGCCACCCCTCAAAGATGCTCTTATTACTGTCACCATTCAGAGATGGGGTTGGGAGCTCAGGAAATGAGCCAAGCAAGGGCTTGTCCAAGATCACAGAGTTGGCACGGGGGCCAGGTTGATCCCAGGCGTCCTCACCGCAGATGCGTGACCTCAGCAAGGACCCCAGTTCGACTGCCGCGAATGCCCACATGCCTACCCAGGCAAGTTTGCCTCCCTCCGCATTTCTGCCAAGATCTAGCTTATGACCTCTCTGGCTTCTCCTCTCTCCTCTGATGGCGAATGTTTGTAGTTTGATGGACTCGACATTTATTTCCTGAAGGTCTTTTCTGAGTCGGGCACGATGCCAGGCCCAGGACACAGGGTTGGCCCACCCACATCCAGGAGTGCCCAGGAGCACATAAGACTCTGGCGAGGAAGTTCAGGGGAGACTTCCCAGAGGAGGTGCAGGCCGAGAGGAGCCAGGAGGCTCAGGGGAATGGAGAGGAGGAGGAAGCAACCAGCCAAGTGGGGAGGGATGTGAGCCAGATCAGAAGGCAGAGGGCAGGACCCCTGGGAAGGCTGCTTGTCATGGGCACCCCCACATCCACTGGAGCACAGAGAGGGATGTGGCCTGCTGACATCACACAGCGTGTGGGTGGAAGGGCTGGGACCAACATCTAGGCCTCCATAAGACTAATCCAATACTTATGATCCCTGTCACTTAGTTTGGTAATTCGTTAGTCTGATTATTTTCCCATCTCAGTCCCAACTTCACAGGCAAAGCAGAAGGGCCCAGGCTCTCCACAGCCCAGGAGAGCTCAGCAGAGGGAGGACCGGGGCCAGGTGCCTCTGTCCCCAAAGCCTGTCAGACCAAGGCTGAGGCAAGTCCGTCCTTGAGCCTCTCGGTGACCTGGCCACCGCCGCCATCCCTGTGGCTGTAGTGTGTGTGGGGATCACACACTGGCGGGGCCCTCAGAGCCTGCCCTTCCCCATGACACCCATGGGCATCACAGCCTGGCTGAGCCTCCTTCTGGTCCCCAGACTGCCAGAGGCAGGAGGCAGAAGCAGTGCTGCTCCTGGCCTCTGGATCCTCTCCTTCCACCCCGGTGCCGCCAGCCTGGACTCAGTTCAGAGGGGCCCCCCCTGCAGGCCTCGGCAGGTCCCATCCCAGCCCAGGGACCCCTGCCTGGGAACCCGGGCTCTGGAGAGATAGGGCACACCTGGCTTGGAGCTGCCTACCTTCCTTCCTTCCTTCCTTCCTTCCTTCCTTCCTTCCTTCCTTCCGTCCGCTGTCTTTCCGTCCAGCCAGCGGCAGGCCCTCTGTGGCGATGCCACAGCCACAACTAGTTTAACTCCTGCCCTCCCCCTCGCCGTGACTCAGACCTGCCTTCACCTCCCAGTGGGCAGGCTGGCGGTGGCAGAGTGGATGGGAAATAGTTGTGCACGGAAGCCCGCCCGGTGCACGCCCCTCCCCGCTGGCTGCTGGAACTAGCAGAACCAGTCTGGCATCCCTACTCCACCAGAGCCAGAGCCGGCCCAGCCCTGGTGGGCCCGGGGGGGGGGGGCAGTGACTGGTGACTCTGGAGCTTGGTGGCCCCCCGGACTTCACTCCTGGGAAGGAGGTGGGCTTTTTCAGCGCACCTTTGGGGAGCAGGCAAAGGGAGAGGTCAGGGGCAAGGGAAAGGCTTGACCTTCCTGCCTGGTGTCTGAGGGGACGGGGTCAGGCTCAGAGCTCCAGGGGGAGGAGAGGCAGAAGGCAGGAGGCAGGAGGCAGGAGGGAGCGGCCGGGAGCCCTGCCAGCAGGGTTACAAGCAAGGGTTTTATCGAACACAATATGCCCAGGCATAAAAGGCGGTGAAACCCAACCCAGCTGCCGATAAGGCCGCAGCGGTGGCAGCCCCAGGCAGCCATATGGAATTACTGCAGTAACCTTGAGCCAGGCCCTGCTGGGCACAGGGAAGGACACTGAGCAGCCAGGGCCCAGGAGGCCCATTCGGAGCTGGGGAGAAGGCAGAGGCAGGAGGGTGCGGCAGGCAGAGTAGTGACAGCTGGGGCGGGAGGGGCAGGGGGTCCCAAGGAGAACTTTGGGGGTCCTGGGGAGGCAACGCTTCTCAGGTCCTGGAGGACAAGGGTGGGGGAAGATTCCCGAAAGTCAGCACTGAGGAAGCCGATGGCACCCACCCTGGTGGGGACTTTGAGAGGGACGGAAAGAGCCCAGATCTGTCTGGACATGTGCACAAGTTTGCCAAAACCTCTGTGTGGCGCCCCTTCCTATCCAGTCCCCAACAGGCCCCAGGTGAGCAGGGAGAGGGAATGGCAGTGCCCGTCCTGACAGGGCTTCGGTCCTGCCAGCCTCGGGACAGAGGCGGGGGGGTGGGGGTGGGCCCGAGGCCAGACCTGCGGCGGTCTGTGGGGAAAGCCGCCAGGGGTCTTGGGTGCCACCACAGATCCTTGCGGCACAGGCAAAAAGCCTGCAGGTCCTCCCTGGCCCTGGTGCTCCTGGGAAAGAAACTCAGCCGCAAGCCTCATGGCAGCACCGCCACTTACCTCCAGCGCGCGCGCCCCGGGCCCCGGCCCCAGCGGCCTCTGCAGTGACCCTATCCACGAGGCAGGGGGACGGCACAGCCTCGGCAGCAATTCCAGAGCCATCCACTGTGGACCCTCGTCCCCGAGACCCACTCTGTCCCAGAGGGCACAGACCCCTCAGCAGGACGGCGCAGGGTCCCCGAGAGCTGCAGCTCTGCCTCTTGTCGCCTCGTAGACTCCAGCCGGCGAGCGGGCGATACTCCGGAGGAAAGTTGCTCAGCGGGCCTGGCCAGTCTGCCTCGGCAGTAACAGGACACAGGAGGAAGGCAGGCGGGCGGGGCGGGGCGGGGCGGGCATCCTGGGCTCGCTGGATTGGGACCCCTGCGGGTGCAGGAGCTGGAGCCTGCGCCCCACTTCCAAGCCCTTCCTCTGCCTTCTCCTTGATGGGAAGCAGGGGGGTGTGGGGGTCAGCACCCTCCCCTCCTCCTAGGGTCATGAGGACATTAAAGGACAGGACAGGACTTTTCCCCAGGACATCGACTCCACCTCTCCAGCTCCAGGAGGGAGTGCACCGCCCTCTCTGAGCCTCCTGGTCCCACAAAAATACCAAATGTGAACACCAGGGGCTCCTGGCTCCTCCCTAGCCTCCACCCCGCCCCATCTTTCCTTCCATCAGTGCCTGGAGACCACAAGCGACCTGCCATTCTGAGTGGGTCCCCAACTTGGGAGCCTGAGCCTACTCCATGAGGGAGTGCAGCTGCCTGAGGTGCCATTCTTCCCAGGTGGCACTGAGTTGCCACCCCAGCCCACTTCACGTTCCTCTGTGGCTGTGCGAAGGAGGGGAGGTAAACACCGGAGCTGGGGTTTGGGTTTTTTTTTCAGAACTGAGGGGTTAAACCCAGGGCCTTTGCACTGGCATTTTTATTTTTTATTTTGAGAAAGGTCTTGCTTTATTGTTAAGTTGCCCAAGGCTGGGCTCAAACTCGCCATCTTCCTGCCTCAGCCTCCCAGAGTGCTCGGATTACAGACATGCGCCACCATGCTTGGCTCTTAAGGCAGACAAATGGCTCAGGGGCTGATGATTTGACATGAGGAAGGAGATACCACAGACTAGAGCTGAAAATAGCCTCCACCGAAGACAGGACAAGGGGCCTGGCATCTGGGGACTAGGGTGGCCCTGGAGCCAGCGGAGGTGGAGGCGTGTGGGGATCCAGGTCCCATGGGTTCCAGTTCCCTCCCGGGCTCATGCTGTCATACTTGGTGGTGACACTGGGGAGAACCCAGCTCCGGAAAGCATCACCCTAGAGGTGGGGGCCAAGGCAGACCAGAGCAGGGACTTTGAGGGCACGGCTATCTGCCCTGTCACCGATTGGGTTCCTTGTCCTGCCACCAACTCGCTCTTCTCCTGGTCCTTCTCCCATCACCTCCCCAGGTGGGGATGGCTCCAGGCACTGGGAGGACCTGGGCAGTGACTGAGCCTGTGGACATCCAGCACCTAAGACACAGGCTCAACACACGTACTAGAAATCTAATGGCTCTTTATTGTCATCTTTGTTACCCAGGGGGTCGCTTGGTCCGAGGCAGCTAGACATGCAGCTGTTCCTCAACATCCTTCATGGGGCTGAGCTCATCAGCCAACACCATCAGGTTCATCACCAGGGTGTCCAGCAACCTGTAGACCTGGAGGAATGAGACAGATGTCGCAGGCAAAGGTTTGCTCAGCAGAAGGCACCTGCATGTCAACCTGCACTGCCTCACAAAAACACCAAAGGTGGACACCTGTAATCCCACAACTTGGGAGGCTGAGGCAGGAGGATTGCTGTGAGTTTGAGGCCAGCCTGGGCTACATAGTGAGTTCAAGGCCAGACTGAACTATATAGTAAGATCCTATTCTCAATACAAAACAAGGAAACAAAACTTCTTTCCTTATAAATTACCCAGTTGTGGTATTTTGTTATAGCAACAAAAATGGATTATAACAATTCTCACAGTGATCTAAGGATCACGTATGCCAGGTTGCATCTAACGAGGTGGAAGCTGCTGAGAGAGAAAAGCGTTCTCTTCAGTGTCCCTTAGTCTGTTTTCCAGATGGTGGCAGCAGCAGAGGCAACCCTCTGACACCTAAGTGACCCCCCCTGTCCCTGGGCTCTGTCCCGATATACTTTTCCTGGGATGCTAATTTATAGGTCTGCTTGGCTCACGAGAATACCCTTTGAGGGGCAGCGGCTCTGCCTCTGTCACTTGTACTCTGGCACTTATAACCGGTCACAGCGGAGGGACCGGGCCTGAGTGTGGCAGGGAGGCGTGGCCCGAGACTGCCCGCACCTCAGTGTGCAGCTGCTGCATGTATTTCTCCATGACCAGAGGGTCTGTGGGCTCCTGAGATGCCATGGCGCTTTCAGGCGTGGGGTCTTCCGAGGAAAGCCTGTCATGACTTGTAGACTTTATGACTTTCTTGTCCTCCTTCGCCTTCTGCTTCTTGCTGTTCACACGTTCCTGCTTGGGGAGACGGGGTCCCCACAGCTCCCGAGGTGGGCTCAGACGTTCTGCACGGTGGCCCCCTTGGAGCCACCACCACCTTCCAAAGCCCCTCCAGTCCCCTCCCCGCCCACCCGGGGTGCAGACCGAGCCCCACATGCCTCTTTCACGGGTGTCTTGCTTCCTTTTTTGTCCTCTTTGTCTCTGACTCCCCCTTGCTTCTTTTCCTGGGGTGCTCCTTTCCGCTCCTCCTTCCCAACTCTCCCAGCTGTCACTTTCATTTCCATGGTGGGAAGAGATTTCTGATCTAAGGGAGGTGAGCAGAAGGTGATGGGCGGGGTGCCCTGCAGCCTCACTGACATCCTAGGCTCGAGATGGGACTGTGAAGAGTGACAGCCCAGGGCCCAGTTCTCTGCAGCCCCCACAGGCTGCCTCATTCAGGGGAGAGACAAGAGGTGGGGTTCCACGCTCGCCTGGGCTACTGAGTGAGCTCAAGTTCAGCCTGAAATACTTAGGGAGACCCTGCCTCAAAAAAAACCTAACAGAGAGAAAGGCTGGGTTCTACGTCCAGTCCTACTATTATTCCCTGTGTATGGCCACGGAAAAGTCATTTACATTCTCTGGGACTCCACTTGCAAAACAAGAGGGGATTGCTAAAGGGTTTGCTAGGGTAGCTTTGGGGTCCCAAGTCTTGGCAGCAGATAGAAGGGTGCTGGGGCTCCATGGGCTCCACCTAGCAGGGCATCCACTGTGGGATAACAAATGGTCAAGAGCCCACAGCCGCCAGGGCAGGGGGTTGGGAGAGATGACACAAAGGCCTCTGACCTTGCTCTTCTGGGATGAACACATAGATGGTCTCCTTCTCCGGGAGGCCCAGCAGCATCCTCAGCCACACGGAGTGGCACACCAGGCTGTCGATCACATCTCGCCACAGCTGCAAACTATAGGAGCAAACCTTGCAGAAAATCCCTGGTTCCTCATTTGCCCTTGAACCTGCAGAGGCCCAGGTCCCTAGTGCCAGGAGCTAGCATGGAAACACCACGCAGCCAGCATCCTCTCTGGTGCTCAGAAGAAAAGATGCCCCGGGCCTGGCTCAGGATCTCATACAGGTCTGCATGGAGCAGCAGCCAGATGTGGGGCCTGCCCTGCAGGAAGGGCTGGGCCATGCAAAAGCCCCCTAACCCTGCACAAGCGAGTCCCCCCACACAATGGGAAGGGTGACAACACGGAAGGGAAGCTCTTCATGGAATCTGCCCCTCTTCTCGGAGACCTCTACTTGTTCCTTTTTTTCATTATTCCACTCAATGAGAAGGAACAAGAGGAGAGGAACGGAAAAAGGAAAGGCCAGGAATTTACTCTGCTGGGTAAAAGGGCTACTGCAGCAGGTTCTGGGGCACAGGTGTCAGCAGCATCTTTAGCAACCTGAGCTCAAGGGAAGCTCAGCCCCTTGAGTCCTGGAACTTCCTCCCCAGGATCCCTGCCCAGATTTGACGAAGGGAAGGAGCCAGGGCGGCTGCGGGGATGGGAGAGTGGACTGGACCTACCACAGCTGGTACAGGAGGTCAGGCTGCAGCGGCCTCTGCTCTGGGCACAGCTCCAGGGCTGCCCTGTTGAGCCTGATGAGCACGTCCTCTCTCTCGTGCTCCTCGGGGAGAGTCATCACGGCCTGGTGAGGGGCATGGGCACCATGGGCAACCATCCTGCCACAGGACCCCAAAGGTCCCTACATCCTCTAGGGATGGGTACAGCAATATGGGACAGAGGGTGAGGGGCCAGGAGCCATGGAGTCTGTCTAGGGGACCTTTTGTGGGGCCTGGCACCTCCCTCAGAAATCCGTACCCTTGAATCCTTTTCTAAGTTTTGCCATGCTCTCAGAGGGAGACCCTCCTGTTTATGGTACACCTGGGCACCCCAGAAAAAAAAGAGATGGGACCCAAAAGATCACTTTCTCTGGGCCCTCAGGAGGTTTAGTCTCTGCCCGTGGGGTGAGTGGGGCTGCTGGGGTGTCCCTTGTTGGCTCTGAGCACTGCACTGCACCCAGCTGTCCACCATCCACTCCGAGTCTCAGGAGCACCTTTCTGAAGTCCCCCAGGCAGAGGTTCCACTGGGGCAGGGAGAAGCCTTCAGGCTCCAAGCAGCTCCTGGAGCTCTCCCAGTCTTGGATCTCCTCCATCAGGATCTCCTCCGTGATGCGCTTGCTCGGGGAATTCTTGGTCCCTGCTGCAGACTTCTGGGACAGGAGGGGGTCTCGGGGGTCCCCGAGGGCCTTGCTCTCCGGCCAGTGCAGCTGGAGCTCGGGGACTGGACTCCTAAAGTGCTCAGGATTCCCTGGGGCCTTCTCCAGAGAGGCTGCCTGGATCCTGGAGCTCAGGGGCTCCTCCTGGCTGAGCCAGGGCTCTCTGTCCTTGAGGGGCGGGACCATGTACTGGTGCCACAGCCGGTGCAGGCCTTGCACCAGCTGGTGCTGGTAATGCAGCTGCAGCAGAGGCAGAGAGGGTGGTGAGGGGGAGGCTGGCCAGAGTGTGTGGAGCCCACACCAGCCAGCTACCATTTCCCCTTGCTCCGGGCACTGACAAGGAACAAGGGGGCCAGCAGGATCCCCACTTCCCCTTCAACCAGAGCATCTCCAATTAAAACTATTTTTGCATTGGGGCTGCCAAGAAAGACTGGGTTTTGCTGGGCGTGGTGGTGCACGCCTGTAATGCCGGCACTCGGGAAGCTGAGGCAGGAGGAGTGCCACGAATTTGAGGCCAGCCTGGGCTAAACACAGGGAAGACCGTGTACCCAAAACAAAACTAAAAAAAAAAAAGAAAGGCCGGCTTTGAGGAGTCTGTGCCACTCTGTGCCTCCCAGCCCTCCACTTGCTGGCTGTCCTGGCCATCGGCTTTAACCTCTCTGAGTCTCGGCTTCCACAGTGTAAAATGAGGGTGTAAACGGCACCCTGATCCCATAGGGCTGCTGGGGAAGACCATGCACAGCACAGAGCCTGTACCTCAGGGTTCCCGCGGTGGAACAAGTCCTCCTCTGTCACATAGGTGTCCACAGGGGACGGCGTGCGCTCCGGGGTCAGGATCCCCCTCAGCAGTTCCTGCAGCACAGTGTGCACGATGATGACCGACTCATGGGCAGCCAGCTTGCTCTGGGGAAGGGAAGGTGGCACTTGACGGCAGCCCAGACTCCCAGCACCCATGTGTCCTCGAGGAGGCCAGGCCCCTGGGGACCTTGTGCCTCCCTAGGGTCAGAGTTCCAACCATCACCTCTCTCTCTCACACACACCTCTTCCAAGACTCAAAAGCCTTTGGGAGTGTTTCTCTCCAAACATCCTTGTTCCCCAGAAGGGACCCAAAGGACAGTGGCTCTTGAATGGGACCTGGAGGTCTCACCTTAGCATTTCCTCCATTAGGAAGGGGCAGGGTGCACAGTTTGGGCACTACTAAGAATGGCAGTGACCTTTCACTCAGCCTGGCCACTCGGTCAAAGACATCTCCTGTGGCATCGGCCCTACAGTCAGCAAGTACCAGGAGCCTGACGTTTCCCAAAATCACCTTTGATCACCCTGGCTGAGGCCCAACTGCAGTAGCTGGCTGTGTCTGGGACCTCAGTGAACAAAACCCCACAGATCTCTGCAGAATCCCTCAAAGCACCGCCCACAAGAGCCACTGCACGTGGCAAATTCCCGGAGTGTCAGCGATGAGCAGGGTTTGGAGATGGGTTTTAAACGGTCGCCTCTGGTTTGGAAGTCTTATCAGTTAAATGTCCCTCCACTGCACAGTAGCAGCCGGCAGGAAACAAAATACAGCCGAGGGTCATGTGATCTGTTTGGTACACCCTTCTCTGCAGTCTGAATCTTGGGACTCTCGTAAATTCCTTTCCAGCTCACTGGGGGCCCTGCCCGGTGAGGCTGCCCGCTGCCCTCCCCCAGCCTGCCTGCCCCATCTGCTCCATCCCAAAGCCCTGGAAGTGCTTCTGGAACAAGCTTGGTTGCCTGTTTGTGAAAAATTCACCTCCTGGGCTGGGAGAAATAAGAGTCCCATGGGCACTGCCAAGAACACCAGGGTAACCTATCCGGTGTCCCCAAGGGCCGAGGTCCTGGGTTGCTTACCTCCAGCAACTTCCTCTCATCCCTGAAAATGTCCTGGGTCAGGGACACTGCCTGCAGGGTGACCAGCAGGAGGGCACCGCCCAGGACAGTGGGGTGGGTCCGGAACTCCCAAGACTCCCTAAAGATCCCGGCATTCAAAGATTTGAAGAAGAAGGTGAAGGTTTTTGTTTCTCCAGGCAGAATCACACCTGAGATGGCGGGAGACAGAGGTCAGGGGGAACCAGCTGAGCCCTACGCTTGCATGTAGAAAGTTAACTGAGCCCCCAAGCTCTGTCTGACAGCAGCCCAGGCCATCCTGGTTTTCCAGGACTGAGAGACTTCCTGGAACAGGTGACTTCGAGTGCTAAAGCTGGGGAAGTTCCAGGCAAGTGGGGACAGATGTCCATCCTCGCCTCGGGCCTATGCAGTGCAGGTAATGGCGCTCCTAGATCACCAGCCTATGTTCCCAAGCATTCCTCATTCTCTCAACAGACACAAGCTTTTAGACTGACACAGGATAGAAGAAATAAAGATAGGTAGAAAGGAGACATGGAAAATCGTAACTTAAAAATTGTACTTTTGCCAGGCATGGTGGCGCATGCCTATGATCCCAGCTTTTAGGAGGCTGAGGCAGGAAGATCACCACAAATTCAAGGCCAGCCTGGGCTACATACCAAGACCCTAATTATCCTTCTGGGTGGGGGGTGAGCCATCTTTTCCATAATTTTCCACTCCCTCAAGAGAAACATAAATGTTCTCAGGTCCAAGAAATAATGCAATAATGTGCCCCCCTTTCTCTTTCTCTGTCTCTCTCTCAACACTTCATATTCTATTTCTGTTTGTTTGCTTGTTTTTTTGGTACCGGGGATTGAACTCAGGTCCTTGCGCTTGTGCAGCAGGCGATGAAACCACTGAGCTAAATCCCCAGCCCTTGATATTCTATTTCTTCGAGTTCATACTTTAAAAATTCTGCCTAATCGGGCTGGGGATTTAGCTCAGTGGTTCTGGCGCCTGCCTCAATGCCTTGCAAGTGCAAGGTCCTGAGTTCAATCCCTGGTACCAAAAAAAAAAAAAAGAATTCTGCCTAATAAATCCTTTTTGCCTCTCACTGATGCATCCTAAAAATTCTTCTTATGCAATGGAAGTCAGCAAATCTACAACTTATCCCATGGATAGAGTGAGGGAAGTTGATTTCCCATCTCCACTTTGCTCCCTCCCGGGACCCTGTCTGGTAACAAGATCACATTCTTCACTGAAGGACAGGGGGACAAGGCAAGGAGGAAGGCTTCAAGCTTGCAGGATCCAGGCACTGACTGGATGTTGGTATCTTTTGGATGCTGAGACAAAACCAGGAAGAAAGCTGGGCACAGTGGCACACACCTGTGACCCCAGCACTCGGGAAGCTGAGGCAGGAGGGTCACCACGAGTTCTAGGCCAGCCTGAACTACACAGTGAGACCCTGTATCAAAACAACAACAATAACAACAACAACAAAACAAACCAGGAAGCCAGAGGAGGGCAGCTTTTCGGTACCTTCCCGGTTGTTGAAATAGAACCGCTGCATCCTGCTTCTTTTTAAGTCCTGGAAAGAGTCGGGCTGAGGCCACCGCCGCCAGTCATACCAAATGGCCACCGTGCCGTTGTTGACTGTGGTCAGTTCTGAGGACGTCTTCTCCCCTTCAAGGGTTTCAAAGGTCAAGCGCACCCCGATTCCGACCTGGCTCTGGGCAAGGAGGAGGCATGAGAAATGTCTCAGCTGGAAGGTGAGCAGTTCATCCCCTTTTGCTTGCAACTTCTCTGGGCTTAGTGCTAAAAGTCCCTGTCCCAGGCCTCAGGGGCCTGGCCACCCTCAGAGTGGTGTCATACCCAGTGATGGCTGTCTCTGAGGTTACTATCAACAGTAAGAAAATAAATAGGTTTGCTACCCAGCACATACATTTCCGCTCCTCAGCATCTGAGGACTATTTTAGAACTTCTGAAGGCCCTGTGGCTGTGAGAATCTGCCTAGCTACCTGCTTGGGGGCGAGGTGCACACTGGGTAGCTTGTGATGGTCTCTTTTCAGCTGTGTGATTTTATTCTTGCTTGAGGTAGTGTCGCTGTTACCATTTTCAGACATGGCAAACGTGTAACCAGATAAAAATGCCAACAGGAGACTGCACCAGCTCCTTGTGACTGCCATGGTCACCTTGGGCTGCACCCCCCCCCAGGGAGGCCCTTCCACCAGGGGGTGATGGTGCAGGTGGCTCTACCTTGTCCTGCGGGTTGCGGCCTCTGATCCAGCAAGCGGGCTTCCCGCAGAATAGCAGAGAAGGACCGAGAATAGACATGGGGGCTGCATCACTGTGACCAGCCCAGAAGTCTCTATAAGAAAAACCAGACTTAGGTTTTCGAAGGCCATACGATCAGACCATGTGGAGCCCACAGACACGGCTGCCGGGAGATCTAGAGAGCCGTAGCTCTGCCAACTCCCAGAAGGGAAACCCGCTCCGCACACCCGTGGGCGCCTGGGGAAGCCACATTGTCTGGCCGCTGTCCCTCCACTTGCTGGCAAGCTGTGTCTTCCGAGGCACTCGCTTGGCTCTTTCCAAACAGGCCGATGTCCTCCACTGTGACGGACGAGAAGGGCTGCCTTCGGCCCACCACCTCCAAGCCATCGACATCCTCAGGGGACATGGGAGGAAAGGTGAGCTGCCCGAAGGCGGGTACCACCCCAGGACCCTCAGCCAGGACATGAAGGCGCCACCAACCCTCTGGCTAAAATCGAGCTCGGCCATCAGGTTCTGCAGCTCCCTGCGCCGGTAGTTCAGAAAGAGACTCCGGTCCCAGGCACGGTGGAACGAAGCGTCCTTCGGTGCAGATAATCCTAGAGGGGGCCCGAGGGCCTCAGCACCAGCTGCCGCCTCAGCCGCACCCCTCCTACCCACTCACCCGGGACGCTGACAGCCCCCATCTTAACATCATCTCCAACAAGGATGGAAAATACTCGCGAGGCCTCTGGATGCCCCGTTGCTGCTCAGCAGCCCTACATGGGACCCCCGCAAAACAAGCTTCCAAACACCAAGACTTTGGGTCACAATGAAAAACAACCACAGCAGCTACTTTTTTCTTTTTCATTACAGGGGATTGAACCCAGGGGCGCTGTACCACTGAGTTATATCCCCAGCCCTTTTTATTTTTTATTTTGAGACAGGGTCTCCCTAAATCACCCCAGCAGAACTCAAACTTGCAAGCAAACTGTGTCAGCCTCCCCCAGGGCTGGGCAGCTGCCTGTTGAGTGGGTTATTGAGCCTGAACTCCTCAATAAATATCTCGTCTCATTTAACTCCCCAACCCTCTGTGTAGTCTACAGATGATGAACCGAGGGCCGGAGGGGTCAAATACAGTAAGAACTCAGTGGTGTTCAGAAACCTGACACCCTGGGACCTGAACCCAGGTGGCTGGCAGCTCTAAAGCAGGGCTGCCCACACGCAACATAATCCAACCCTGTGTGTCATCACAAACTTTCTAGGTGCTATACTGAAAAGGTAATGAGAGGTGTGATTCATTTCATTGGTTTATTTCACTCAATATATCAAAATGATTGCCATTGCCATGTGTAACCAATATAAAAATTATTAATTGTATTTCTCCAACCTAGTCTTTGAAACCCAGGGTGTAGCATGCCCTGACAAGCCACATTCCAGGCGTTCAACAGCTGGGCATGGCCGGAGGGAGGCTGCCTCTTCGACCTTTTCTGTCACAGTTTTGCTAAAGCAGAGCTGAACCTCAGGGAGGACCTGGGGCTTTGCCCAAGGCCACAGACAGCCAGGATTTGGTCCCACCAAGCCAGGCTGGTGCCCATCACTCTGCCCTGTCCCCTGGGCAGGCACTGATGCTGGCTGGTTTACAGCCCTCCCCCTTACCGGTTTCCGCCTGGATCGAGCGCGGCTTCCTGATGCAGGTGATGGGTTCCATGAATCCACGCTGAGTTTTTGTCTTGGTAATGACCAAACCCGTCATCTCCCCTCCCAAGTATTCCAGGGGACTCCAGAATGCACTGGTCTTCTTGTAGTCCTGGCAAGGGGGACAGAGCAGGGAGTCACCTCGACATCTTGGCCAGGGGCTGGGAAGACAAGAGCAGCCAAGGCTACAGCGCTCCATGGGGCGGGATGGGGGTCCAAGGCTGCCTGATGGCAGAAGAGAAGGCACACACATGCCTGCTCCTGTCCAGGCTGCCTGCCATAGCCTTTACTGCCCCCAGAGAGGTGCTGTGGGCAGGGCTGGGTGCTTGCTAATGCCCATGGACAAAGCACAGAGCCTCGAGAAGCCCAAGGGCTGAGGTTAAGCCTTTACCAGAAACACCTGCAGCTCTTGCAACAACTCAGTAATTAAGTCGACTACTGTGACCACCTTGGGCTGAGTTATTAAATGAACCTGCCCTCCGACACCCAACAGTAGAGTTCAGTGCAGCCCCGAGCATTTCACAGTGCTCTGCCAAGGTGAGCTTGCTTCCTCCCCAGCTTTGCAACCTGTGAAAAGCCATCTCCGTGTCCAGACACCTCCCCTGCACCCCACCCCCAGCCAGGGCACTTGGGAGTGGCTGTCCTCACTTTGCCATCATGCCCGGTTGGCAGCAAGCGGTCGATGAGTTCCCTCTCCTCCTGGATCTGTCTGTAGGTCTCACCCGAGTGCATCAGCAGCTCGTTGATTGGCTTCTTCAGGTGCTCTGGGGAGCGAGGGCCAGGAATGCAACCACTCAGCCAGGTCGATACCCAGGGTCCTGGTGCCCCACACTGCAGCACTGCAGTACTGAGAATCGAACCCAGGACATTCCCACTGAGCTCCATCCCTGGCTCCTTTTCTTATTTTTTATTTTGAGACAGGGTTTCCCTAAGTCACTAAGAGACTATCAAAGGGTCTGGGATCCCTACTGACAGTTAAGAGACAGGGAGCTTCCTAAGTCATTAAAATGCCCAGACTCAGTTCAAACTTGTAGTCCTCCTGCCTCGGCCTCCCACAACGCTGAGATCACACATCAAGCTGAGTCCAGAGGACAGGAGGGGGCGAGAAAAAGCTGAGCAGAGTGTCCATGCCAGATGGAGGCCAGGCAGGAGCCCCACGGGCTCTGCTCACCACTGAGGGCTTTCTGCTGCTTCTTCCGCAGGGCCACGTGCCACTGCCAGTGTTTCAGAAAGTTGTGCTGAGGCGGTGGGGCCCGGGGATGCCTCTTCTTCTCCTTTGGGGCCTTTGGTGTTGGTTCTTCTCTAGCTGAGATGAGGGTCATGAGGCAGGGTGGGGTTCGGATCAGCTCGGCCAGCTGGAAAGCACCAGGTGGGCACTGGGGAGGGGGACTCTCTGGGGCCCATCTGGAACCAGATCCTCCCGACATCCACTGAGAATGCTCCCTGCGGGTCTGCGAGTGGCGGGTGACAGCAAATCACAGGACCAGGGGGACACCGATTCTGATTTCAATGAGCATCTTTGAGTGTTAGCTTTCTGCCTCACAACTGATGTTAAGTGGCCCTTTTGCCCAGGGTGACTGAGCCTTTTTATGCCACCCCAGGCAACCTGCACCATGGTGGAGAAGGATCTGAGGACAGAGTAGCACTGCATGATGGGAAGGCCGCCTTCTGCCCCACGTGACCCTGCTTGACTGTAGGTGGCAGAAGAAAATGCCTTCAGTAACTGCTCTCGGCCAGGCAGCTCTGTACAAACGAACCTGGGTGTTCCCTCGAGCAACTGCAATTCTCTTAAAGTCCTGGAGAGTTCCCAAGATGTGGTGAGGCAGGATCTGGTCACGTCCATCGAAGCTGTCACCGGGACCTTGAGGGGAAAGAGGGACAGGGAAAGAGGAGCTGCAGGTTGGGGATGTAAACCCCCGAATGGGGCAGCTTTCCGATGAAGACGGGCCCTACCCAAGTAGGCCAGGGGCTTTGTGGCCACATCTGGGTTCACAGGATGGGCTACTAAGTGGCAGATCTTCCTCTGAGAATCCTTGGGTTTGAGCTTCCGGATGAAAAATTTCTGGATGATGGCAGGGCTGTCTTCAGAAAGGCGAGGAATGTGTTGCTAAAAAGAAAACAGAGGGGAATTGCACCTGTGAAGAGGAGGAGGAGGAACCCCCATGTCCTCCGTGCCAGCTCCGGGTGGGTTTCCTGAAGTCTGGCAAGCCTGCTTCCCCAGCTTGGCCCATATGTTCCCTCGAGGAAATGTCTATGGAACAGACACAAGACATAGCAGCATCTCGGGGAGAAAAAATAGCAGTGGAAGCCTCCAGGTGAGAAGTGGCTGACAGGTAGAGCAGGGGGCTAGGGGTCAGCAGTTCTAGCAGCATCCCCACCTCGGCTGCTTAAACTCATTTTTCAGCTGGCCATGGTGGCTCCTGCCTGTAATCCCAACATTCTGGGAGGCTGAGGCAGGAGGATGGCAAGTTGAGCCCAGTCTGCGTGACTTAGTGACATAACGAGACCCTGTCTCAAAATTAAAAAAAAAAAAAAAAAAGCTGGGATGTAGCTGAGCGGGAAGGCCCTGGGTTCAATTCCTAGTAACACAAACAAACAAATAGTCATTTTCTCGTCTCTGAAATGGGAACCCTGGCACTTGGCTCTCTGGGAAGCGAGACACCTCATTCTCTCATGAATTCCACCCAAATCTCAGAAATGTGAAAACAGACAACACGCTGAACTCCTGCAGATGCTGAAGTGGAAAGAACTGGTGTTTCTCCCTGGACAAGGATGCTCCCTGGGGCCGGGAAGCGGCAGAGACGGGGTGTGGCCACATAGCCGGCAGGGCTGGGGAGCCTGGCTCCTCCTTACTTTCTTCAAGTCCTCTTTCTTTATGGCCAAGGCAAGAATGTCGTCTCCCTGGAGCACGCTGCTGATGGGCTCAGGCTCCTGCTGAATGGGGGGTGTGGGCTGCTCAGGTATCTTTGCCTGCTTCCGGTCTGATTAAAAAAAAAGAGAGAGAGAATTGCAAGTTTTTATATATGGAGGTTGCTGTACATGTAAACATAAAAATAAAATGACGATTCCATAGTAGAGTGCACGGAGGAGCAGGGCTGGCCACTCCCATAGCCTGGCAGTGGTCTCCATAGCACCCTGCTGGGCTATTTAAGGTCTCTCTTCAGGGTCACCTACCCATTGTCCCTGGACTGACACAGTGACTGAGGCTTCGGTCTTCAACTGTGTGGAGCCAGAGCCCCAGCTCCCTTGAATTTAAAAAATTAAATCCTGGAAAGCTGCTTCGTATAATTCCAGCACTCAGAAGGCTGAGGCAGGAGGATCCCTGCAAGCTTGAGGCCGGTCTGGGCTACATAGTGAGTTCAAGGCCAGCGTGGAATACATAGCAAGTCCCTGTCTTCAAAAAACAACAACAGGGCCAGGGGTTTAGCTCAGTGGTTTTGCCACCTGCTGCACAAGCTCAAGGACCCGAGTTCGATCCCCAGTACCAAAAACAACAACAACAAAAACCCCACTTAAATCCTGGTGTACAGTAGTTTGGGACAACTGCACTAGACATCTCCTGGGGCTCTTCTAGTGCTGGCACTTTGGTTTGGGGTGAAGGCATCGAGTTCCTTAAGACTGGTTAAAAAAAGATACTGTGTGGGAAATAGCATGTTCCCCACAGACAATTTGTCCTATACTATTTCATTTACTAATGATGGTTTATCAGGCTTGGTGCTATGTTCTGCGGACACAAGGCAGCATCTCAGTGTACGAAGGGCACATCCCCAGGGGACACTAAGTTAGTGACATTATGGGGACATCCAGGGGTCCCAGTCCTGTCGATGGAGTGGACAGGGAAGGCTTCCTGCGATGCTTAAATGCACAGGGAAAAGTGAGAAGTCAGGCTGGGAAATGGCTCTAGGGCAGAGCAGCCTGCAGCCCTGGGACTCCAGGCACCTGTCCCGCAGCACAGCATAGCAAGGCAGAAGCAGGAAGCCGCTCCTCACAGAGCCTGCTGGGCCATGTAGAGTGAAGGACTCCAGCCTTTCCACTGGGGGCAGAGCCTGGCACAAGATGGCCTGGGGTGTGAGACTGGAGACCACAGCAGAACGAAGGAACCATGACTACTGTGCTCTTGAGGCCAGAGGGATAGGGAGCGATCCCAGCCTGCGTCCCTCCCGCAGCTGCAGTGTGGGCACCAAGGGCACAGGGCACCACTTAGCCAGGCAGTGTGCAGCTCCTTCCTCCGGCTGTGACCCCGACCTTCTCCCTCTGGTTCCGAATGCCACAAAACAATCGCAAGAAAACCTAAGCCCTGGCTTTGAGGCTTTTAAAGCCAAATTTGTTTTTTCTTCTGCTTCTCAAAGCACCCAAATCTTCTTTTTTTTTTATTGTACTGGGGATCAAACTCAGGCCCTTGCACTTGCAAGGCAGGCAGCTGAACCACTGAGCTAAATCCCCGGCCCTTTTTTAAAATTTTTCTTTTGAGACAGGGTCTCTGATATGTAGCCCAGGCTGGACTCAAACTGAGCTCAGTCTCCTTCCTCAGCCTCCAGAGTTGAGATTACAGGTGTTGTGCCACCTCACCTGGCTCAAATTCTCTAATTTTTAAGATAATATATCACTAAAACATCAAGAGAGGAGTTTTAGTTAACAAAACCAAACTCTGGGGCCGGGGATTTAGCTCAGTGGTTTCGACACCTGCTACGCAAGGGTAAGGACCCGAGTTCGATCCCTGGTACCAAAAAAAAAAAGAAAAGATGTTTCCCTATTGGGCCGGGGATTTAGCTCAGTGGTTCCAGCACCTGCCTCAAAAGCACAAGGTCCTGAGTTCGATCCCCGGTACCAAAAAAAAAATCAAACTCTGTGTGTGTGTGTGTGTTATGTATTACTAGGGATGCAACCCAAGGCCTTTGCACTGGGCTACATCCCTAGCCCTCGTTAGTTTAAATTGTCTGGGCTGAGCTTGAATTTTCCACCTTCCTGCCTCAGCCTCCCATAGTGCTGGGATTACCATTCCTGGTAAAATCAAAATTTTTTTTTTTGGTACCAGGGATTGAACTCAGGTCCTTGCACTTGCGCAGCAGGCGGCGAAATCACTGAACTAAATCCCCGGCCCCACTTGTTTTTTTTTTTAATGGTATACTTTCTATTTATTTTATTTATTTATTTAATTTTTAGTACTGGGGATCGAACTGGGGTCCTTGCGGTTGCGCAGCAGGCGGCGAAACCACTGAGCTAAATCCCCGGCCCTAAAATCAAACTACTTTTAAAGGAAATGTCCAAATGGTGGCAAAAAAAAAAAAAAAGCCCCAGTCTTTCAAAACATAACTCTAAATTCCGCCTATGGGCCACAGTCCACTAAACACAAATGCACGAATGCACACAAACACATGGAGGGCTGATCGGCCACCGCGCATAGAGATGCAGCCTCAGCCTTTGATCTCACCACTTCTCCCTTCTACACAAACTCCTCAAAGTTAGTGACAGCCCATGAGAGAGCCAGTACTGGATGAAGATCTGAGTTTATAAATGTTTTGGTACATTATTCTTCTCCCCATCACCTTGATTGGTCTACGTCTTCCCGTGGGATTAAACATCTCCAGATGTGTGTGTTCGTTTCACCAGTGGGTGCAGAATTACCTCAGGGGAGTACAGACCTTCAACACTACCGAAGCTTTCTGGGCCCAGGGCTCCCACCTCATTTAGTGACGCAGAAGCTACTTCTTCATGTTTCAGATTGAAGCAGCCAGCAACACTGGTCTGAGGTTTTTCTGAGTCAGTCATCTTGAATGCAATACAGTAAATGCTCTGTTACTGCGCACAGTCAGGGAATGGTGTGTTCCAGAGAATTAAATAGTCATTAAAATAAGATATGCATTTTATTTTTTATTTTTTGGTACCGGGGATCGAACTCAGGACCTTGTGATTTCGAAGCAGACACTGGAACCACTGAGCTAAATCCCCAGCCAAAATATGCACCTTAGCTGGGCACGGTGTTGCACACCTGTAATCCCCAGCACTCAGGAGGCTGAGGCAGGAGGATCACCACAAGTTCAAGGCTAGACTGGGCTACATAGTGAGCTCAAGACCAGGCTGGAATACACAGAGACCCTGTGTCAAAAAAAGGGGTCAGGGAAGAAAGCCGAAGCTGAGTGCTGCTGGCATTTCTTCATCCATCTTGACAGCTGAGGGGTCAAAGGCACCAGCCCCCAGCACAGGGCAGTTAGGTGACTTCTGCTGGAGGGAACTATGGAGACAGGAAAAACCTGGACTCAAGGTTCATTTTTTTGTTTGTTTTGTTTAGCTCAGGTTTTTTTGTTTTTTATTTTTTTTGAGACAGGGTCTTGCTATGTAGTTCAGGCTGGCCCTGAAATTTCAGAGAAGTAATTCTCCTGCCTCAGCCTCATGAGTGCTGGTATTATAAGCATGAGCCACCATACCTGGCTGGACTCATTTTTCTGCTTCTTATTTTATCTAAATGTAATTTTTGGGCCGGGGATTTAGCTCAGTGGTGCTGCACCTGCCTGGTAAGCACAAGGTCCTGAGTTTGATCTCCGGTACTGAAAAAAATAAATAAATAAAATAAATGTAATTCTTTTTTTAGGTTTTAGTGTTGATTAAAATCTTTGGGAAATTCTGGCCTCATGTAGGCTAGGCAAGGACTGCTCCTACGAGGACAGCATTTTACTCAGCAAAGAAGGAGGATGGGTCCGGACCATGGGGAGGCCTCCCTGTTTCCTAGCAACAAGACCAGCAAGAAACCTAGGCCTCTCAAGCCCCTAAACAGATTTCCGGTCACTGGATCTGCTCGCCTTTTCCGCTCATGATTCCGAGGCCATGGAAACAGCACCAGATTACAGGCGACAGCGTCCTAGCATATAGGGGGCTTCCCTAAGGAAGTTCAGGAAAAAGGGCTCGTGCCTGCTAAGCCCTTCACTTCCACCTGCCTCACTCTGCCCGGGGCATGTTCTTAACCCCAGGGCTGTTTAATTTTCCCCTTATTAAAAATAAACACAGTGAAAAATCTTTCCTTGATTTGTTTACAGCAGAAAGTTCCCATCTGATTAGGATCGAACAGAAATGAGGTAAGCAGGAGCGGGTGCTGAAAAAGCCCTTGACTGCCCTTGGAAAAGGGAATCAGATTCCTGCCCCCTAGTCCCTTAACTATTAAAAAGTATGTCACGGAACAGCACCAGCCTTTTGCACTGTGAAGAAGCATAAAAGAAAGCCACACTGAGAGCCACAGGCTCTTGTCAGTCTTCCGGGCCTCACAGGAAACCCTGCTGACCCCAACCCTGGCCTCCTCCACACCCTGAGTGCCCCCTGAGCAGCTGAGGCTGGGAGCCCTGGACTTCTGGACCCTGCACGGTGCCCCGCCTACTTGCCAGCCCCCTCAGGCTCTCAGGTTCAGGGGTCCAGGAATCTCTGCTCCCCAAGTCTGTGGAAGCACACCCCACCCCCTTCCCGTTCTTTCTCCTCCTTTTTTCCCTCCCTTCCCTCTCCTTCTCTTCCTCTGCCATAAATATCAGCGTTTTCAAAATACCTTCCTCCCTAACCCCACTACCCGGGGTCTGGGTAGGTGCTCTGAGCCCCCCAACCCACCAACGGCACCTACAGCATTTATCTGGCCATTCTTATCTGGTTCTCCTTGGGGTCTCCCTAGACTCTGAATTTCTTGAGGGTTGGGGTCACACATTTAACCCTGATACCCTCTGTCAGGGCATAGAAAGACAGTGGCCCCCAAAGGCTCATGGGAGTGGGTGACAGGATGTTAAAGCTGATTTGCTGTTCCAAAGGGGGGGGGGTTTACTGTGGGCGTGACCTGGGAGGGTTTATCTCTTTCCCGCTTTTTTTACCGGTATTGAGGATCGAATTTAGAGCCTTCACCCTGAGCTATATGCCCAGCCCTGTCTGGAGACAGGGTCCCACTAAATTGCCCAGGCTGGGCTGGAATTTAGATCCTCCTGTCTCAGCGGCCCCGGTGCTGGGATGAAAGGTGTACACCACCACACCCGGGTCCCAGGTGTCTTGACTTTTGTATCCCTAGGGTTACCGGGGTCCTCCAGGCCCCAGTCCTGAGCCCCATCCTGAGCTCTCCCGTTGGGTTCTCTTGAGCACCTAAGGAAGCCGGCGCCAACCTTTGAAGTTCTCGGCGGCCTCCAAGAACCTGCCGGGGACTCGGACGCGGGAGTCCTTCTTGGCCGACTTCATGGTGCCGCCGCCGCCCTAACCCTAACCCTAACCCGCCCTCCGCAGCCGCCAGCCCAGAGACTCAGCTCGGCCGGCGGTCCCGCCCCAGCGACCGCCGGGCGTCCCTAGCAACCAGCGCTGGGCGGGGCCGCGCACCCACCCGCCTGCGGGGACAGAGAGGGCTTGTTTGACACTTTCCTCATCCGTGCCCGTGCCCCCCGCGGGCGGGTCCTCCCTCGCCAGACGATCCGCAAGTGGCCAGAGGCCAACGTCACAGGACGGGCGCCATGACGTCACCCTCCAGGCCGGGCGGGGCGGGACCCTGCTCCGTTCACGCCCTCTCTGACTCTTTCCGGACCAGCCACGCTTCTCCGTGATTTGGGGTCCTTGGAGATGTTGACCTTGAGTCCCCAATTGAAAGTATCCCTTCTAGCCCAGAGTAGTGACACTGGCCTGTAATCCCAGCTCTTGGGAGGCTGAGGCAGAAGAATCACGTGAGTTCTAGGCCAGCCTGAGCTACATAACGAGATCCTGCAGGGTCAAAAAAAAAAGAAGTACCCTTTCTCTGTAATCTCTACTTAATTAATTAATTAATGATGCTGGGGATTGAACCCAGAGCCTTCACACTGTGCTACATCCCCAGCCCTTTTTTTTTTTTTTTTTTTTTTTTTTTTTTTGGTACTGGGGATTAAACTCAGGACCTTGTGCTTGTGAGGCAGGCGGGCGGAACCACTGAGCTAAATCCCCGGCCCCCAGCCTTTTTTTAAGTTGTTAAACATTTTGAGACAGGGTCTTGCTAAATTGTCCAGGCTGGGTTCAAACTTGCAATCTTCCTGCTTCAGCCCGCCAGCGTGCTGGGATTTCAGGCCTGCACTACCACTCCTGGCTTGTGATCTCAGATTTATAAGTGCATCTGATTTACGATTCTTTCAGAGCCCTAATGCATTCTGGGATGATCTTGTTTGTGTACGTGGGTGCTCCTTGTCAAACTTGCTACCAGAGTGTGAGCGCTATCAGCACAGGCACTGCCGGACCCTCGTCCCCACCAAGGCAGTTTGGGATGCAGCAGTCACTAAGGAACCGTGTCCAATCCGGAGAGGCTCTAGCGCCAGGCTGAACTGGCTCCCACACCTCTGCCTGCTTGCTGTGTGCCTTGGGGCGGACCCTTAACCTCTGTGAGTCGCAGTTTTCTCACTTATAAAATAGACATTAGGCCAGGGATTTAGCTCAGTGGCGCTGTGCCTGTCTCACAAGTGCAAGGTCCTGAGTTCGATCCCCAGTACTGAAAAAATGGACGTTACAATGTCTCCCTCACAAGACCAAGGGTGAAATAACTATGCATTTAAAACTCATTTCCTATTTAGGAGAAAAAAAAAGAGAGAGAGAGCGAGCAGATTGCTGCCAGGACTCATTTAATTTACAGCAATCAAGAGTCACCCTATTTTGTAAATGGAAACAGCACTACTACTAAAAACAAGATGCTATAAACTGAATGCTCTTTTGTTTTCAAAGACTATCAATATACTAGAGCTATGTGAAAATAAAAATAAAAGCGAGATATTTTGTGGCAAACTCTGGAGGTAAGGTGAGGACTAACCTTCACAGTCACGATGGGTTTGGAGGGAGGGGATGCTCTGTGTGCATTTTAGAGATGAGAAGAGAGGACACAGAAATCACCTTAACCAGCAAGAAGTACCACTTGAACCTGGTTTTCCCAAGCTCAAGGTCAGCAGGAGAGTCACTGGTGTGATTTTTTAAGGGGGGTCCCAGTCTGTGGGCACCTCAGTTGTCTTTCGATTTGAACATAGCCCCTTCTGGGAGGTGGGCTATGTACTTTTTATCTTGTGCACAAGGGTGGGCAAGCATTGCAGCCAGGGGGCCTAAGATAGAAGACCCTCACGATCAAAGGCCCTGCGTTGGTGAAAGTGGCTGGTGTCTGGGTTTTGTTGTGCTCGGCACTTCTGCAAGTGTGGCCTTCTCCAGGGACCCAGGTCGAGGTGAGTGCGGGTGGGGAGGAAGGGCTTGTGTTCCTAGCTCATGATAGTGTGCAGTTAATCTGTATGCTGGCTTCTGTGGGCAGATAAACCTTCATGGACAGAGCAGAAACTGTTGAAAATTGGGTCTCAATGGGGAAGGCTTATGTGAGCCTTCAGTAAGACCTATTGTACCCCATAAATATATACATTTGTCCATGAAAAATAAAATTATTTTCTCTTTTCTTCTTTTGTGATACTGGGGATTGAACTCAGGATACTCTGCCACTGAGCTACATCCTCAACCCTCTTTAATTTTATTTTGAGAAAAGGTCTCCCTAAATTACCCAGGCTGCCCTCAAACTTGAGATACTCCTGTTTCAGCCTTGCAAGCAGCTGAAATGACAGGATGCACCACCATGCCTGGCTCAGCGAGCTCTTTCTTGAAGGGAGACAGCAACAATTGACCTCCGTGGCTGCAATAGAGGCTCAGTGAGATGTGAGGCGAAGCAAAAAGGCCTCCTCTTGCCTTCTAGGAGCTCACAATCCACTGGGGGAAAAAACAGACAAACACGTGTGGATCCGTAATCTGTGCACCCAGCTTCTGGAAAGCTTTGAGCTCTAGGGAGTTACACAACCAGTGCCTGCCCGGCTGTTCAGTGACGATCAGGGACAGGGTAGAAAGGGATTAGGATTAGCTTTCTGTTTTTGTTTTTGGGACAGGGTCTCAGTGTGTAGCCCAGACTGGCCTTGAACTTGTGACAATCCTCCTGCCTCAGCCTCCCAAGGGCCAGGATCACAGATGTGTGCTGCCACACTTGACTTGTTTTTGTTGTTATTGTTATAAAATATGATTAACAGAAAAGTCACCATTCTAATATTTACAATGTGGTGGCATTTAGTACATTTCCAATGTTGTGCAACCATTATCCCTAAAAGAACTCTTGTACCTACATCCCTCAATCAATCATTCCCCCCAACCCTGTCCCCTCTCCCAACCCCTGCCAACCACTAAACTACTTTCTGCCTTGACTGAGTTGCCTATTCTGGATTTTCACAAAAATGGAGTCATATGCTATTGGTCTTCTTTCACTTACCATGTACTTCATTCCTTTTCACGGCTGAGTAATATTCCACAACAGACCACATTGTTTATCCATTCATCTGTGTTCTTAATTTTATACACAATTTCCCATTCTATCCCAGGATTCTCTGGAGCTCATTCATGTGGGAAAGGTCAGGGTGCTCCAGACACAGAGTTGAGTCACTGGGATGAAGGTCTGCAACCCTAAAATATGGGTCCTCAGGGGACAGGACCTCAGCATGATGAGCCACGGAGCCCTGAGGAGGTTGTATCAGAGGGGATTCACTAAGTCACACTCAGCAGGCAGGGGGGTGGAGGTCTCGGAGGGGGACGAAGCAGGCACACAGGCCTGGCATGGGAAGCATGGTCAGCTCCAGCCCTTTCCTCCCCAGTGGAGCCACATCCTTGAACCCAGGGAGGAGAGGGTGGTGGGGTGAGAGAGGACGCGGCGTAGATGACTGCTTCATGTCTCTTCGCTTCCGCCCAGCTGGGTGTGAACATGGTGTCAGCGACTCTGTCCACTGGCTAAACAGCCTCCCGAAAGACAGAGCGTGTCTCCTCCCACCTGCAGGACACAGCCCCCCCCACCTCCCCCAGGGCCCCAGCTGGCTGTCTCTGCTCCCAGCGCATCCCCCCTGGTCTCCCTGCACACACACCTGCCCCCGCCCTAGCATCTCCACCCTCACGCCTGGCTGGCCCCTCCCAGCTGGTCCCCGCCCCACACAGTGTCGTCCATGTCACCCACATCTGGCCTCACCACCCTAGCACCACCTGTGGCCCGTCTGCACCTGGCTCGTCCCCTTCACATCTGGGCTCATTCTGCTCATATGGCTCCCTGTCACTGCCTCCTCACTAGGACCTTGCTGGGCTGACTCTCCGCAGGAACCTGACATTCCTCAAAGCCCTAGAGACAGGCCACAGCTGGACACTGTCCCGGGAGGCACCCGACTGCAGATTGGGAGCAACACACACGGGACACTGTGCCCAGGCTCAAACTCCTTTTCCCCCCTCCTCCTCCTCCTTCTCCTCTTCTTCCTCCTCCTCCTCCTCCTCTTCTTCCTCCTCCTCCTCCATTTTTTTCCTCTCATTTTTTTGAGACAGGATCTCACTATGTAGCCCAGGCTGGCCTTGAATTCATAGCCATCCTCCTGCCTCTGCCTCCTGAGTGCTGGGATTACAGGCATGCACCACCATGCCCAGCTGTCTCCCCCTCTTTGAGGACACAAGGGAGCCTTTTGGGGGCCACCTGGAGCAGAGGTTAGGAGCACAGGGGCTTCAGAGTAAACTGTGTGATCATGTCTCACCTTGGCCCCTGGCTGGGCCATCTTTATAGAGTGGGGACAGTACCCCGCCTCAAGGGGTCATTGTCTCTCTCTGCCACCTCCCTGTTTTATGATCTTCAGAATCCTTATCGCATGAAGCTGGATGCGGTAGTACACACCTATAATCCCAGCACTCTGGGAGGCTGAGGCAGGAGGATTGGCAGTTTGATACCAGCCTGGAATGAGACCCTGTCTCAAAATAAAAAATAAAAAAGGGCTGTGGATGTAGCTCAGTGTGAAGGCCCAGGGATCAATCCCCAGTATGGGGGGGGGGGGCGCGCTAGCACATCACATGCACTTCTGGAGGAACCCCACCCCAGCTGCAGTAGACCCTCCAGCAGCGGACCCTGCCTCCCCGTCCCTGGGACAGCCCAGCACTGGCCACCACCATGGGCAATAGGGCGAGGGCAGCCTGGAGATGTCAGGGTCACAGTGGCTCCTTCCAGCATCCGCAGGGCAAATCGCAGCCCTGTGGCTGATTCTGGGAGATTTGAGCTAAGATGATTTTCCATGAACCCGAGCTCCCTCCAATGTTCTGTCAGGGACATGTCCCAGAACGGGGGATGCCAAGTTCTGGGGCTCTGTCCCAAGGTTCAACACAAAAAGGAGGCTCTCTGGCCCCATCCCGCCCTGCTCGGCCTGCTGAGGGCAGAATCTGGGCAGGGAGCTGGCCCACCTTGGGGGCTTCTCTGGATTGTGGGTACCGAGGATCGCCCCAATCCACAGGAGCATGCTGGGCTAGTGGTGCATGGCTGGAAACTGGGGGGTGGCGGGGGGGTGGTTTGTTAAAACCCTGAGTTTTTCTAGCTGTGATCTGGCCCAATGGTTTCGTCCACTTCCTTTTCCGTATGGGCTCCGCACACCTCCAGCGGCTTCCCAGATCAATTCAAGGAGGGGGAAAAAGCTGTGTGTGCACACACTCAAATGTGTGTGTGTGTGTGTGTGTAAGTGCTCTAAATGTGGTGCAGATGAAAGAGATTACAGCGAAGGCCCAGAGCACTGAAAGCCACTAGATAACTTCCTTCCTACAGTGTGGCAGGCAGGATAATGACTCTCTGAAGACGTCCATGTCCTCAGCTCCGGAAGCGGTGAGTGGGTCACCTTTCATGAGAGAGGGCATTTTGCAGATGTGACGAAGGATCTTAAGGTTCGGAGATGACCCTGGATTATCCAGCGGCCCCTGTAATCCCAAGGGATGTTAAGAGGGAGGTGGGGGCGGTCAGAGTCAGAGAGGCCAACTCGGTGGCCCGGGCAGAGGTCGGACTGTGGTGGCCCTGGGTGGGGACACATGGTGGCAGCCTCAGAAGCAGAAAGTGCATGGCCCTGAGGGGGACACAACACACTGACACCTTGATTTTAGACCCTGCACAGGCAGAGTCAGAGAGGCAGCGTTTTAAGTCTCGCTCTCTTGCTCTTTTATTCCTTCTCAGTCAGTGGAAGCATCTGTTCTTCCCAAGCCAGCTCCCGGCTCCCTGGCTGCCCTTAAGTAGGTCACTGTGTATCTGCCTCGAGTTCCCCGTCAGCAGGTCATGGTGCACTCGGCACACCCAGCCTCAGACCCCAGCTCAACATTTTCTAGCTGGGTGACCTTGGGCTCGGCCACTTAATCTCTCTGAGTCAGCCTCATGTGAGAATTAAATGTGAGTCCCTCAAAAACTCTTTCCTTTCACAGAAATGAGTCATGACAGCAGTACATGCCTGTAACCCCAGAACTTGGGAGGCTGAGGCAGGAGGATCACAGAGTTTAAGGTCAGCCTGGGCTGGATAGCAAGGCTCTGTATCCAAAAAAAAAAAAAAAAAAAAAAGACACATCTGAGTTGCCAGAGAAAATACAGAATGCCCAGTTAAAATTTTTTTTTTTTTGGTACTAGGGATCAAATGCAGGACCTTGTGGTTGCAAGGCAGGCTCAGTGCCACTGAGCTAAATCCCCAGCCCTTAAAACTTTTTTTCCATGCTTGTGTGTGTATGTGTGTGTGTGTTATCAGGGATCAAACCCATGGCCTCCAACATGCTAGGCAAATGTTCTAGAGCTGAGCCATGCCCAGCCTTGCCCATTTCAATTTTAATTTCAGATAAAACAATCTTTTTAGTATAACTATGTTCCATGAAATATTTGGGACATATTTCACTTAAAATGCATTCATTGTTTATCTGAAATTCAAATGGATGTCTGCATTGTGTAGTCTTGGTCCAGGTCTTGATTCAGTGAGTTCAAAGCCAGCCTGAACCACACAGTGAGACCCTGTCTCAAAAAAAGCCCCCCTCCAAAGTCAGGAACAGTGGTGCATATTCGTAATCTCAGCTGCTTGGCCAACTAAAGCAGGAGGATTACAAGTTCCAGCCCAGCCTGAGCAACCTAGCAAGACCCTGTCTCAAATAAAAAATAAAAAGAGCTGGGGATGTAGCTTAATGGTAGGGTGTTCATGGGTCCAATCTCTAGTGCTAAAACAAAACAAGGCCAGGGATTTAGCTCAGTGGTGCCACCACCTGCCTTGCAAGTGCAAGGCCCCAAGTTGGATCCCCAGTACCAAAAACAAAAAACAAAACAATTTGAGATTTGCATAAATGAAATTTTATATAACAGACAATTCACCATTTTAGAGTACACAGCTCAGCGTTTTTTATTATATTCACCAGGTTGTCCAATTGTCACTACTATCTAATTCCAGAATATTTTTATCACCCCTAAAGAAACACTATACCTATTAGTTCCCATTCCCTCTTCCCCCTGCCTCTGAAAACCAGTAATCTACCTTCTGTCTCTGTGGATTTGCCTATTCTGGACATTTCATAATATAAAATCATGCAACAGACCTTTGTCTCTGGTTTCTTTCGTTTAACATGTTTTCAAGGTTTATGTATGTCGTATATCTTCATCTCTTTATTACTGAATAATATTCCATTGTATAACTATATCACATTTTATCTGTCCATTCATCAGTTAATGGGAATTGGCTGATTCCAGTGTCAGTTATTATGAATGATGCCATAAATATTTGTGCACAAGTTTGTGTGGGACCCTTGTTTCTCATTCTCTTATACCTAGGAGCAGAACTGCCAGTCATATGGTGACTCTAGGTTTGATACTTGGTTACTTAGTTGGTTTGTTTATTGAGACATGGCCTCACAATGTAGCCTAGGCTGGTCTTGAATTTACAATCCTCCTGCCTCAGCCTCCCCAGTGCTAGGATTACACCGTGTATAGCTTAGGTTTAACTTTTTATTTTGTTTTGTTTTGTTTGGTACCGGGGATCAAACTCGAGACCTTGCACTTGCAAGGCAGGAGGTGGCACAACGGAGCTAAATCCCTGGCCCAATTCAGGTGTCTTTTTATTGTTGAATTGTATGAGTTCTTTATGTATTGTAGATACTAATCCCTTATCAGATACTGGATATGAATTAGTAAATATCTTCTCCCACTCTGTGGGTTTTCTTTTTACTTTATCAATAGTGTCCTTTGGACAAAATTTTAAATTTTTGATGAAATCAAATTTATCTATGTTTCTTTGGTTACTTGAATTATAGGTACTAACTTCTTAAACCTTTCTAACAATCATGATGGTGATTAGCATCCCCATTTTTCAGATGAGAAACTGAGGCAAATAAAGGCTAAGTACCTACCTCACCCAGAGCAATGATCTGAACTCAGGATCCACACTGCAGGACCCCAGGTGGGAACCATTCACAGTTCTTGTACTGACCTTTTTTTATTTTAATTTTTAGACAGGGTCTCACTATGTCACCTATGCTGGCCTCAAACTCTTGATCTTCCTGCCTCAGCCTCCAGAGTGCTGGGATTACAAGTGTGGGCCACCACACCTATCTTTGCTTATGCACATTAATCTGAAGGATCCACACTTGGTGGGGACTGGGAAGTGGGCATTTCCATGGCAGCTTCCTCAGTGGTCTAAAGCAGTGCTCGACTGTGCTCAACATCAAGAGAGGAGGACAGAGGTGAGTGAAGGAAAGCCACACTGTGTCCCAGGGGCCCGGGAGGCCGTGGGCAGTGCTTGCCCAGATGGCTCAGCCACCTAGGAATGGAGCCACTCCCGCCAGACCTGTTGGGGGCAGGCAAGGACTCACGGGAGGGGGCTGCCTGCTCCCTGAGGGCCAGTCCAGTGACATATTCTGGCAGTGACACACACCCTCCCAGCAGTGACCCAGCAGGCGACAAGTGCTACTAGGAGTCAGGAAGAAAATTTTCCAGGAGCCTGGAGCTCCCTGGTGACACATTTCAGCATCACAGTGAAATGACAGGTGTCCCTCTGTCCTGGTCGAGGCCTGTAGTTTCTGTTGGGGACCTGCATTCCCTAGGGCCAGCACACCCAGGGCACTGTGAAGCAGTTAAGAATGCGCCACACCAAAATATACCATTCTGGCACAGTGATTTCTGAGTTAAAAGGACTCAAAAAGAAGATGCAAAATCACTTTGATCTTTTTCTTTTCTTTTTTGTAGTACTGGGGATTGAGCCCAAGCATTCACACTGAACTACATCCTCAGCCCTTTTTAAACTTTGAGACAGGGTCTAAGTTGCTAAATTGCCTGGGCTGTGTTCAATTTTGCAGTTGTCTTGCCTCAGCCTCCCAGAGTGCTGAGATTACAGGTGTGTACCATCACACCCTACTTGACCTTCTTTTTTTCTTTCTGACCTTAAAAGCAGCAGATGAGGGGCCAGGGGTGTAGTGTAGCTCAGTGGTGCCACGCCTGGCTGGCAAGTGCAACAGGATGTCCTGAGTTCGATCCCGGGGGTGGGAGGTGGGGAGCAGTATGAGGAGCTGGGCATGGAGCTTAGAGGTAAAGTAAGTGCTTAGCATGGACAAGGCCCTGGGTTTGATTCCCAGAACCCCATGCTCTCCCCCCCAAAAAAGGAAAAGCAGATGAAATTCCCATGTGAATGACATCCTCTCCAACCAGGACAACGGTCCCAGTTTCATCACTGACGCTGGGCAGTTGAGGCAGAGAGAAATCTGCACAAACCAAGCCATTAAACTAACCTTTATCTTCCTAGTTAAGGACCTGCCAGGCCCTACCTTGTCCCATTTGCATAATTTACGACTCTTTGTCCAGCTTTAGGCCGTTTCCTGTGCTGCCCCGCACATCTGGTGCAGAAACTGCTCACCGGAGAGCCTCAAAAAATAGTTTTTGATTCCTGAAGGCAGGGATCTGGATTCTGCAGGTCTGCCAGGAGGGGAGCATGAGCTTGCATGGATAGCACTTCCGCTGCATAGACTCGGGAGGGAGCCGAGAAAACCGGAAGCCCGATGGGGGACTGTCCTGCCTCATCATTCAGGAGAGAAGCAACACTGCAGGTTAGGACGCAGGGGGACGGACCTGCCACCGGTATTAGATGTTAAAGGCCTCTGCTGGGAGCTGGGAGCTGGCCACACCGCTGCCCAGAGCTCCGGAGGTGGAGCTGGGGACAGATGGAAAAAGTCACAGGCAACAGATGGACTCAGCCTTATAAATATAGTGGAAATCTCTAGAAAGCTCACTTCCAAAACAGCAAAAACCCATGAAAGATGAAGAGGGTAGCAAGATGGAAGCAGTATTTATAGAAGTAAGAGTTAATATGCTTGAAACACCTTTTTCTCTACCATCTGACTATCATCCATTTAATTTGATCAAGAAATCACCAGAGCTACAATTGGCTGAATAAGCAAACAACTAAAATGTACACAAAACACAAAAATTTGTAAATATTTAATGGACAGTGTTTAATCTGGTTGGTAAACTTGTTTGCTTTTTGAGACAAAGTCTCAAAATATAGTCCAGAACAACCTTGAACTCAGGATCCTCCTGCCTCAGCCTTCTGGATATCAGGATTACAGGTTCATACCACCATGCCTGGCTTCATTATCTCTTAATATC
Organism: Heterocephalus glaber; assembly: GCF_000247695.1. The sequence continues at coordinate 6,390,153 of NW_004624795.1, read as the reverse complement.
CACACCCCTTTATTAACCAAGCTCTCGGATTATGGGACAGTATGGGTGAAGAAGCAGCAGTTTAAACACTACACTTCCCAGCCTCCCTTGTGGATAAAGATGGCCAGTTGGAAGAAAGCTGATGTGGGGATACAGTTCAGTGTGAAGATCCCAGGTTCAAGGCCTAGTATGGCAAAACACATAGGTATATATGTATATATTCATATTCATGTACCACTTCTAGAAGCATCTGGGGGGGTTTCTGTTTGTTTGGGTTTTTTGTTTTTAGCTTATTGAGATAGATCTCACTCTGTAGCCCAGGCTGGCCTAGAACTCAGGGAAATCCTCCTGCCTCAGCCTCCCGACTGCTGGGATTACAGGCATGCACCACCATGCCTGGCAAGCATGTTTTAGAGACCCAGAGTACTGGCCTGAGTGCCTGGCCCTCCTCCCCGTCACCCTGCAGCCTTGGGCAGATGGTTCATTTCCAGAGCCCGTTTCCTCACCTGCAGAATGGGTGTGTGCAGGTAACGTTACTTCTCTCACCAGCTTCTTGCTGAGTTTACATGAACAAATGCAGATAAAATCGTTGGCCTGGTGCCCAGCTTGTAGCTATTAGTGTACTACATTATGCTGCCACACAGGCGCGGTACCGGCAGAACCAATCAGAAAAACCCAGGGCATGTTGTCTAGTAAAAAATCAGGCGGCGAAACTGGCAAGTGGGGACGATTCCTTTTGTGAGGAGTTATTTTTATGTTCCCATCTACATCTATGCATCAAGACATGGTCACCCAAATGTTGGAGTGGTGATTTCTGTAGTAGCACTTTTGCTTTTCCTAAATGAAAGAGAGTATGCATTTCCTTTTTTCTCTTTATTTTAAGCAGGAAAAAAATTTTTAAAAGGGAAACCCTTTGGAAAACAGTGTAACCGCTCATGCCAAGAACCACGAAGGCCCTCCTGGCCTTTAAGGCAGCTTCTCACTCAGGACAGCAGCCTCAGGAAATAATCCGAATCCAGGAAGGGGCAATATCCACAAAAACATTCTTGGCAGCATTATTCATAATAGGAAAAATCACATAGCCGTGTAAGTGCCTGATGTTTGGGTAATGATTATTAAATTATTCACTCATCGGAACCTTGTGCAACAATTAAAATGGAAAAGATGATGACTGTGGAGCAATGTGGAAAATTGCTCGTGAAAAATGAGAAGCGAAAGGAGCAGAATGAATGCAAAATTAGAGATGCACTGGGCACTGGGCAACAATGCAGCTTGTGTTGGGATGAGGGCAGGGAGACTCAGGCAAATAGAAACTGCCTTGAGGCCAAAGAGCCTGGGGGATTTTCTGTTTCTTCTTCATTTAGAATTCTGTCTAGGGCTGGGGATTTAGCTCAGTGGCACAGCACCTGCCTGGCAAGCATGAGGTCCTGAGTTTCGAGGCAGGTACAGCACATTTCTTTTTTATTCCCCCCGGTACCAGGGATGGAGTTCAGGTCCTTGGACTTGCAGAGGTCCTGAGTTCAATTCCTGGTACCAGGAAAAAAAAAAAAAAAAGGAAAGGGATGCTTTTCAGACTGGAAAAATGGATGTTTGCTATTGGTAAGGGTGTAAGAGAAGAGCCCTAGGAGAGCTGGCCCTGGTGGTGCATGCCTATAATCCCAGCACTGGGGAGGCTGAAGCAGGAGGATCACAAGATCAAGACCAACCTGGCTACACAGTGAGCTCTTGTCTCAAAAAACTAAAAAGCAGGGGCCAGGGATTTAACTCAGTGGTTCCAGCACCTGCTGTGCAAGCGAAAGGTCCTGAGTTCAATCCCCAGTACCAAAAACAAAAACCAAAAAAAACTAAAAAGCAGGACACAGTCACAAAATTGACAAGGAAAGACGGCCACCACATATTAGATAAAATAAGGCTCCAATGCAAGACCCTGGTAAGACTGTATAAGTATGTTCATTTGCATGTAAGAATTTCTGGAAAGATACACACCAGAGTCTGAAAGGGGGCAATGTTTGAGTGGTGGGTTTAAAATCGTACCCATCAGTTTAGTCTAAATCGTGCTGCACAACCGATCTGGGAATCTCCTGGTTCACAGCGATCCGTGTTCATTTCTCTCCCGCTCTGTCGGTTGCCGCTGGCTGCTGCTCTACCAGTGTCTGACCCACCCTGTGACTCTGGCTGACCAACGGCCAGGCGCAGCCACTCACAGCCCTTCCAGGCCACTGGGCCAGTCCTGTGGCCCTTCCTCAATCTCAATAAGGCGGACATGGATCCTTACACAGGCCTGGGATGGCCAGCGTCTGAACAGGAATGCAATCTATGCCAGTTATTTCATCCTAGGAAAGTTCTTTCCTTTGCAGAACGGAGAAGGGAGAGAAGACAGTTCTATTTTGGAAGTGGATGTGTCACAGAGATGAAGCCTGGTAATGTGGTTTTCATCATCAGAGCAGCTTAGGAGGGGAAATACTTTGACCCCTCACACCCATGGGTTCCTGGGTTCTGAATCTGCCCATTCAATGCTTTTGTTGTTGTTGTTCTGAGACAGCGTCTTGCTATACAGTTCAGGCTGGCCTAGAACTTGTGATCCTCCTGCCTCACCCTCCTGTGTACTGGGATTACAAGCATGTGCCACCACACCTGACTTGATAAAAATATTTGGGAAAAAACTGCATCTCTACCAAACATGTACAGACTTTTGTTTCTTGCTATTATTCTGTGAACAATAAAGTCTAGCCCCTGTCTACATAGCCCTGGCCCTGTGTTGGGGACCAAGTCAGAGATGAATTAAAGCAGACACCACACCATGTAAGGGTCTTGAGCACCCATGCAGCCTGGTATCCAAAAGGGGTCCTGGAGCCAGTCCCGCCCATGTACAGAAGGGTGACTGCACAGACAGGGAGCCCAAGCCGCCCAGCCCCAGGCAGGGATCGTGGCTTCAAGCCCAAGGCAGAGGTCAGGATTCTGCCTGCTCTAAGAGGCAGGCCAAGCCAACACCCCTAGGCTCTTTTATTTCTTATTTTAAGGCACGGTCTTGCTAAGTCACTAAATTGCCCGGGCTGGGTTTGAACTTGTGGGTTTCCTGCCTCAGCCTCTCAGAGTGTTGGGATCACAAGTGTGTGCCATTCACATCCTCTTTCAATGCCCCTGTCTGCAAAAGAAAAGATGATAGCTGCCCTGACTGGTTCACACCACCTGGGGACGGGGAGGGGGATGGATTGTAGGGATTTAAAACTGCCGGTGCTCTACCTGCACAGGAAGACTTGGTCCTTCGAGCTGTAACCACACATGCACTCACTGTCCTCTTCCTCTCTAATCTCTTTATCACCAAACGGGGCTGTTTACCCACCCCTTTTTTTTTGAGACAGGGTCTCCCTATGTAGTCCAGGCTGGGCTTGAACTCACTATGTAGCCCAGGCTGACATAAAATTTGCTGAAATCCTCCTGCCTCAGCCTCCCAAATGCTGGGATTATAGGTGTGTGCCACCACACTTAGCTATCACCCCATTTCTTCTGCAGGGCAAGTGAGAAGATGACAACAACATCCCAGTATGAAGGAGGAGAACCCAAGTAATGGATGAGCCAAGCTAGGGCTGAGATATGGAGAGAAGGACCCCAATTCCTTCTGCGACTCCCACGCCTGGGAGAAGCCATGAAGCCCTCTCCTCCTGACCCTCCTTCTCAGTATGGCAGACAGGAGCTGCCACTAATCAGGGCTCCCGAACCAGACTGATCATGGGGACATTTAGGACACATTTAACAACTGGATTCTGGGGTTCTACTTCCTCCCATCTCATTCTAACTCATCCAGTAAGGGCAGATCCAGGCTGAGTCACGAGGTGATCAGTGCCACCCCAACCCGGCCTGGGTCCCATCCAGCTCTCCACGGGGACCCCGTGAGTTGCCCGAGTGGCAAGGCCCATCTCGGGTGGCATGAGCCCCTGGCAGCAGGGAAAAACTGGAGCGGGCCTGGGTCACCTGATGGGGCACTGCTTGGCCCGAGCTCCCTTCTTGGGTATCAAGATCAGGGGAAGGCTCGGGAAGAGGTGTCCCGGGCAGCAGAGTCACCTCGAACGCTGTCCAGGGCCAGGGACACTGGGGCCACAGGGGAACACACCCCAGACCCCAAATCTAAATGCGGCCTAGGCTCCTGCAGCCACCACACATCTCACAAGCCCTAGTTTATCTCCTTCCCCACCTGTCAACCTGGCAGGGAGTTCTTCCAGGCTGCCACAGGTCTTATTCCTCTCTGTGCGCCCGGGCAGGCCCTGGCACACCACTGCTGCAGGCTGAATATTTCATGACTAAGGGAGAGGGAGTAGCACTTACCACGTTACCATGGGGTCAGAGGAGGACTGATACACCCACGGGCCACGAGGGAGAGGCGTGTGCTCACCCCGAGCGGGGAACCATCACCCACTGGAGGCTGAGCCACACACTGGCAGGGCTACATTACTCTCGGCACCCTGGCCCCCTTTGAAATGCTAAGGAGTTAGAGAGCTACAGGGCCTCTTCCTAGCAAATTTTCTCCCCCATGTCTCACGTGTGCACATGTGCAAACACACACACACAGATTCGTCCTTCAAAAAACGGAAGGTTCCTTTCTTTCTTCTTTTTTTTCTTTTCTTTTGGTTTTTTTTTTTTTTTCTTTTTTCATGCAGGGGATTGAACTCGGGACCTTGCGCTTGCGAGGCCGGCTCCGGAACCACTGAGCTAAATCCCCGGGGCCTCTTTTGTTTTCTTTACTACTGGAGATGGAACCCAGGCGACTCTGCCACTGAGCAGCTCCTCCTCCTCCTCCTCCTTTTCCTCCTCTTTTTTTAATTTTTATTATTGGTACCGGGGATCGAACTTGGGTCCTTCCACTTGTGAGGCAGGCGGCGGAACCACTGAGCTAAATCCCTGGCCCCTCCTCTTCTTTTAAATTTTTTTATTTTTGAGATAGGGTCTTACTACATAGTTCAGGCTGGCCTTGAACTCATGGTGATCCTCCTGCCTCAGCCTCCTGAGTGCTTCGATGATGATGACAGGTGTGCTCCACCACTCCTGGCCAAAATTAGTATTACTGATAGTGGCTTGATCTTGTATTACAGACCCTGAATTACAAAACACCTATGTGGCATGCTTGCTAAAAATACCCAACCCAAATATTGTTTCAGGAAACAATCAGACACACCCGGAATGTTGACATTCACAGACCAGTAGTCTTGCCGCTGAAAAACTCCATGATGGTTTCATAACTACCTCGTTCCTAGATCAAATCCCCTCCTGCTTCAGATACCTAAAGGGAACTTGGTTTTGCTGACCACATCCACCTCAGGACCTCACTGCAGAGCGAGGAGGCCTCTCTCAAGAAGGCAACTCCCTACAGAAAGAGTTCCACTGAAGAACAAAATAAACAATGGAAAACGTGGAGACAGAGCTTTCGCAAACGGGCAGAGGACCAAGAGATGACGGGGGCAGGGAGATGTAGCAAGAACGAAGATGCGTGGTGTGTGTGCCACAATGAGTGTAATCAGCATGCACTGTAAACATGTACCAATAAAAGTTTTTACAAATTATGATTCCCAAACTCTGCCCATTACTGGGTACCAAAAAGTTCAACAGGAGCTGGTGGTGACAGGCAGTTCCCGGTCCTGAAGCACAGGCTGCTCTGGGAGTGTCAAGTTGCTGGGTGGGATGCCACCCCCAGTCCACATGATCCCTGTGCCCACCTCACCGAGGCCGCACCCCTGGGGGTGCCCAGGCCAGGCCACTGCCCCTCGAAGCAGACCTAGCACCCGGCAGCAGAGGAGCAACATTTGCAGTACCGGTCCAGTGCCCCACATCCACCTGGCACTGCCATGGGACACAGGAGCATCTGGTCACCCTCCTGGCTCAGGTCGGGGGCTTCTTTGCTGCCAGACCTCTTGGAGTCGGGGCAGAAGGGTCAGCAACAGTGAGTCCAGCACAGCCAGCCCCTCCCAGGAGCACCGGAGGCCCCTGGAACCCAAGAGGCCTGGTGTGACTGCTCTGTCTCACCAGTTTCAAACCCATCCCAGGCACCTAAGGGCCTCACTAGGCTTTCTTGTTTCCCCTGGGCCTCTGGATCTGTAGCCAAGGCTCCCAGGGATCTCTAAGCCTTCTCTGCCCCCTGCCCTCAACTCACCTGTGGTCCAGCACCAGCAGGCCCCGCTCCTGCAGCCCCTTCACCTCCTCGCTTGCTCCAAACACATCCCACAGGGTCAGCTGGGGCTCAAACTGCTGCCAGTGCTAGTAAAGCAGGGGCAGAGGTAATGAGACAGCTCAGGTCCAGTGAAGGGGGACAGAGGGTCCAGCCTGGCCCAGGGATGCTCAGGAACACCAAGACAGGTCCGTGGGCCAGCGGGGAGGCGGGCACTTTTACCCACACTGCACTTTCAGGCCAAACCCAGCTCCTGGCAAGCCAGGTCTCCTTCCTCACTTCTGCCGTCACCTCTCTCCCTCGGCCTGGCAGGTTCTGGCCCCAGCCAGAGCTGCATGGCAGTGACTTCACCCACAGGGACCCTGAGTCTGATGGAATTATCTAGCAAGCTTCCTAGCTGAGTATGGTGCTGCTTAACACATGGGAAGCCCTTTGTGGAGTCCATTCCCTCACACAACTGAGAAAACCAAGGAGCAGAGCTAGGGATTTGTGTCCAGTGGTGCAGCAGAACTGGGACCAGAACCGAGTCTCTGCAGCCCTAGTCTAGGTTCTCACCATTGCCCCACACCACCTACAGCTTCACAGCAGGCAGCTGGACCAAGGCCCAAACTCTAGGAATGGGGGAGGCGTGCGTGTGCGCCTCCGTGTGCACGTGCAGGTGTAGTGAGGAAAGAGAGAGTGGCTGATTGCCCTGCAAGACGCAGGAGGAGCAAAGGATATGCCCTTACCTGGTGCGTGATCCCCACATCAGTGCGGAGCCCCATGACCAAAACCTCCTCCAGCCTGAAAGAAAAATCACCAAGGGTCTTGGAGAGGAGATCTGGCCTCTCCCACTTTTCAAACTAGATGCTGGGATGTGTTGATGGGGATCCTGGAGTATGGGGCAGGGCGGGGGTGGGGTTGGGGGCCAGGCCAGAAACACAGAGGAATGTGGGGAAGTGCTGCTTCCTAGCAGGAGAGACCCGGGGATGCTCACAGCTCCAACTCGCCCAGGGGGATGCGCTTCCGGGTGCCGTGACTGAAAAGCATCACCTCCTTCATCCAGTTGTCAGGCTCCAGTGTCTGGATCCGAGCCTCCCGGGTGTGGCCCCCAGACGCCTGGGGCACAAATCGCCCATGAGCACCTGATAACCACAGCAAGAATTAACACTATGAACTTATAGACTTGGACCCATAGGTTCTCTCTAAGTGTGGTCTCTACCGGAAGCATTTATCAAGCTGGAAATGTCCATTCTCAGAGCCTACTCTACCCCTGACCCAGCAGCAATTCTGTGGGCACCTGTCCCCCATTCCAGGTCTTCACGAGCCCTCCAGGTCCCAGAGCCCCAGAACCCCAGAACCCCAGAGCCCCACAGGATTGCAAGCACCATGCATGCACACTGGAGAGTTCCACCAGGCGGGAATTCTTTTGCTGCGCTTTAGGTATGAGGAAATACAGGCTTGGAGAGCTAAGCAGGTGGCCCGAGTTCACCCCGTGACATTCCTCTCCTGAGTCATCCCTCTTGTCACTCACAGAGGACTCACCAGGCCCCACGCCAAGGTACTGACCGCACTGCCAGTAAGTCCAATTGTGGGTGCTGAGCGCCCCCTGTGGGGAAGGAGGGCGGTGAGCACGGAGGCAGGAAAGAGCCCAGCCGGGACTTCCCCCGGGGCGGGGAAGGGTGCAAGCCCTGGTCAGCCCTCGGCCTCCGGACTCCCGACTCACATGGCGCGCGAAGCTGGAGACCTCGTACTGGCGGAAGCCGGCGGCCCGCAGCAGCGAGCGCCCCTCCGCGTACATCGCTGCCGCCAGCTCGGGGTCGGGGCCGGGCACGGCGCCGCGCTGCACTCGGGTGAAGAGCGCAGTGCCGCGCTCCAGGGACAGCTGGTACAGGGACAGGTGGTCATCGCAGTGGCGCAGGAGCTCCCGCAGCTGCCCGAGCCATGGCCCCAGCCGCTGCGCGGGCAGCCCAAACATCAGGTCCGCCGACACGCGGCCCGGGAAGAGGCGCCGCGCCGCCGCCAGCGTCCGCAGGCCGTCCCGGGCCGAGTGCGTGCGGCCCAGCAGCTGCAGCTCCGCGTCGTCCAGGGACTGGGGAGAGAGGGGGGAGCATCCTGACGGGGTCACCTGACACGGGACACAGACACGCAGACCCCACCTCTCCGCGCAACAGAGGGCAGGGAGCTGGAGTCGGGGAGGGGGAAGGCCAGGCCAGAACCCTGACAGAGCTGCTTTTCACTGAAGGGTGAATCTAATCCTCATCCAATCTTAGCTCCTTTTCTTCCTCTTCTTCCAGCCTTTTAAAAATTTTTTACTTTGAGACAGGGTCTCACTGAGCCACTAAATTGCCCAACCTGGGCTTGAACTTAAGATCCTCCTGCCTCAGGCTCAGAAGTACTGAGATGACAGGCCTGCACCACCATGCCTGGCTTCCAGCAATCTCTCGTTTGTTTGTTTTTTGGGTACCGGGGATCCAACTTGGGACCTTGCACTTTCAAGGCAGGCACTGGAACCACTGAGCTAAATCCCCGGCCCTGTTTTGGTTTTTGGGGGTTGTTTTTAAGTTATAGAAATAAACTTTATTTTTAATTTTCAGAAGTATAAAAGATATAACACTTTGTATAAATTGTTAACAATTTAGTTGATACCTAGTTAATCTCACACAGCATTATTTTTTCCTTTTCTTGAAAACTTATACTTGCATCCTTTAAAAGACAGACTAACAGGGCCAGAGATTTAGCTCAATGGTTCCAGCACCTACCTCGCAAGCTCAAGGTCCCAAGTTCGATCCCCAGAACCAAAATAAAATAAAATAAAAGACAGACTAACATATTAGCATTTAGTAAGTTATTTGAAGAACAACATTCTAGAATATCCATGTTTGTCATGACACTTGAAATATGTTTACTATATTAATTTAAGTCATGTATCTCAGAAGTAACAATTACAATCATTAGTTCTCTAACCTTTAGGTCTGAATAAAACCTATGACTTTTCACAATGAGAAAGCAGAAAATAATACAAGAATCACATGGAGCTAACCTGAAATCATTTAATTCTCTCGGGCCTTTAAGAGACAGGGCCTGGTGGGATGTTATTACTGGACCCTTCCATTTTCTGGATCTCGCTATGTAATTCAGGCTGGCCTCGAATTCACAGTAATCCTCTTGTCTTGGCCTCCCAAGCGCTGGGGTTACGGGCATGCGCTGCCAAACCCTGCTCATAAATTAAATAAATTTAAATAGCCATATTTCAAGGGCTCACTAGCACGTGGCTGGTGGCTACTGTGTTGGACAGCAGGGTTACAGATATTCTACCCCTCAATGCCTAAATACTGAATGAAGTACTTCCTAAGGACATCTCTTACATAATCCAACCTAGTTATGGTGTTCAGGAAGTGTAACACCGATACGACACCATTAACGCATACACAGTCACATCCATATGGCCAGTGTCCCAATAAGGTCACCTGTAGTAGTTCATTTCCTCCTCCCTCCCCAACCAGGGCTCACATGCTACATTCAGCTGTCATTGTCACTGTAGTCTCCTTTAATCTACTCCAGATTCTCTGCCTATTCCTTGTCTTTTATGACACTGACATTTTCAAAGAGTACAGGCCAGTTTTTGAAAATGTCTCTTAATGAGTAAGTTGTAGAGATCAAGTGCACAACATCAGAGTGACAGGTAACACCTCTCTCCTCTCTCTTTCCCTCTCCCTGTCCTGTGGCTTGAACCCAGGGCCTCATGCATGCCAGCTAGGAAGAATCAGAGGTTTACCTTTCTCTCTAGTTAAAAAATCTTCAGTGGCTCCCCTATCACTCAGGACAAGTTCCAAAGTCCTCGGTAGGAGCTAATGGCCATCAGGCGCTGCTTAGCAGCTTTGTGTCCAACCTCTCAAGTCACAAGGAATGATTCACAGTCACCCCAAAACACACAAGGCTCTTCTACATCCTGTGTCTTTTCCTCCAACACCGCCTCATTCAAATGTCACCTGCTCCAGGAAGGCTTCCAGAATTTCATCAGACTGAGTGGCCCTTTCTGCTGGACTCTGAAAGCCTCTCCTAGAGACCGCTTTACAGGCAGCATTTACTATCTGCAATTATCTGGCGACCTGCCTGCCTCCTCTGTGTCTTCGTCATCTAACAAATCTTAGCCAGGTGTGGTGGTGCACACCTGTAATCCCAGCACTCTGGGAAGTTGAAACAAGAGGACTGAAAGTTCGAGGCCAACCTGGGTAACTTAAGTGACTTAGCAAGACCCTGTTTCAAAAGTAAAAATAAAAAATGGTGTGGAGCCGGGCATGGTGGCATAGGCCTGTACTCCTAGCATTCAAGAGGTTGAGGCAGGAGGATGGCAGCCAGTTCCAGGCCACCCTGGGCTACCTAGTGAGTTCAAGGCCAGCCTAAAGTACATAGGCAGCTGGATGCGGTGGTGCAGGCCTGTAATCCTAGTACTTCATGGGCTGAGGCAGGAGGATCACCACAAGTTTGAGTCTAGCCTGGGCTACGTAGTAAGTTCTACATAGAGTTCAAGACCAGCCTGGACTGCATAGAGAGACCCTGTCTCAAAACAAACAAACTAAATAAATAAAATAAAAACTAAACTACATAGCCAGACTCTGTCTCAAACAAAAATAAATAAATGCTCAGTGAACAAATGCCACGTTAGGGGAGACAACCTTGAAGGCTGGGTGCCTGGGGATGAGGGATGGGGGTATACCTGGAGGCCAATGGACAACCTGTTGACTCCTGCTGCCCCGAACTCCACCAGCCTGGAGCCTGGAGCGGAAGTGGGATTCGCTTCCAAGGTGACTTCCGCATCCACAGGCAGGTGAGCCGCCTTCGCCACCGCCTCCAGGATGGTGGCCACGGTGTGGGGACTGGCCAGGCTAGGGGTGCCCCCGCCGAAGAACACAGACTCCACCCTGGGGGAAGAGGACGGAGGTGAGACCTGACCCGGGCGAGGGGCGAGGCCTGGGATGCCCGCACCTGCCCGTGCACTCCCAGGATGCACCTGCGAACTCCGCTGAGCCGCAGCAGAGTGCTCGCCTCAGTCACCAGGCAGTGCCGCAGGGCCGCCTCGTGCACACCGCCGCGCGCAACGTACTTGTTGAAGTTGCAGTAGCTGCAGCGCTTCTCGCAGTATGGCCACTGGGGACAGGAGACGGGGATGTTAGGGGGTGAGTGGCCCTGGGCTGCCCAGCTACTTCGAGGGTTCATCACACACATCCCCATCCCCATCCCAGGGCCGGTCAATATCAACAGTGGCTGCGACATCTAAGCCACTCTATTCCCCAATCAGGAGGCGCTGGAATTATGATGCCCACTTCAATATGAGAAACAGGCTCAGGCCGGGTATGGTGGTGCGTGCCTGTCATCCCAGCACTCGGGAGGCTGAGGCAGGAGGATTGCTGTGAATTCGAGGCCAGCCTAGACTATCTAGTGAGTTTAAGGCTCTGTCTCTGAAAAAGAAAATTTGAAACAGGCTCCGAAGGGAGGTCTCTTGGTCAAGGTCACCGCGCTGATGAGTATCAGAGACTCTGAGTCTCTGAATCAAAGACCCGGGCACCGGGAATGGGGGGAAAAGAAGCAAAATATAACAGGTACAGGTACAAATTCCCAGTGATGAATGTTATCATTATGTATATCTAAAATGTACCAATAAAATTAATTTTTTTAAAAAAGACCAGGGCACCAGGGGTCACAGCGAGACAATCGTCACCAGGTTCCCTTGTGCCGCGGCTCCGCCTCCTCCCCGCCCACTCACGTGCACGTAAAGCGCCGCGCGCCTGCTTGCGGGCTCGGGACTCGGGCACCCCTCCGCGCTGTCCACGCGGCGGCGCCCCTGGGCAGCCCTGGCAACTGCCACCAGGCCGCGGGCCCGGGGGAGGACCATCGCGCCCAGCCAGGCAGGGTTCCGAGCCGATCCGCGCCCCGGGGCCCACGGTGCATACAGAGCGGGCCGCGCAGATCCCCGGCGGAAGGAAGAGAGGAGGCGGGAGAGAGAGCGACCCGGAGCTCCGGTCTGCGGCGCCACCTGGCGGACGCGGACGCCGGTGCGCTCACCGCAGCCGCAGTCTGGACTTCCCTAGGACTTGGGCTGCTGCAGGGCCGGGCTTGGGCACCCTGCGCCAGGGCCCGTTCGGCCAGGAGCTCTTAGTGCATTTACTTCCTTCGCATTCTCTGGCTGGCTCAGAGTTGGGCTCCGGGGACAACGAAGTGTATCAGATCCGGACACAGTCTGATAGCCCAGAGGCAAACCAACAAGTCAGGGCAGGCAGACAACACGGTAATTCAAAGCCTCCTGGGTGGCCAGGGCTGGGAGGTGGTCTCTTCCAAGAGCCGTGTTGAGGGTGAGGAATTCATGGGCTGGATTTTATATTTCATTTTTATCCATTCATTCATTCATTTTTGCATAATGGGGATTGAACCCAGGGCCTTCACACTGAGCTACAAACCAGTCCTTTTTATTATTTATTTATTTTGAGACAGTGTCTTGTTAAGTTGCCCACACTGGGCCCAAACTTGTGATCCCCCTGCCTCCGTCTCCCTGAGTATTGAATTACAGGGACACACCACGATGCCTGGTTTGGGGCTGGATCTAGAAGGAATGGAAAATTCCAAGGGGAATTGACTGAGATTTCCAAGCCAGGCCAACCCAGACACATACTGGGAGGAGTCAGAGTTGGTGTGTGCAGGAAAGGCGAGGTGCATGAAAAGTGCTGGGAAAGTGGCCCCTGAAGAGCTGTCCCCCAGAGTGGAAAATTCATGGGCTGCAGTGTGTCCCCGTAATCCCAGCTACTCAGGAAGCTGATGCAGGAGGATTGCCAAGTTTAAAGCCAGTCTGGGCTACACAACAAGGCCCTATTTCAAAAACAGTAGAGGAGTTAGCCAGCATGGTATGCACACCTGTAATCCTAGCACTTGGGAAGCTGAGGCAGGAGGATTGCAAGTTCAAAGCCAGCCTGGGCTACATAGCAAGACCCTGTCTCAAAATAAAAAATAATAAAAAGGGCAGAGGTGTGCTCAACGTGAAGGCCCTGGATTCAATCCCCAGTAACTCACACAGACACACAGAGTTAAAGATCCTGGGCTTTGGAGTCTGCCAGTGTGGGACAGCTTACCAGGTGGCCTGGGACAGTCCCGGTTCTCGCCCCCCTTTCTGTCTTGTGACTCTGAAGAATAACTGTAGAATGTGCTGAAGTACAACATCTTGAGGTAAGGAGGAACTGGCTGGGACAGTCAGGCTCTGTCCCAATCACCCCTGGATACAATGTGCCCTTCAGTGTGAGCCCTACAGGTCACATGGTCCCGAGATGCACTGTTTTCCAAGGGCGGGCTGGTTTCCAAGGCCCTTCAGCTGCAGAGTAAGTGGGGCACACACAGATGAGGCTCCATCCACACCGGGCAGCTTTGGAGGACAGGCTCAAAATAAATCCTGGGCTCCTGCTATCCCTGGCTGCTTATCTGTAATAATACACTGGCTGTGTGTGTAGGTTCCTGTCTCCCGGGTCTCAGGCTGATAACCAGGCCAAACCCATCTCAGCCTCCAAGCAGCTGGATGACAGGCATGTCTAATCCCAGCTGTGTGACTTTGGCCACATCTTCCTTGAAGTGGGGCAGTGCCAAGAATGAAGCTTCCTTCACTGCTTGATCAGTCCTTGATCTCGTTTATCAACCTATGATTCTCAGAGAGAAGAAGGACCGGTTTGGGTCAAAATTGGTAATAGTAAGGGCTGCAGGCAGGAGGAGAGTTCCTCTCTTCCAACTGGGAACAGAAACTGAGGGAAAACCTGATAAACCCTCTTGCCTTGCTTGCTTTTAGTTTCTTGCTTTGTCTGGAGACAAATTCTCGCTCTGTAGTTCAGCCTGGCCTTGAACTCTCAGAAGTCCTCCAGCCTCAGCTTCTCGAATGCTGGGATCACAGGCGTGTGTCACCACGCCCACCTGGTGGACTTTTAAAATCGCCAATTTTGAAGCAGCATGGTGCCACATTCCTACAGTCCTTCTTGGGCTGTTGATGCAGGAATGCGCGGACCCAGGAGTTTGATACTACCCTGGCCAACACAGCAAAACCTCAGCCCCATCACTAAACCGAGTGCATGTGGCTGAGCAATACGTTATTAGTCCCCTCCTAGCTCTGCTGTAGTGACATCTCTGACCTGTGGTCATGCTGCTAACAGTCACTGAGGGTTACTTTTCAGGGACCTGAAAAGTACTTGGGCCTGGGCCAGTGTCAGCTGGGTGAACTTTTGGTATCAGGTGCCCAACAAAATGCCACCCCAGATCACACAGAGGCCACCCTTCTCCAAAACGCCCAGTGAGGCAGGGAGGTTGATTACACATCTGCCTCTAATCACCATGTCCTGACCCTAAATCACCCCCTTCTTCAATCCACCCTTTGGGAGGAAGCTGAAGCCTTTTATGCAGTTTCTCTAGAGAAGGGATACGGTTCGCAGGTGGCCGGTATGAGATTGTTTGTTTTTGTGAAGGCCAGTGAGTACTCCAACCCTGTGAATCTAAACACAGAAGTGATTAAAAAAACAAACAAACTTCTGTTGATCTACATGTGGGTTTTGTTATGGCCGATTCATGCTGCCAGTTATGGCCACGGACTCCAGGCCCTGGGGAATGCTGGGGATGGGGGACTGTCCAGGTTACTCAGGCAAGAAGTGAGAAAACAAATCCAGATCTGAGGGACAGAGTTTCCATTGTGAGGGAAGCTTTTTCTTTAATCCACTAAGCAGCTGCTACCATGCTTAGGTGCCTCATAAATCTACTTTCTCTTCTGCAAAGCTTGTCATTTTGGAGGTTGGCACGGAGTGACAATACTCACACCTCGTGAAAGCCAGCTGTTTTTTATTTCTTGAGTCAAGGTATAGCCTGATTTATCTGTAGGGAAGCCCTAGATTTAATGATCAAAAAGTAAAATAGAGGGCCAGGGATTTAGCTCAGTGGTTTTGCTGCCTGCTGCGCAAGCGCAAGAACCCAAGTTCGATCCCCAGTACCAAAAAAAGTAAAATAGAAGACAATAAAAATTGGGCTGATTGGGGAGGAAGGGTGGTGATAATTAGAGGGTTTAGGGTTTCTTTTTGAAGTGATAAAAATGTTTGAAATTGGCTTTGGCTATATATATGAATATACTAAAAACCACTGAAAAATTGGATACTTTAAATGGGTAAGGTGAGCCAGTCCATTGATGCATGCCTGTAACCCTAGCTACTCAGGAAGCTGAGGCAAGAGGATCTCAAGTTCAAAGCCAGCCTAGACAACTTCATAAGACCCTGCCTAAAAAACAAGTTTAAAAATGGGCGAATTGGGTAGTATGTGAATTATATCTCAATGAAGCTGTTATTTTTAAAAAGAATGTTTCCTGCTGGACTAATCTGGCAAGAGTAGGGGAAAGAATTAAGTAAGGAAAGTCTACAAAAGAAAAAAGTGAGGTGGAAACTCAAAGGGATGAGGCAAGGGTCACATTAAGTGGCCAATGCACGGCAAAGAACTCGTGCACAATCACACGGGTCTCTTCCCCCTCTACCCTGCCAGCTACCGACAGAGCACGCCAGCAGAGCTCAGGCACACGGATCTGTGCCCAGGCACCAAGACCCGGGGACATGGGAGGGACGAGTCGGGCCCGGATGGACCCCTTCTCTGATTCACAGTTTCAGGTGCTCTTCCATCCGCTCTCGGAGTTTGAATTTCTGGACCTAGATGAAGGACAAGGACAATGAGGCTGGGGCCGAGCACAGTGGGCGCCCAGACATGGCAGTGTGTCTAGGTCCGGAGGCAGGGGGATTTCTTAGGCTTTTAGTGTTAAGATCAAAAAAGTCCAGGGTAGGGCCGGGGATTTGGCTCAGTGGTTCTGCTGCCTGCCTTCCAAGTGCAAGGTCCCAAGTTTGATCCCCAGCACCAAAAAAAAACAGTCCAGGGTAGGCCAGCAAAGGTGGTGCATGACTGTATCCCAGCCGTTATGAGGCTGAGGCAGGAGGATTGCCATGAGTTCAAGGCCAGCCTGGGCTACACAGTGAGTTCAAGGCCAGCCTGAACTGCACAGCGAGACCCTGTCTCAAAAAAACAAACAAAACATCCAGGGTAAACCAGGATGAGGTGACTGGTTGGTCACCCTATTCCCAGCCAGTGTCTCCTGCTCATCGTTGAGCGAGGCTGAAGTGGGGCACCTGGGTCCCTGACGCACCTTTCCTGAGATGGTGAGGGGGTAGTCGGTGACAAACACGATGTAGCGGGGAATCTTGAAGTGGGAGATCTGCAGGGCAGACAGGTAACGCATGAGGCCATGCAAGGTCTGAAGGTGGAGGTGGGGAATCAGGCTCCCCAGGGCAGAGCTGCTCACCCACCTTCCCTTTGCAGAAAGCTTTGATCTCCTCCTCCGTGGTGGTCTCCCCACTCTTCAGCCGGATGCACGCACAGATCTCCTCACCCATCCTCTGGTCCTTTACTCCCACCACCTTCCAGGGGCAAAGATGAGCATCAGACACCATGGTCTCCCAGCACTTCCTATTTTGGGGTCCTGCCCAGGCTGCTGCCCGGCCAGTGCCTCACCTGCACCTCCTGCACCTGCGGGTGCTTGTGGAAGAAGTCCTCCAGCTCCGCAGGGTAGATGTTCTCACCGCCCCGGATGATCATGTCCTTCGAGCGCCCCACGATCCTGCAGAAGCCCTCCTCATCCATGGTGGCGATGTCTCTGTAGGGAAAGCCTGGGAATGGCCTCTCTCTGCCTCTGCTTCATCTGCTGGTTCATTTCCTCGATTGTGCTAACATTTATTGAGCACCTACTACATACATGTCCCTCTGTGCTCTAGACTCTGGGATACACAGCAAGAACGAGACACAGCCCCTGGACTTTACAGTCCAGATGAGCAGACAGAGAAAAGCAAGCCAGGACAGTCCCTATCACATGCCTCTCTCTGTCTGTCTGTCTCTGTCTGTCTGTCTCCCCACCCCCCTTTCTGTATCTATAATATTATTTCTTGTCTGGTTCTTTTTTGTTTGTTTGTTGAGACAGGGTCTTGCCATATAATCCAGGCTGGACTTGAATTTACTGTGGAGCCCAGGCTGTCCTCAAACTCTCAGTGATCCTCCTGCCTCAGCCTCCTTAGTGCAGGGATGACAGACAAGCGCCACCATGCCTGGTCTGCTTCTTTTTTATCATCAGCTCTTAGCTAAATATTTCCAGAGACCTTCTCTGACCACTCAGTCTACAGAAAGCTTTCCCGAGCCCTCTACTACCAAAGCTACTTTTTCTCCCATAATACCCTTGAGTGTGTATGGTTTTTTTCAGTACTAGGGATTGAACCCAAAGTCTTCACAGTAAGCTACATCCCCAGCCCTTGTTATTTTTTATTTTGAGACAGGGTCTTGTTAAGTCTCTAAGACCAGGCTTCAACTTCGATCCTTCTGCCTCAGCCTCCCAGAGTGCTGAGGTTATAGGTATGTGGCCCTACACCCAGCTTTTAATTTTTTTGTTTTGTTTTATATTTTGAGACAGGGTCTCGCTATGTAGATCAGGCTGGCCTTGAACTCACTACGGAACGGAACCCAGGCTGGTCTGGAACTCATGGTGATCCTCCTGTCTCAGCCTCCCGACGGCTGGGATACAGTCATGCACCACCATTGCCGGCCTACCCTGCTCAGCCTCCCATGTGCTGAGTTTACAGAGATGTCCCACCACACCAGCTCTTTTAATTTTTATTTATTTATTTATGTATGTATGTATGTATGTATGTATGTATTTTGCGGTTCCGGGCATCGAACTTAGGACCTTGCACTTGCAAGGCAGGCACGGTGCCACTGAGCTAAATCCCTGGCCCTTATTTATTTGTTTGTTTGTTTATTTATTTATTTTGAGATAGGGTCTCGCTATCTAGTCCAGGCTGGCCTCAAACTCATAGCAATCCTCTCCCTCAGCCTCCCAAGTGCTGGGCTTACAGGTGTGTGCCACCACACCCAGCTCCTTTTAATGTTTTGATATGTGAAATTATCTGGCTTTCTTCCAGTTGTGATGGTTCACATGTATAATCCCATCTCTTGGAAGGCTGAGGCAGGAGGACTCCAATTCAAGGCCAGCCTAGACTGCATAGCAAGACCCTGTCTCAAACCATCCCTCGCCCCTCAAAAAAAGAAAAATAAAAAAAGAAATTATCTGTCTGCCTTTCCCAGACCAGTGGGAAGTCATGTTGCTTCCCACTGGGTGCCCAGGCCGGGGACAGTGCTGGCAAACGGGGATGTCATGGGAACATGCTGAGCGAGCCAATGAGAGGCTGGAACCTGGCTCCGATCTTGGGGTGTAGGGGTGGCGCCCTGTCCTCACATCCTGCCTTAGTGCTTGTTGTGGTTCCCCACACTGTTCACATTTTTGGAAATTAAGTCCTTGGGATGGGCGGGGCCCTCTCAGCAGCCCACCCACCTGTGCTAGTTTAAGGCTCAGCTCAGCCTCGGACTCCCCCTCTGCTACAGCAGCAGCCGAGCCCAGCCCCCGGCTCACCCTGTGCGGTACCACTTGTCTTGCCCGACCACCTCGGAGGTCTTGTCCGGCTCGCCCCAGTAGCCCTGCATGATGCAGTAGCCGCGGATGCACAGCTCCCCCGGTGTGTTCAGCGCTGCCAGCTCCCCGGTCTCCATGCTCACGATCTGGGCCTGGGACAGGGCAGCTTCAGGCCGGGCAGCGCTCGGGAATGGGGGTCCTTTGCCTCTCTCCCCACTAAGGAGGGCCCGGCTCTGCCCATCGGGCTCAGGCAAGGGAGTGGGCTCACCAGCAGGCACCGACTAGAGCTAGGCACGAAAGCCCAGTGGAGCCCTGGGCAGGGGGTGCTGAGGACACAGTGGGCAGGGAGCTGTCACAGAGAAGGAGGCCTGCGCGGGGCCAGGCCAGCAGCAGAAGGGAGGGCATCTACTCTCCCTTTCCTTAAGCAGCAAACAGAGAAGCCAGAGAGGGTGGGGTATGGCAGTACCATGTGAACGGGGGCCAGAGTCTGAGAGCCCAGTGCCAAGCGGTGCTGAGACTCTGTGCCTCGGTGTCTGACCTGGGGAATGGGTACAACTAAGCCTACCTGTCTGCCTTCCAGTGAGGGGCATGCCAGGGAGGGTGGCAGGTGGCTGTTAGACCTAAGTGTGGGCACCCAGCCAGGGCCAGGGGAACTTGGGCCACCTGGCAGAAAGTGCCCGTGTTGAAGTGGGAAAGGAGTCTGGACTGGAAGCTGGACTTCGAGATGTGCTCTGGGGTAAGGTACACAGGACCCCCAAAGGACAGGATGTAGGGAAAACAAGTGTTTATGCCCAGGCCCAGGCAGAACTCTGCTAGAGCGAGAAGGAGGGGCCCATGGGGAAGAAAGAGCTGTGGAGGAAAAATCTGTACCCAGGCTCCTCTCTGAGGCTACCCTGGCTGCCCCGAAACAGACAGTGGGCTTGGCAAAAACACACCTCAGACAGGAAGGGAGCTGCGGAGAGCTCAGCTGGCAGCTGCTCAGGGCTGCTGTCCCAGCTCTTCCCCTCCCGAGCTGCAGGACAGACAGAGCCTGGCCAGCCCCAGCGGAACCCTGCGGCGGGGCTCTGGCATCTCCGGGCTGTGTGCATCTCTAAGAGAGAGCAGCAGATGCCCCAGGGGCGAGAGCAGGGTTCTGGGGGTCCTCGCCCAGGCTCACCTCCGTGTGCGGCATGACCCTGCCCACACTTTCGGCCTTCTGCTCCAGGCTGTCCTCAGGGAAGTTCATGAAGGTCACAGGACTGTTCTCCGTGGTTCCATAAGCAACCTAGGGAGCCCAGAAATGGTGTCTGGGGGGAGTGCGTGGACTGCAGAGGGATGGGGAGTGGCAGGGGTCAGGAGGCAGAGCGCCCCCTCAGATCGATTAGGGGACCCCAGATAGGTCATAAAACTGACAGCAGGGAAGCCATTCTGTCCCTAGACAGCCACACGTCTGCCTGTGGCTCCCGTGCTCCCCCACCCTCAAGCTGCTCCACTTTCCCGATTTCAAGTCACAACATCATCTCCCCTTCCAAGCCAAAGGCCCCATAAACTTGATGGGAAAGCCAGTCTGTCCCAGACACAACACCCTCGCCGAGACCCAGGACAAGTGCCTGACCTTGGGCTGGGTGACCCCCCAACTCTGGAGAGGTTCTGGTAAATTTATTTCCAACGAAATAAAAATATAGCCAGAGCAGGAATCTAAACCGCTTGTGGCATCCCCCCCCCCCCGTTCTTTTTTTAGTGGTTGGAACATCCTGAACAACAGAAAAACCAAAAGCCAATCTAAAACCATCAGGGAATGCTGAGCCGAGGGGGACCCCCAATTCCCGAGGCAAGCAGGGGAAGGGGCTTGGGAGAAAGACCAAGCCCCACACTGGGCGCGGTGCATGGGCAGAGGGGGTGGTGCCCCTGATTCCAACAGATCTTTGCCCATTTCCTCTTCTCCCTGTATCCCTCCTCCCAATAGACACCCCCTTTTCCAGGTGGCCCAGGGCTCACCCTAGGGCCAGACCAGTGACCTGCCTGCTCTCTGTCGTCCCGTGCTCAGGAATCGGGACTGGATGGCTGGCAAGTGGGCACAGGGACCTGGTGCCCGGGGGTAAGGCTGCCCATGACCTAGCGCCTGGCAACCTGGATCCAGCCCCTTCGCCTGTCCTCACAGTCCCCGGGCCACTGCCCAGGTGTGGGCTCTGCCAAGTACACCTCGGCGCCACTAGGCCGCCACCCTGAGACCCCCCGGGGCGGAACCTGACCGCGAGGGGGTGGTGAGGGGTTGGGGATATTTTGGGGAGATTAGGGAGGGCAGTGTTGCCACTGGAATTGGTCAGTGGCTTGTGGTCTCCAGGTGCATTTGCCAGTCTTGTGGGTCACTCCCCTCATTCTTCCATTTCAGCCCTAGGAGAAGGAGGTGGGGTGCAGGGGACAGAATCACACACCTAGGGGGAGGAGAGGGGTCAGAGGTGAGTGAGCCCAGGCTGGGGAAGGTGCTCCCATCTCCTTAGGGTGGGCTCTGGAGTATGAGCCAGAAGGGGGAGCCAGATGCCAGAGCGCACAAGAGCCCCATTAAAGGGCCGACAGATGGCAGGAGATGCATCCGGCTGTCCAGCCATGCTTCCTCCCTCCTGGTCGGGTCACCCCGCCAGTGGGAGGGGGTAGAGACTCAGACTTAAGCAAACAAATAAGTTCTGGGAACGCCTCCCTCTCTCTGGTGCAAACTCGGGACTCCCTCACCCACTATTCCCTCTTCCCCTAAAAACAGTCAAGGAAGAGTGCTGAGAAGCAGCTGCATCCCAGAGGAGGAAGCAAGAAGCAAGGCTGGAAGAAGGCCCCAGGTCCCCCAGCATGGTGGCCACCTGCAGGAAGGGCCCCCCACACCCCTGGCCATCAAGGACAGGATGCACCTCTGGGCGTGAGGGGGTTAAGTCCGGTGGCCTCGCTGCTCCACGTAGTAGCTGGCTAGGCTGCCAGCTGTGGTCAGGGCTGCCGTATAAATAGGGCAGGAGAATATATAGGGCGGGAGACTCAAGTGCCGCCGACAACTTCCTGCTGCCTCCAGCCCGGCATCCAGGCATCCCGGCCATGGCCCGTGCGACGCTCCTGCTCAGCATCAGCCTCCTGGCCGGCCTGCTGCCGGCGCTGGCCGCCTGCCCCCAGAACTGCCACTGCCACAGTGACCTGCAGCACGTCATCTGTGACAAGGTGGGGCTGCAGAAGATCCCCAAGGTGTCTGAGAAGACCAAGCTGCTCAACTTGCAGCACAACAACTTCCCGGTGCTGGCTGCCAACTCGTTCCGCACCATGCCGAACCTGGTGTCGCTGCACCTGCAGCACTGCCAGATCCGAGAGGTGGCCGCTGGTGCCTTCCGGGGTCTCAAGCAGCTCATCTATCTGTACCTGTCCCACAACGACATCCGCGTGCTGCGCCCTGGCGCCTTCGACGACCTGACGGAGCTCACCTACCTCTACCTGGACCACAACAAAGTGACCGAGCTCCCCCGAGGGCTGCTGTCCCCTCTGGTTAACCTCTTCATCCTGCAGCTCAACAACAACAAGATCCGAGAGCTGCGGGCAGGCGCCTTCCAGGGTGCCAAGGACCTGCGCTGGCTCTACCTGTCAGAAAATGCACTCAGCTCCCTGCAGCCCGGAGCCCTGGACGACGTGGAGAACCTGGCCAAGTTCTACCTGGACAGGAATCAGCTGTCCAGCTACCCAGCTGCCACCCTGAGCAAGCTGCGCGTGGTGGAAGAGCTGAAGCTGTCACACAACCCGCTGAAGAGCATTCCCGACAACGCCTTCCAGTCCTTCGGCCGCTACCTGGAGACCCTGTGGCTGGACAACACCAGCCTGGAGAAGGTGAGTGCCCGATGGCAGAGCTCTGGCCTGGCTCCCTGCGCCCTGCCTGGAGGCCTGGGGGCCAGGAGCCAGCTGGGCACTGTGCTGTGCCCTCCGATTCCCTGTGGCTTAGATCTCTGCCCACCCCGTGTCCTGTCACTCACCCCATCCCCCAGCATCCTAATCCCTGTCCAGCTTTCTTGTCTCAGCCAGCTGAATCCTCCTGGGAAAAGTGGGAGCTGCCCTGGCCCCACAAATGGCCCCTTAGGAGGCATCCATCCCCTCAAGCTCTCAAACCCCACCTAGAGTGCCAGCCACCTCTTCTGGTGGAGCCTTCCACCCCTCCTCTGGGCTCCGCCCAGTCTCCAGTACACCCAGCGCCCCATAAAGGGAGGTTTGTTTGCTAAGGAGCTGGGAAAATCAGGCCCACAAAGGGACCCTGTTTCTAGTGGGGGCCAGCCTGTGAGCTAAGGTGGACCGGGAGCCAGGCGAGAGGGAGAACAGATACCCCAGGAAGAGCTCCTCAGCCCAGAGGCCTGGCAGTTGTGCTGCTCCGCCCCTAGCTCCCACCGGTCCACCACACACGTAATACTCTGCATCCTCAGGTGCCTTCCAACTTCGTGGGGAAATCAAGGCACAGGGGCCAAAGGCTGCAGACACGGTACCCAAGTGCTCCATGCAAGAGCAAAGGCGAGCATGCCATTGTTAACCCTTGCCACATGACCCTGGGTTCCCCTCACTGTCCCCCAGACTGCTGGCTCCTCTCTCCCACCCTGTCATCAGACCTGTGTCCTCTGTGTACCTCCCTCATCCTCTGCCCTGCGAACCCCAAGATGCTCATGCGGGGCCACACTGGATGAGACTGGAAAATCACCCTCGCACAGGGGCTTCGGCCGGGTTGGAGAGGGATCAGGACAGTCTGGTTACTAAAGAATGTCACACCCCAGCCGGGCATGGCGGCACACGCCTGTCATCCCAACACTCAGGAGGCCGAGGCAGGAGGATCACCCTGAATTTGAGGGCAGCCTGGGGCCCACAGTGAGTTCGAGGCCAGGATGAACTATGCAGCGAGACCCTGTCTCAGAGAGAATGTCACACCCCAACCCAGGCTGCAGGAGAGGGCACCTCGACCCAGAAACAAGGGCAGATAGATCCCCATGGCAGCAGCCAGCCTTGGAGGGGACAGCCTGTCCAGGCCCCGCCCCAGCTATAAGAGGCAGCCCCCGTGCCCACCAGGGCAGGAGCGGTCTGATGGGCAGAACAGCCTGTGGCTGGTTTGGGGCAAGGGAGGCCAGACAGAAAATGCAGTGCCAGGGCCAAGACATGGGCACCAATAGGACATTTCCTCTGGAGCCACTGACCTGGCTGAAGTCCACCAAGGTGGCTCCACAAATAGAGTCTGGCAGGCATCAAGGAGGCACTGAGAGGGCCAGGGATTTAGCTCAGCGGTTTCGCCGCCTGCTGCGCAAGCGAAAGGACCCGGGTTCGATGCCCACCCCCGGCCCCAATACCAAAAAAAAAGAGGCACTGAGGACAGAGCTGGGGGAAGTCCCGGGACCCTGGGCCCACTGCCCACCCCGCCAAACACTGCCCAGGTTCACCGTGTGCCAGCCTGGGCTTCTGGGGCCAAACTCTGGCTGCATCCCCAGGTCCAGTGTTTGTGCAGGGCGTGGGGTGTGGTCTAGCAGCTACTGTTGACTCCCTAGTGTGCTCCTGGCCAAGGGACAGCACTTTTTCCATTTTGCCATCCGCACATTGGAAACACCTATCTCCAAGGGGGTTGCAGGGATTAGATCATCCAGACAGCTTGGCCAAAGCAGCTTTCTGCTTTGAAACTGCAACTGCAAGCCAGGCTTGGTGGCACGTGCTTATCATCCCAGCATTCGGGAGGCTGAGGTAAGAGGATCACTAGTAGTTCGAGGCCAGCCTGGACTACATAGCATGACCCTGTCTCAAAAGTGGGGGGGGACTGCAACTGCCCAGGTGCTAGTGCTCTGTCCAGGGAAAGACCCTGCCTCTGAGGGACAGCTGGGAGAGGCTGGGCCTGGGGCTGGACGCTCACTCCTGCCCCCCTCGCCTCCCCAGTTCTCAGACAGTGCCTTCCTGGGTGTGACCACGCTGAAACATGTCCATCTGGAGAACAACCGCCTGAATCAGCTGCCCCCCACCTTCCCCTTTGACAACCTGGAGACCCTCACCCTCACCAGCAACCCCTGGAAGTGCACCTGCCAGCTCCGGGGCCTTCGGCGGTGAGAATGCCCCAAGTCATGCCACATGCATCCCTGTTTGATGGCCCTGCACTAAGACTTCCTGGGTGGACATCCTAGACCTACTAATAGGCATGGGAGCGTCAGTTTCCCTGTTTTTATAATGAAGATGAAGCCGGGTGTGCTGATGCAAGTCTATAATCCCAGCACTCTGCTAGGCTGGGGCAGGAGGATTGCAAATTGGAGCCCAGCCCAACTTAGTGACTTAGGGAGAACCTGTCTCCAAAAAAAGGGTGGGGGGGGGGGCTGGGGATGTGGCTCAGAGCTAAGGCCCTGGGTTCAATCAGCTACTGATGGGCGGGGGGAGACACAGGTTCAAGTCTATCCCGGCCTGAGGCTCCCATCCCCTCCCTGCCACTGGCACTGCCACACATTTTCCCACCCAGCAACTCTCTGTCTCTCCAGGTGGCTGGAGGCCAAGACTTCTCGCCCGGATGCCACCTGCACGTCACCTGCCAAGTTCAGGGGCCAGCACATCCGTGACACAGATGCCTTCCGAAGCTGCAAGTCCCCCACCAAGAGGTCCAAGAAAGCTGGTCGTCATTGAACAGGTGGGAGCCGGGCAGGCAGAGCCTCGATTTCACAGGGAGAGGAGGGGACCACCCAGCCCAGGATTCACCATGCCCTCCAGCTCCGTGTGGGCCACTGGGCTCCTGACAGCCATCCCTGCCTCCCTGCAGGTTCCGACCCGGCCAGTCCTGGTGACCGGCCTCTGCCTTCTGCTGGAGAAACTACTGACCTCCCACCGCCACTCCCACCGCCTCCCTCAGCCTCTGCCACCACGTCCTGGAAGGCCGCCTGATGGGCCCAGAGAGGTCACAGACCGCTGCCCCCACCAGCCATCCCGCCCAGCCCCGCCCGGGCTCCTCTCAGAGAAGCCTTTTGCTGACCCCAGACTGAGAGTGAGGTGATCCTCGGACTCACGCTCCCCTCCCCTACCATTTGGAGACAAACATCAGACCCTGTCCCAGCCCAACTCCACCGGCCCCCGCCCGCCAGGACGTCTAACAGGACATCAGGGCTTCGCCGCATAGCCTTCCATACTGCGTTTCTGCCCCAGATTTCTATAAAAATAAATTTATGTCTGTATAACATCAACTCCCCCGTCCCCTCTCTCTAGGCCTTGCCAGGTGCTGGGGAGGTCAGATGTCTCCCGCCTCTGCTTTCCCCAGAGAGGGCCACCTGCAGTCACTGTCATTCTCCTTCTCCTGCCCTTAGCCGGGCTCCGGCCACCACTCACCGCCAGCTCCTTCATATTCATCTTGTTGACGATGGCTCGGATCAGCTCTGGGGGTGCAGGGGAGCCCGCGATCACACCTGGATCAGAGAGAAGCTGACTCGGCCCCCCGCTTCCTTCCACAGGCCCAGCAGATAGATCCCTTTCACCACTCATTCAAGGGGAAAACATTCCCTTCTCTCTCCTGACCCTGGGCCTGTTCTGTACCCCACGCTGGCCTTGGCTTGGTGTCCAGGGACGCTGGGGCTTTGCCTCCTTCTCACCTGTCTTTTTATTTATGTATTTATTTTTGCAACACTAAGAATGGAACTCAGGGCCTTGGCAAGGAGCTACATCTCCATCCCTTTAAAAAAGAATTTTTTTTTTTGAAAGAGGGTCACACTAAATCCCTAAGTTGCTCCATTGGACTTGAACTTATGATTCTCCTGCCTCAGCCTCCCAGAGCGCTGGGATCATCGGTGTGTGCCACTGTGCCCAGCTCCCGTCCACATTTCTATAGTGCCCTTCCTGTTCGTCCCCCACCCCTGACCATTGTTGGCCCCATCCCACCTCCACGTATGGATGAGAGGTCGTAACTGGAGAAGTCTGGCTGGTTCAGGATATCCACGAACATCGTGGGGGTGCCGTACAGAATGGAGCCTCTGTGTAAAGGGGGGGTGGTCTCCACATTAGGCTTGGAGGTGAAGGAAGTCCCACTCCCTCCCACCTTGCCCCACTGTGAAGGCCAAAGCTGAGGGGAACAGGCAGAAGCTCAAGGCAGGACTCCTGGGACTCCCCTACTACCCGGTCCTAGGTCTCCAGGCTGGGGGGACCACATCTTGGGAAGGGGTCAGGGCCCAGGACAGAGGAGTAGGAGGTCTCATCAGCCCACAGGTAGCCTGTCCACCCATGCCCACTTCTCTCTGCTGATGGCTTCCAGCGCCTTCTTGCCACTGAAGCTTGGAGAGGACAGGAGGAGAGTGGAACCATGCAGCATACACACCATTGTGCCCCCCACAGAGCCCAGGCAGTGGTACAGGGGGCTGGGCAGGACCAGCCGCAACTCCTGTGGCGGCTAGAGATGGAGACAGGAGGCCAGGTCTGTCATGGAGTCCTCTGGCCAGCAGGAGGCGCCCAACAAAGCCACCCCACCCAGGTGAGGTCAGTTGTCTGGAAGTCCTGCGAGCAGCTCACCTTCAGGGGCATGCGCAGGCGATGGCCGATCAGGTTGGAGTTGTTCACAATATTGTGATGGGAGAGGGTGGCCCCCTTGGGGCTGCCTGTCGTCCCCTGAGAAGAGAAGCAGGTGACAGCTTGGCTTCCTTCCCATCCTTGGCCACTGCCCAGAGGAGCTCGGGACTGGGAAGGGAGCAGGGGAGTGGGCAGGTCCCGGAGGGTAGGCTGGGGACACAGGCTGCTGTTTGCCAGAGGGTGCTCTCCTGTCCCAGCCCCATGGAAGGGGCACAGGGGCGGGAACCAGGTGCCAGCTGGGCATGGGCCTGGAGACCTGTGCCCTACCGAGGTGAACTGGATGTTGATGGGGTCATAGCAGGACAGGGACTGCTGGGTGTGCTGCAGCTGGGCCAGGTGCTGCTCTGTGCTGCCTGTCGCCACCACCTCATCCAGCAGCAGGGTACCGGGCAGAGGAGTGTCCAGCGAGATGACTGTGGTCAGATCCGGGAGCCTGGGGAGAGCCAGGGTCTGAGGGAGGGCTCAGGGAGAGGCTGGACGCATCCTGAGATTGCCAGGGGATCCAGCCGCCTGTTCCAAGTCCAGGACACACCCACCTCTTACTCTTCAGGGCACCCGGCTGGGCCTTGTCCAGCTCCGGGCAGATCTGCTTCAGGATGTTGTAGTATTCCTGGGTCTTGAATTGCTTGGGGAACGCGAGAGCTTTGCAGCCCACCTGTGGAAGGGGAGCCCCCCTAGCTGTGGTCAGCAGGAAGACCCAAGCTGGGCCTCTGGGAGTCCTCACTATCTCTCCCGAACATGCGAGGTTCCCCTGACACGCACACCCTGCCCTACTGCAAGACAGACACACACGTGGCCATTACCACCCTGACACTCCCAGTGTCCACGCCAGCCTTGGGTGAGCTCCACCCCTCCGTGGAGTGGAGGCCTCGTCCCAGCCACACTGTCTCTGTGGTGTCGCCCAGCATGCCTTCCCCAACCTGGTCAGCTTCTGTAACAGCCGGAAGACACTGCTCCCCCAGCAGGAATGCCTCCTACCTTTTTGAGGACATACTCCAGCTCCATAGCCTGGTAGGCTGGGTTCACAGACACCTGGGGAGACAGTAAGGGTACCTCAGTGTCCTGAGCAGACACTCCACCCTCTGCTTTCAGAAGACACAAGGCAGGACCCCCACCCCCCACCCCCAGCTACTTGGTGGCCCTTTAGGAGAAAGAACTGCTGGGTCTGAAAGCAGCCAGGCACAGTGTGGTTTGGAGCCAAGGAGCCTGGAGCTCCGCTTGAGTGACATCTCCCCCACAGCCCCCCAGTGCCAGGCAGACCCCTCCTCACCAGAACGATGCCCGCCTGGGCAGTGGCCAGCTGCATGAGCACCCAGCCATAGGAGTTGGGTCCCCACATGCCCAGGCGGTCACCTTTACAGAGGCCAGTGCTCAGCAGACCAGAAGCAGCTTTGTCCACCTGGTGCAAATAGATGGGGCACAATGACACAAGGCAAACAGGAAGGGACCCCGACTCCCACCCCCAGTCCTTGCCCCACGTCAGAATCACCAGGGATAAAGGGACAGGGCTGAGCAGGTCTACAGTGAAGCCAAGTCTCCAGGAGCTCCCGAGGCACCCCTCTGCCTCGGCCCGACCCTTCGGCCAGCTCTGGAGGCCTCGGGCAGCCCCAGAGTCAGAGTCACGTGCGCCTCTCCGTCTGCACCCAGCCAGTGCAGCCCGGGAACCAGTCCCTCCACGCCGAGGGTTCAAGGTCAGGACCCACCTGGTCCTTAAGCTGGGCAAAGGTCATCCTAATGTCCTCGTGGAGGATGACCAAGGCCTCTCGGTTGGGGAACCTCTGCGCCGTGGCGTCCAGGCACTGGCCCACTGTGTGGTTGATCAGAGGGACTCGAGTGTGGCCCTGGACGTAGCTGAGGCCCCCAATAGGCGAGGGGCTGTGGTACTCTGTCTCTGCAGAACTGTGGGGAGAGGGGTCATAAGCCAGGCTGTGCCAGGGTGGGGGCACTGTCCCCTGGCTCCTAAGGAAGAGGCCACTGGGTCCTTCCTGAAGAGTCAATGGCCCCTGCTTGGATCAGGCTTCTGGGCTCCTCTGCGGGCCATTTTCTCTGCTCCCAGCCTGAAGTTCGACAGAACAGGCAGATGGAGGCAGATGGCGGCCCTGGGAGAGGCAGGTGGGAGGCTCTTATTGGCTGATAGACTGGCCTGGTACCAAGTGCCAGCAGGACGCTGGGCACCTGCAGACGAGGAAAGTCCCTCAGCTCCACAGGGTGCCTGGGCTCGGGCTCTCCCTCTGGGAACGTCATAAAGCAGAGGTAACTGGCAGGAAAAGACTAGTGCCATTTGGGCCACATGGTGACCTCCAGGGCCCCAGAGCAACAGGCAGAAGGAGCTGTGCCTGAGGAGTGGGATGTCTCCCATCAGCCACAGAAGGACCAGCCCTCGAAAGGAGATGCCCAGCGCTTTTACGTCACGTTCAGTGAGGTGCAGGGCTGATCTCTGATACCTACAAATCAAATACTGAAAATAAACCAGTGGGGGGGATTTAGCTCAGTTGTGCCGCCACCTGCCTCGCAAGGCAAAGTCCCAAGTTTGATCCCCGGTGCCAAAAAAGAAAAGAAGCCAGCGGGCATTGAGAACGCCCATTTTCCCAGTGGGTAAGCTGAGTGCTCATGGGGACGGTGAGCAGCCAGCCCAAGCAGAGGCCAGTGCCACCCCAGTGCCAACCCCAGCCTGCACGTGGCCACATCCCAACCCTGGAGGAAGCAGGCAGCTCCCACAAAGAGCTGAAAGCGTTCTCGAAACTCCGATTGATGCAATTGGCTCATAAACACAGGAACCAGCCGGGTATTTAGTCATTTCCAAAGCTCCAGCACTGATTTGCCTTCCCTGCCCATGCCCCAGACACCTGGGCCAAAAAGGGGAGCAACTTCTCGGTGTGTTCTTAAGGGGATTTGGAAAGATTTAAAGACATTTTTTGTTTTGAATGTGGAGGGAGGAAGCTGAAGGAGTTAGAGCAGGAGGACCAGTGACCCACTTGGTTTCAGCTCCAAGTACTAAAGTAAACACTCATCAGCTACTTGTTCAGGATCGTAAAACCTGGGCCCTGGGCCAGAAGGTGGGACTGAAGCCAGGTAGGAGCTCCCAGAGGATCAGAGACCAAGCACAGCCCCACCTAAAGGTGTCCTTTGGGAGTTTGCCCATGAGAATTCAGGCCTGGGTTTAATTTCATAAACGAAGCTAGGGCTAGGAGAGATTTTAAAAAGTCTTGACTTAGTATGCTGGCGATGAATGTGTTCACTGCCTTACTGCCAGTGCCTGGGACATAAGAGGTCCTCAGAGGTCACTGGCGGTGGTGGCATACACCTGTAATGCCAGTAATCAGGAGGGAGGCTGAGGCAGGAGGATCCCCATGAGAGGACAGCCTGGGCTACCTAGTGAGTTCAAGGCCACCCTGAACTGCACAGTGAGACCCTGTCTCAAAAAACAAAAACAAACAAAAGTGTAGCTAAACACGTGGAAAAGTTGCTGAAATTCCTTGTATGCTGCTGGTGGGAATGTAAAATGATTCATCAGCTATGGAAAACAGAGTGTAGTTCTTAAAAAAGTGAAACAAAGACTGACCATGGCTTAACAATTTCACCCCAGGGCTATACTGGAAAGGACTGAAAATAAATGTTCAAATATTAAGGAAAAGTTACAGGAGGGCGTCATTGGAGCTAAGCTACTGCACAGGGCTCCAGCTACCCGGAATGAAAGTCAAAACAGAGTCACCCATGCTCAAGCTCCCCATGATCCCAAGAAGCCAAGCCATGACTTGTCATGAAACCAGGAAGCATGAAGGACCCTCTAGCTTCATCCTTACACAGCACAGGCAATCCAAGGCAACCCGATGTTAACCAATCCGTTATTTCTCAGCAGTTCCAGTTTGCTGTCCCCACTTTACAGGGAAAGTAACTGAAATAACCCATCTGCTTTTTCTTTGTTGTCACTTTGTTTCAGTCCTCTATACAACCAATGTAATCTGCAACACTTCCTCTATTTAGTGAAATTCTAGAACTGAAAATAACGTCGATTTAAACCAGCTAGACACAAAGTCACGGTTCTATCATCCCAGCACTCAGGAGGCTGAAACAGGAGGATTGCTGCAAGTTTGAGGCCAACCTGGGCTACATAGGGAATTCAAGGCAGACTGTGAATTCCAGGAACCTTGACCCAGCAGTGAGTATTCGCAAGAGGCAAAACACACCCCTTCCCCTTAGATCTGTTGGCTCAGGCGCTTGCCACCCTCCCTGCCTCCCTGGCTCCTTCAGGACTCGGCTCTGCCTACAGACCCTGACCCTGCAGGCCTGGGCCATCCTCGCTGTCCACAGCGACTGTGCGTGCCAGCCCTGCATGGCACAGCAAGCCACAGCTGTGTTCCCCCTTCCCAGACTTCCCTGAAGCAGCCAGCTCCCGCTTTCTGCCCAGGCCTGGGCCACCAGGAGCACAGGGCTCTCTCTGCGGGGTGGACAGCGTCCCCGCCCTGTAAGTCGGCGCCAGGGAGGCGAGCTGAGAACAGAAGGGGGCGCTGCGAGGCGCAGAGGATGAGCCCGGTGCCGCGGTGACTGGTGGGGAGTTTGTGTGTGTGAGGGCGCAGACTGGGAGCCCTGCTCCAGCCCGGGGTCTTCCAGGCCCGTGGACAGGGCTGCCGGGAAAGCCGAGATGAAAGAGCAATGAGCTCAGAGAAGAGGCCAGATTTGAGCCCTCTGGTTTTTCATCCATAACAGAGAAGTGGTCCGAGACCACTATGAGGCTCATAGGAGACATTCAGGGAATCCTTTCTCATCTTCAAGGCGCTACCCAAATGTCTATCAGGGCCGTGGAAGCCAGACAGCCTGGCTTTGGGAGATGCACACCGCTTCTTTAAGCCCCATTCGCTGGCCTGTGAAATGGGTGTGTGTCTCGGTCAGGGAATGGTTAGCAGAGGCTGCACATGCGGTGTTCAGAAGAGACCTGGTGTTGGGGATGTAGCTCAGTGGCGCCGTGCCTGCCTGGCAAGCTCAAGGTTCTGAGTTCAATTCCCGGTACCGGGGGGTAAAAAATAGAGAGACCTGGCATGAGGTCACACAAAAGAAGTGTCTGCTCACATTATTCTGAAATGTGCTTTTTCACCTAAAATAGACACTTTCCATATCAATAAAATGCAGTATGTTCCTCTCCCGGAGATAGGCTTTCACTATGTAGCCCAGACTGGCCTTAAACTCCTGCCTCAGCCTCCCAAGTGCTGGAAGTGCAGGGGTGGGTGTACCACCATACCCAGCCCTATTTTTATTTTTTGGTCACAAGGTCTCACTCTGTAGTTCAGGCTTGCCTTGAACTCACTGAAGCCCAGGCTGGCCTTGAATTCTTTTTTTTTTTGATACCGGGGATAGAACTCAGGTCCTTGCACTTGCACAGCAGGCAGCGAAACCACTGAGCTAAATCCCCAGCCCTGGCCTCGAATTCTTGACAATCCCCCTGCCTCATCCTCCTGAGTGCTGTGATTACAGGTGTGCACCACTACGCCTGGCTTTGTAAAAATCCTGTACAAGTTTACACTCTGGTCCATTTCTCTGCATCCTGCAAACCTCCTGAATTACCATCCTTGTTGTGATGAGCAGATATTTTATTAATCTTTTCAATTTGGAAAGCTTTATTTGGCATTTTACCCCCTACTCTTCCCAAGGTGATGGAGATTTGAGCCTGGAGCCGCTGGCTTACCATACAGGGACTCTGCCACTGAATTACCTCTGTGACTTTTGGGTAGTATATTTTTAATTAAATTAATTAATTTTGTTTTGTTTTGTTTTTGAGCCAGGGTCTTGTTATATAGTTCAAGCTGGGCTTGAATTCAGTGATCCTCCTGCCTCAGCCTCTCGAGTGCTCTTAGGCAGTATTGAAGGCAACGTTAGGATCCAGTGCCCTAGCTTATCCTGGGATAAACTCTTACTCATTCCACAAGGCCAGTGAGAACACAAACTGGCTCCGGTGGCCAGGCCAGGCTCAAATTTAGCTGAAGCTGCTGTCTAGTGCTGCCTACCAGGGCTCTTTGACCAGAACGCCTGTCATGGAATTGTGAAATTAAACATAGACTCTTCTTGAAAGACAGCCATCTAGCTCGAGCTGGGGAGGACTGATCTCCTATTTCCTACCTCTAGTAACTTTTCATTTATTACAGTATCAGGTTGAATTACTTTCTGCTTGTGTGTGTATGTGTGTGTATGTATATGCGTGGGTGTATGCACATGTGTGTGTGTATGATTTTTTTTGAGATACAGTGTTACCAGGTCACTAAGTTGCAGTCTTCCTGCTTAAGCCTCCCAGAGTGCTGGGGTGCTGGAATTACAGGTGTGCACGACAACGCCTAGCTATATATATGAATTTTTGGGGGGGGTACTGGGGATCAAACTCAGGACCTTGCACTTGCGAGGCAGGTGCTGGAACCACTGAGCTAAATCCCCAGCCCAATATATGAATTTTTTGAACAGGAACCTTTGCAGCCTAGTGGCATAATAACCAGATGGATGATCAAAAGGGCTGCACTGGGCCAAGGATTTAGCTCAGTGGCGCCATGCCTGCCTCGTAAGCACACGGTCCTGGGTTCAATCCCTGGTACCAAAAGGCGGGGGCTGCACTTGTTGGGCATGGTGGTACACACCTATAATCCCAGCACTCAGGAGGCTGAGGCAGGAAGACAGAAAGTTGAGACCAACCTGGGCAATTTAGAGAGATCTTGTCTCAAAAAAAAATAAAAAGGGCTGGGGCTGTAGGTCAGTGTTAAAGTGCTTGACTAGCATACATGCATGAGGCCCTGGGTTCACTCTCTAACACTATTTTTTTTTAAAGTGGAATTTGCCCTTTTTTGGAGCGGGGGAGACAGGGTCTTGCTGTGTAGTTCAGGCTGGCCTTGAAGTCACTATGTAACCCAGGCTGGCTTCGAACTCACAACAATCTTCCTGCCTCAGCCTCCTGAGTGCTGAGATCACAGGCTTGCACCTCCACCCTGGCTTTCTTGAAAACTGAATGATGAAGCAGGTGGTCACCGCTGGGTTCTAGTTTCCTGCGGGAGCAGTCATCCAGGCTTGGGTTCCTTCTGGACCAAAACCTCAAGTCTAGCAAGCCAGAGTCTCAACATTCGGCACAGTTCTAGAAACGGCTCTTTGCCCTGATACTGGGGGTTAAGAGGGTGAATCTACACAGAGAACTGGATGTGGAGAGAGCACATAAGCTACTTTCTCATGTACCGGATTCTATAGGAGAAAAATCCTACCACAGTCAAAACTGGGGTTATTTCTTTTGTAAAATAGCTTCTAAGGCAGAAATTATAAACATGCTTTCTTGGCTTGCTTATTAATGTGTGTTTGGCCAGAAATACTATATGCTCCTTTAATTTTTTTTTTTTTTTTTGGTACTGGGGATCGAACTCAGGACCTTGCGCCTGAGCACCAGGCCCCGGAACCACTGAGCTAAATCCCTGGCCCTGCTTTAACTTTTTTTTTTTTTTTCCTTTTGGTATCGGGGATTGAACTCGGGATCTTGTGCTTTCGAGCCAGGTGGCAGAACCACTGAGCTAAATCCCCAGCCCTGCTTTAACTTTTTTTTGAAACAATGCTAAGTAGATATAATAATCTGTTGCTAAAGTTAGATTATTAATTATGGAAACATCAACACTAGCCTAAACCCTACAAGCTTTTTTAAAGCTTTGCATATGGTACCACAGACTTAGAATAGTATGCTTTCTTTTCTTTTCCTTTCTTTTTCTTCTCTTTTCAGTACAGGGAATTGAACCCAAGGCCGTCACACTGAGCTACATTCCTTAGACCTTGTTAAAAATTTATTTTTTTATTTTTTGCTAAGTTGCTAAAGTGCCCAGGCTGGGCTCAAACTTGGGATCTTGAAACTGGATGTGGTGATGCATGCCTGTAATATTAGAACTCAAGAGGCTGAGGCAGGAGGATCACCATAAGTTCAAGGCCAGTCTGGGCTACACAGTGAGTTCAGGACCAGCCTGAACTACAAAGGAAGACCCGGCCTCAAAAAACAAAACACAACACAACAAACTTGGGATCCTTCTGCCTCAGCCTCCCCAAGTAGGGTGATCAGGTACCACTACTCAGACAAGTATGCATATTTTAAATGCTTGCTTGATGGATTTTTTTTTTTTTTTTTTTGAGACAAGGTCTTGTTAGGTAGTCCAGGCGGGCCTTGAACTCCTTAGGTAGCCAAGGGTATCCTCAAACTCATGGTGATCTTCCTGACTCAGCCTCTGGAGTACTGGGATTAGAGGTAAGTGCCACCATGCTTGACTTGCTTGATGGATTTTTGATAAACTGAATATACACCATGTAATCAGCACTCAAATCAAGAGACAAAATATTGTAAGACCTCAGGCGCTCTCTTATAACCAGAGCTGCATTCATAATCCCACCAACTGGCCACCCTCTGGACGTCTAACCACTCGGTGCATTCTCTGCATATAACAGGGTCACACAGGACAGCTTTCCTGTCTTCCACTGAGCAGCAGTCCCAGCCTTGACTGCTGCATTTAACACCATTTTTTTTTTTTCTGGTACCAGGGATCAAACTCAGGACCTTGTGCCCACAAGGCAGGTGTGGCGCCATTGAGCTAAATCCCCGGCCCCTTAACACCATTTTTATGGGAGCCATTCAGATTATTGCGTATAGTCATAGTTAGCCATAGCTCCTTTGTTCTCCTTACTTTTTAAAATTACAAATAATAAATCACCATGTATTCATCTACTCTACTGTGGATGGATAGTTTTCATATTGGAGATGGTACAAAGACCCTACCTAGCCTGTCTTCTGGGAGCACAAGTGTGATTTGTGTTGGAGTGCAACTGGGCACATTATTATTATTTTTTAATCTCTTGTTTTTCTAAGTGCTAAGAATGAACTCGGGGCCTCATGGATGCTAGCCAAGCGCTCTTCCACTCAGCTACACTCCAGCCCTCAGATTATTTATTTATTTGGTTGGTTTTTTGGAGACAGGGCCTGACTATGTGGTTCAAGCTGGCTATGAACTCACTATGTGGCCCAGACTGGACTTGAATTCCCAGCAGTCCTCCTGCCTCGGCCTCTAGAGGGGATTACAGGTTTGCAACACCACAGCTGACTTTGGACCACTTCTCCGTTATGGATGAAAAACCAGAGGGCTCAAATCTGGCCTCTTCTCTGAGCTCATTGCTCTTTCATCTCGGCTTTCCCGGCGGCCCTGTCCACGGGCCTGGAAGACCCCGGGCTGGAGCAGGGCTCCCAGTCTGCGCCCTCACACACACAAACTCCCCACCAGTCACCGCGGCACCGGGCTCATCCTCTGCGCCTCGCAGCGCCCCCTTCTGTTCTCAGCTCGCCTCCCTGGCGCCGACTTACAGGGCGGGGACGCTGTCCACCCCGCAGAGAGAGCCCTGTGCTCCTGGTGGCCCAGGCCTGGGCAGAAAGCGGGAGCTGGCTGCTTCAGGGAAGTCTGGGAAGGGGGAACACAGCTGTGGCTTGCTGTGCCATGCAGGGCTGGCACGCACAGTCGCTGTGGACAGCGAGGATGGCCCAGGCCTGCAGGGTCAGGGTCTGTAGGCAGAGCCGAGTCCTGAAGGAGCCAGGGAGGCAGGGAGGGTGGCAAGCACCTGAGCCAACAGATCTAAGGGGAAGGGGTGTGTTTTGCCTCTTGCGAATACTCACTGCTGGGTCAAGGTTCCTGGAACTCGGACCAGAGCCTGGCAGAGGCTCGAGGAGGCAGAATGGGCAGCGCTGTTGGGGACCCCCAGAGCTGCAGAAAACCTCACCAGCTGGGCCAACTGCCATTCCCTGGGGACAGTGCCAGAAGGCCACCAGTAAGACTTTTAAAATGAAACTGAAAGAGGGGGGGCTGGGGATTTAGCTCAGTGGTTTTGCCGCCTGCTGGACAACCGCAAGGACATGAGTTCAATCCCTGGTACCAAAAAATAATAATAAAATAAAATAAAATGAAATGAAACTGAAAGCAACATCCTGCTTGATTCCACTGCTGGTTCCACATCCTAAGAAGACATACGTTTGGGCCGGGGATTTAGCTCAGTGGTTCCGCTGCCTGCCTGGAAAGCGCAAGGACCCGAGTACCAAAAAAAAAAAAGACATACGTTATCAACAAGACCGACAAGACGCCAAGCCAAGCCAAGCAACTGCCCCGGTTTGTGCATTTATTTTATGCATAGGAAACAAAGGATCAGTACTTAGCCTGCATGCTTTCACCAACCCCACACATCAGTAAGTGCAACTACTCTAGCACAAGAAATGGACAAAGAATATGAACACGAGTCATGAGGACACGGGCAATAAGCATTTCAAAGGATGCCCAATTTCACTGATAATCAGGGAAATGTAAATGGAAACCACACTGAGCTACCCTTTGGTCCAGACCAGGGGCGCAGTAAGTATCCCAGAGTCCCAGGACATTAACTCATTGCAGCATGGTGGGAAATGGCAAGAGTTGGTAGCTGCAGAGGTCACAGCTTCTCCTGAGCAACGTCTGGAAAAGCCAAGAAGGTCAAGCCATGGACATAGCAATTCCTGCTAGAGACAGTCATCCAAAGGCCTGAGACACCACAGAGTAAATGACTGTGATCTACCAGTGTCAACATGAACAGAGCTCAAAACACACACACTGCGGGAGAACAAATGGGAACCAGGATGCTGCTTTTTACTGAAATCATAAAAGCATAATAGGCAGCCAGGTGTGGTGGAGCACGCCTGTAATCCCAGCACTCAGGAGGCTGAGGCAAGAGCGAGTTTGAGGCCAGCCTGGGCTACATAGTGAGACCCTGGCTACAATAAAACAACAACAAAAAACCCACCCCATAATATTATTCTTTACAGATTAAAAAAAGACAAAAGCATTTACTCACATTGCACAATGTGTTTCAGTAAGCTTTACAGATCGAATGATACAACACATTGCTCATGGGCTCAGGGACACATTAAAAGTATGAAATGTTGGGCCGGGGATTTAGCTCAGTGGTTTCACTGCCTGCTGGGCAAGCGGAAGGACCCGAGTTTGATCCCTGGTACCAAAAAAAAAACAGTTCTAAAAAGTATGAAATGTTGGGTTGGGCATATAACTCAGTGGTACAGTGTGCTCAGCATGCAGAAGATCCTGGTTCAGTCTCCAGCACCAAAAAATAAAAATATAGCTAGGTGTGGTGGCGTGCACCTGTCATCCCAGCACTTGGGAGGCTGAGGCAGGAGGATTGCCAGGAGTTCAAGGCCAGCCTGAAGTACACAGTGAAACCCTGTCTCAAAAAAACAAATAAAAATAAAATAAAAAAGTCTTCAGCAAAAAATGAATTTTGACAAGCTTCATATCCTATGTAAAAATCAAAACAAAAACATTAAAATGGATCATGTACTTGATGGCAATAAAGGAAAAACTGATGAACTGGATGGACTTCATCAAAATGTTAAAGCTTTGCTTTTCCAAAACCCTGTTATAGCAGGGAATGGGGGCACATGCCTCTAACGGCAGCATTCAGGAGGCTGAGGCAGGAGGATCACTGGGGGCTCGAGGCCAGTCTGAGCTATATAGCAAGACCCTGTCTCAAAACAAACAAACTGGGCCAGGGATTTAGCTCAGTGGTTCTGTCACCTGCCTCGAAAGCACAAGGTCCAGAGTTCAATCCCTGGTATCAGAAAAAAATTAAAAAGTTACAAAAACAAAACAACAAACTCACCCTATTATAAGGATAAAAATCACAAACTACAATTTGTGAGGCCCTGGGTTCAACCTCAGCACAAACACACAAAAAAGTTACAAAATAGAAACAAATATTTGCAACCTACACATCTGACCAGCCATGATGATCTAGAATGCACAAAGCCGGGGATTTAGCTCAGTGCTACTGCGCCTGCTTCACAAGTGCAAGGTCTTGAGTTCTATCCCTGGTACCAAAAAAAAAAAAAAAAGCAAAAAAAGCACAAGGAACTCTTGACATACTGAGCTGTTTAACATACAAGACTCAATTCTATGCTTTTTTTCCCCCTGTATTGGGGTTTGAACCCAAGGGCCTTCAGCATGCTAGGCCAGGGCTCTGGCACTCAGCCACATCTCTAGCCCTTATTTATTCTGAGACAGGGTTTTGCTAAATTGCCCAGGTTGCCTTTGACCCTTTGATTCTCCTGCCTCAGCCTCCTGAGTAGCTGGGATTACAAGCATGCACCATTGTGCCCGGCTACTTTGATATATTTCCATCAAGATTAATAAGTGATGGGGCCCCAAAGCACCCCTTAGTTTTTTTTTACTTTTTTTTTTTTTTGGTACCAGGGATCGAACTTGGGACCTTGCGCTTTTGAGGCAGGTGGGAGGCAGAACCACTGAACTAAATCCCCATCTCACCTCTTAGTTTTTGAACCAAAAAAAAAAGACCAAAAGTATAAACATTAGGATTTAAGAGAAAGCAAAATTAATCAATGAAGCTGGAAATCTGAACCGCTGTTGCCTCTGGCTAGGGAAAAGGTTACAGGAAGATTTCTACACCGTGTGGTTTAGCAACTGTGGCTATGGGGCACTTAAACTGTAGCTCATCTGATTAAGGCAGGCGGTATGGATTAGATACACTACTTGGAATATATTATGAGGAAACAAAGTATTGGATTAGCATTTTTAATAGTGTTGCTATGTAGCCCCCTCTAGTCACAACTCACTATGTTGCACAGGCTGGCCTCAAACTCATGATCCTCCTGTCTCAGCCTCGTGACTACTAGGATTACAGTGTGTGCCTGGCTTACTAGCAATTTTTAAGATTTTAGCGCTCCCTGGGTTCAATCCCTAAGTACTGGAAAAATAAATAAATAAAAAGTTTTAAACATTTTTGAAAAGAAAGAAAAAGTGAGCTGTCCCTGGCATGCCTGCTCTCTCACCGTGTGATGCCCAGGGCCGTGCCCTGACCCAGCAGGAAAGGCCTCGCCACATACTGAGCCCAGCTCTTGAGCTGCCCAGGGTCAGAACCACGAACTAAATGAACTCCAGTCCTTATAAATGGCTCCATCTGTAGGATTCATTATAGCAACAGAAAACACAGTACCACAGTTAACACCTGTGGAACTCCACACTCACACACTTAGGACAGGGCAGTTTATCGGCATAGTGGACTGTGTGCAATTAGACCATAAAGCCCATGATCACCACCCAACCCTCCCTCCCTGAAGGCTCTACAGCCTGTAAGAGACACTGGTTCAAAGCCCTCCCGAGTAGTCAGCGCTACCATAAAGACTGAACAGGAAGCCCTATTGGCAGAGGCTCCCACCACTCCAGTGGAAACCGCTGGGGAATGCCCCTTTGTGGGTGTGTGGGAAAGTAAAAAGGGAATTGTTATGTAGGGCCAGCAAATGCTCTCAAGAACACAGGGAACATTTCTGTTTTCCTTTCTTTCTTTCCTTCTTTTTTTTGGTTTGTTTTGTTTTTTGAGGCAGGGTCTCACTATGTAGTCCAAGCTGGCCTTGAACTCTATGTGGCCTGAGCTGGCTTCCAACTCACAGTGATCCTCCTGCCTCAGCCTCCTAAGTGATCGGATTATAGACACACACCGCCACACCTGACTTTTTCTTTGTTTCTTTTCTCCTCTTCCTTCTTTTTCTTCTCCTCCTTTTCCTCCTCCTCCTCCTTTTTTGTACTAGGGATTGAACTCAGAGCCTTTATCCTAAATCTCCAGCCCCCTACCCTTTCTTTTGGTAGTTGGGATCCAACTCGGCTCCCTGCGCTTGTGGGGCAGGTGGTGGAACCACTGAGCTAAATCCTGGGCCCATCCCCTACCCTTTTTGAGACAGGGTCTCAGTGTGCAGTCCAGGCTCACCTTAAACTCACTACGTAGTTGACACTAGCCTTGAACTCATGATCCTCCTGCCTCAGCCTCCTGAATACACCAGGGGCCATTTCTGAGAGCCAGAAGTCCTTGGGCCAGGAGGCCCCCATGCTGCAGGTGTCCCCTTGAGACACTGGTGTGGAGCCCATGGGGAAAGCAGCCCAGGAGTCAGAGGCAGGGCTGACTCCAACCCTTGCCTTGTCAGATTCCTAAGGTGCACTCAAGGCTTGGATCTCAGCTTCCCAGGACCAGCCCTGCCTCAAAGGAAAGGCTGAGCACAAGACAAGATTCTGTCGGACCACCCAACAACTAGCAGGTGGGTACTGACAAGTAACCAAGGAACCAGCCTCAGAGTTGCGATGTGCCAGATGCACGTAACACACTCCGTATGGAGAGAAGCCAATGTGGTTGCTTAAGAGAATCTGGTTTCAAAGTTCTTGCTCTTTCCTATCAAGCAAATCCCAGGCACCTGGAGTGAAGGGCAGGAAAGCAGCTATGTGTGACCAGATCAGAAAACAGGACAGCAGGGTAAGGTGGCACATGCCTGTAATCCCAGCACTGGGGAGGCTTGAGGCAGGAGGACCGCTTTGAGTTTGAGGCCAGGTTGGGCTACATAGCAAAAGCCTGTCAAAAAACCAAAACACAAAAAAAGCACAATTTTTTTTTCTTCCCGGTACTGGGGATCGAACTTGGGACCTTGCGCTTTCGAGGCAGGCACCGGAATCACTGAGCTAAATCCCTGGCCCAAAAGTACAATTTTTTAAAAGTTGAAATTTAAAATTTTTTAAAAAGAAAGCAGAGGATAGGAGTCCAGTAGTTTCCCCCACAGTAGTGCCCATCTTTCTACGAATCTGCATGGCTCTGGAAATCTCAGGACAGAGTTCCCGGCCTACTATACTCACAGCACCCACTAGGGGTTGGACACAGCAAGCTTGCTCCTGAACGCTTGAGCACAGGCTTCTGAAGGTCAGAATAGGAGAGAAACAGACAAGGAATAGGAGGAAGTCAGACCAAATGCTCAGGAAATCTTATCTTTCTGGATAAACCAGTCTCTTCCCAATAGTTACTTTCTCTTGAGCCCTGGTACCTCTGAGGTCACAGGGCTGAAGCAGGCAAGAGACCTGCTTTGTTTACACACAAAAATGTCAAAGGCCAGGAATATTGCAGAGGCCTGATGTAGGATCCTAAAAAGTGTACACTTGGGAAGTAACTTGTCTTAAGAGTCCACACAGCCTGAAGGGCACCGGAAGGGCAAAGGAGAGGCTCAGAGATGGGGGGGGGGGGGGTAGCACAGGGCAGCACTGGGAGGGAGGGAGGTCGGGAAGAGCTGAGCGCCCTCCCTTCATCCAGGTGCCATTTGCTGCCCACCCTTGATCTCTGGGCTTTCTCAGGAAGTGAGGCAGAGATAGTGAAGTACTCCACACTCTAGATTTCAGAAAAGCCAGCAGGTTCAACAACTCCGCGATCTCGATTGAGAGCTCTAGCCAGAAGGGAATCTGGAATGTCTCCAACTCTTACACCCAACACTTTTTAAAAATACCAATCTACGCTGCCTGCTCCGCAAGCACAAGGACCCGAGTTCAATCCCCAGCACCAAAAAAAAAAAAAAAAACCAATCTAGTTCTCTGAGACACAGCTCCGTTGAGCGTCCTTCCCTCTTCCTCAGGCCCAGGCCCACACACCCCACGTGGTGTGAGAGACTGCTTCTGACCACACTCAGCAGCTGGCCGCGTTGGGTGGCAGCAGGCTCTGTGGCTGGAAGGCCTCCCAGCGCTGAAAACACCCCCTCCCATTTCACCAAGAGCCAGTTCCAGCCTCCCAGGCCTTTCTCAGGGTGGGCACAGGTGTCCCTCCCAACATCCGGGCCTGCTGGCCCCCTCCCACTCCTTGCCCTGGGTACAGAAGGAAACAAGCCCAGGAGTGGTGGGACAAGTGAAAGCAGTGTCTGCCAACAGCCGTGGAGAGAGGGGAGGCTGCTAAGTTCAGTGGACAGCGAGGAGGACTTGATCCCCAAGTTTAGGCCTGATGGGGGCCCAACCCAGAGGCAGAGTTCTGGGTACACTGCCCAGGCCTTGGCCCCCGACTTCCCCTCAGAGTAGACTGCTGGAGGCCCACACTCCTGGCCTGGGTGCCCGTTAAGGGGCCACTCTGGAGTCTTGGAGTGGATCTTGGACTCAGTTAAAGGGCCGCTGAAGCCACAGCAGCAGCCCCTGTCCCGGGCCAGGCCCGCTTTCTGCGATGCTAGGGTACCCGGGAGGGGGAGGGTGCTGGGTGCCAGGTGCTGCCCAGGGCGCGGCAGCTGCGGTCACCCAGCCTAGACAGGGACAGCTGAGCCCTGCAGGACCCCTCCTCCCGGGTGCTCCCAGGGGACGCCCAGCCCCTCCCCCCTTTCCGGCCTGTACCTGAGCGGGCGGGCGCGCTGCAGCCTGGCTTCCTGCGCCCCCCGGGCGAGGCGGGCCCGCGCCCCCTGTACCCCCAGCCCCGGGGCGCGCAGAGTCGCGAGGCGCAGCATCCGCGCGCACAGCGCCATACTCGCTCGCTCGCCGGGAGCTCTCGCCCCAGCAAACTTTTAAGCGGCCGAGGCGGGGCGCGCGGGAGGCGGGAGGCGGGAGGCGGGAGGCGGGAGCGGAGCGGGAGCGGGAGCGGGAGCGGGAGCGGGAGCGGGAGGGTCCCGGGGCGGAGCGAGGCGCGGGAGGGGATGGGCCACCTTCGCAGGGGGGGGCCGGGGGGGCCCTCCCCCCTCCCCAATCGCCCTGGCTTCCCGGTGGGTCCGAAGGGCGGGGTGCCCTCCCCACATAGGGTCCCCTCCTGACCTTCGGGTGCCCGGGGCTGCCAGACCCAGGACTTGGTTAATTTCACGGCTGGTCCTGCCCTGCGCTCCGTTTAGTGCATGGGACATCTGAGGACCCCCCCACCCAAGTTGTGATCCTAGAAGGGGCGCCCCCGAGTCGCCAGCCAGAACAAGGGCCCGGGTGAGGGTGGGGAGGGCCCAGAGAGACCGAGGGTCCCTTCGGTGCCTACGATTGAAGGCCAAGTCCCAGCAGAGGCCACCTCTGGTCTTGGGGTGCCGAAATCTGACGTCCATCCTCCCACCCGCTCCCCGGCTGCACCCCACCCCGCGGTGCCTCTGCCTTGATCTTTCCTATAGGAGTCTCAATCAGCCTGGCTTCAGGTATCGCCCGTGTGTGTCCTCTGCCATCTGCCACCCTAACTTGGGCCCTAGAACCCAATTTCCTGAGGCGCAGACAAAGGTGCAAACAGAAAGTGCCCAGGG
Organism: Heterocephalus glaber; assembly: GCF_000247695.1. The sequence continues at coordinate 6,345,912 of NW_004624795.1, read as the reverse complement.
TGGAGGCGGCCCGTTCAGATCCCCCACTTCCCCGAAGGTCCCGGGGTTCCCCGAGGCCGGGCGTGGGTGGCAGAGAAGACGGCCTGGAAACAGCAGGACCCACAAGTCAATGTCCTGTTCTGGCGTCCATCCCGGGGCCTGGCTGGGAAGGTGCCCCTGGGTACCCAGGCTCCAGTCCTGGACCACCGCACCCTTCCTTGGGGAAGGTGAGGGAGAGGAGATGCAGAAAGCCAGCCAGGTGGCAGCTGGCTGGGGCTTCAGTGTGGTGGGAGGAAACTTTGCCCTCTCCTGGGGACAGTGGCTCAGCTGAGGTCATGAGAAGTCCACACTGCGCCTCTGTTTGATCCTCAGCGACCTCAGGTCCCCTGGAGCCCTGGAGAGGGGGACAGTCTCAAGCCCAAACCCGGGGAGGACCTGGGCTTCCTGAGGACATGAACAGGGCCCAGGGCTCTGGAGCTGGCCCAGGGGACTCGGGGTGCTGGATGGTTTCCCAAGGCCCATCCCCGCCATGCCTGGCTTGCTGGGGAACCCTAGGTAAATTATTGCCCCCTCAGAGTAAATCATTGCCCCCTGCTGCCCTCAGCCTTGAACTTTGCAGTGGGATTCTTATCCCGGCAGATGCTGGTCTAGAGGCCCTGCCCTCCCTTCGGTGTTAGGGCCAGTCCCCAGGGGAGGGATCTTCTGCCCTGACCTGTGTTCCCACCTGGGCTTCCCAGACGCAGGATTGCCAGGAATCGGGGCCTCTAGGACCTCCAGCTTCTGGCCCCCTGACTCCCCACCTCAGGCCTCCTCCCTCCCCAAGGGCTGACTGAGCACATCCCCTGTGTGCTGCACACAGTGGTATAGTTTATGGTCCCTGGGACTCGGCTTACACCACTGATCAGCCCAAGAAAGCCCTGATTCCCTCCCCTTCGCCAATATCCTTCCCTCTGTGCTTCAAAATCCAGATCCTAAGAAGGGCATAGGAGTGTGCACCTGTAATCCCAACACTTGGGAGGCTGAGGCAGGAGGATGGCTGAGAGTTTAAAGCCAGGCTGGTTTAAATAGGGAGACCCTTGCCGGGGACTTAGCTCAGTGGTTCCACCTCCTGCCTTGAAAGGGAAAGGTCCTGAGTTCAATCCCCAGTAACAACAACAACAACAAAAAAAAAACAAGATAGGCAAAGTGTTACCTATTGAACAGAAAATCAAGAAATGATGGAATTTAAAAAAATGTTTAGAGGTAAAGACAGAAGATAAAGCAGAAATGGTTTAAATAGTTCAAATGGCTTTCTTTGAACTTGCATAGATTCCCCAAAGAAGAAATACAGTTGAATGAAAAGCATGTGAAGATACTCCAGCAGGGCATGGTGGCAGACGCTTGTCATCCCAGCACTGGAGAGGTTGAGGCAAGAGGATTGCTGCAAATTCAAGGCTAGCCTGGAGTACATAGTGTGTTCAAAACCAGCCCAGAATGGTGAGACCCTGTCTCAAAAACAACAATAAAAAAATCCAAAGTAAGGGGCTAGGGATGTAGCTCAACGGTGTGGTACTTGCCTGGCAAGTGCAAAGTCCTGAGTTTGATCCCCAGTACCAAAAAAAAAAAAAAAAAAATTCAAAGTAAGGACTCATGTGGGCATTTGTAAGCCACAGTTCATAACAGGATTATTCACAATAGCTGAAAGGTAGAAACAATCCAAATGTGGTTCATACTTATAGTAGAATATTATTCGCCCTGGAAAAAGGGAGATTCTGACCTACACTACAGACAGGTGAACCCTGAAGAAATGCTAAGAGAAATAAACCAGACACTCAAGGATAAATGTTGCATGATCACACTTGTAGGTTAGAGCGGTCAAAGTCACGGACCAAGCAGAATGGGGGCTGGGAGACTGGGACTCCAGGAGGGAGAGGAGTTATTATGTAATGTGCAAAGTGCTCTAGGTTGGGAGGATGAACCTTCTGTTCTTTCTGTTTTGTGATGATGAGGGGTGAACTCAGGGCCCAAACATGCTAAGCAAGGGCCCTATCACTGAGCTCCACCCCACCCCCACCCTGCATTTTAATATCTGGTTTTATTTGTTTTCCTCTTTTTTCTCCTCTTTTCTCAAGATGAAAATAGTGTTGGGGATGGATGGTGGTGATGGTTGCATAATATTGTAAATATGCACAAATGCCACTGAACTGTAATCCCAGCACTCAAGAGGCTGAGGCAGGAGAATTGCTATAAGTTCAAGGCATCCTGGGCTATGTAGCAAGACCTTGTCTCAAATAACAAATCAATAACAACAAAAAACAAAAAAAGTTAAGAAGGTAAATTTTATTTGTGTCTGATAGGTCTCCCATTACCTCAGCAGCTATTATGTATAGTAGCTGCCCTCTTCCTATGGTGCCTTGCCCCCTCCCCTGTGTGACATCATGCCAAGATGGTTGCTCCCACCAAAGAATAAACCCTTCTTCCCAGCATGCCCCTGTTCCCACCTAGAAAGTAACCTAATACTCGCTCACCTCCTAGTGACATCATGGGCTCCTCCATTCCCTAGTCACTACCTCACTCAACCCCACCTCAGCCCCTACAAACCCCACCCCAGTCTCTATAAAAGACTCTCCCTGCCCTGGCCATATTGCTTTTGTCTTTCCTTTGTTCAGAGACAGCCCGGCAGATCTACTCCCCTAATAAAGGCTTGTTGTGGCCTGGTCTGGTCTTGGTCTTCGGCCCTTTTACCTGACAGTGTCCATTTTACCATAATTTTTTTTTTCACTTTTTTGAGACAGGGTCTCAGGCTGGCCTTCAACTCTTAGTGCCCCCC
>NW_004624795.1:6284012-6331972 GCF_000247695.1 Heterocephalus glaber | reverse complement strand
TGGAAATCTGTTTGCATCTGTTTTATGGATTCCATTTGTTTCCTATGTTGGGATTCCATCATGTTCCTCAGATCCTCTTTTTTTCAATCTGTGTCCTCTCTAGATTTATTAATCATGTCTTGCACCATGAGCACAATCTTCGCTGTTATCTGAGTAATAATTTCTGATTTCATTTTTCCCAAATCCTCTTTTGTTGCCAGTTCAGAGAATCCAGGTGGTTGGGTATCAGATTGTTCCATCTCATTTCCCTTTGGGCTTGCTGTAGGTGATCCAGAAGTCTGTTTTTGAGGCTTGTTTACATGTTTTCTCATTTCCACAGGGTGTGGGGGTGCTTCTGGCGCCTGCGTGGCTCACTTTCTCTGCCCTAGGAGCTTGGGATGGCAGAAGGGAAGCTTCCTCCTAGGTGCTGGGACCAGCTTAGTTTCTCTGCCCTAGGAGCTTGGGATGATGTCGGGGGAGCTTCCTTCCGGGTTCTGGGACTGGCTCACCTTCCCTACATGTGTATCTCTTTTCAGCCTCTTTATTTTATTCCATTGATCTACCTACCTACCTACACTATGCTGTGTGTGTGTGTGTGTGTGTGTGTGTGTATGTTACTGGGGATTGAACCCTGGGCCTTTGCACTGAGATGCACTACCTGCTCTTTTGAGGCAAAGGCTCCTGCCTCAGGCTCCATTGTGCTGGGATGACAGGTGTGCGCCACCATACCGGCTATAGTCCACATTTTACAGAAGGATAAACAGAAGCCTGGATGGGGGCAGTGGTGGCAGCGCTGGCCTGAACCTGGGTTTTCAGGGACTGTCTGCATCCTGATCTTTGGGTTTGGAGGCCGTGGGGACTGTGTTTCTTTGGCAGCTCCCTGCACACCCCGGGGCCACGCAAGCACAGGCAGCACTGTTCCCAGTGGCTTCCCCTTCTCACACGCTGCAGAGCTTACACCCCCCTTCCCCAAGGTGGCCAGAGCTTCCAGTCCTCCTGCTGTGCCTGACTCCAGGCTGCAGCTCTGCTGGTCTGAACTCCATTCATTCTTCACAGCCCCACTGGAAAGCTACCTCCTGTGAAAAGCCTCTTTGGATTTCTCTCCTCCTTCCAGGCTCCACCACCCCCATGCTGGGAGGGAGCTGGCTTTTGTGGAATGCATTCAATTCCTTGCTGAGATTGTCATTAAACTGTTGAACCCTCTGAGCCTTAATTCCTTCGCCTCAGAACTGAAATAATGTGGCCCTCATAAGACTGTTGTGAGGACCGAGTTAGAAGACACTGCAGAAAAAGTGAAGAGAAACAATAAGTGTAAAACACAGTCCTGGGCACAAGGAATGCTCTTGCACATGTTAGATGGACGTTACCACACTCAAGCGTGAGCAGAGCCTTACATGTTTGCACGCAGATTTTATCTGTACAAGTATGTGTTAGGGCATTTATCTTTCTACCTTATATGGTAGTTATTTGTGTGAACTGTGGGGTCCTTTGAGGCAGAAAAACATAGGGTAAGGGCTGGGGATTTAGCTCAGTGGTGCCACACCTGCCTCGCAAGGGCAAGGTCCTGAGTTCAATCCCTGGTACCGTAAAAAGGAAAAGACAAAAACAAACAAACTCAAGTGAAAAATAAGGTGCATAAGAAATGAGAATGGGATTTGGATCAAAAGATTTGGGATGGGGCCGGGGATTTAGCTCAGTGGTTTTGCTGCTGCGATCCCCAGTACCAAAAAAACCACAAAAAAACAAAGATTTGGGTTGCTGGATGTAGTGGCATATGTAATCCCAGCTACTTGGGAGGCTGAGACAAGAAGATTTCAAGTTCAAGGCCAGCCTGGGCTACTAAGCAAGACTCTGGCTCAAAGTAAATAAACAAAAAATTTAAAGGGTTAGGGATGTAGTTCAACAGTAAAGTGCCCCTCAGTTCAATCTGGGCGGCTTGGCAGGGGGAGAGGGGAGATTTGGGTCCATATTTTAACCAGCTGTGTGTTTAAGGACCAGTTGCTTTTTCCCTCAGAATTTAGGGTTTCTTCCTCCATAAGAGCAGGGCAGGATCACAATCAAATGAGCCTCATTGTCTCTTTGTGTACATTATCAAGATAATGAATATTCACTGGCCACAGTGGTGCATGCCTGTAATCTCAGCACTACAGAGGCTGAGACAGGATGATCGCCAGGAGTTCGAGGACAGCCTGGACAACATGGTGAGACTGTCTCAAAAGCCAAAATAAAACAAAACAAAACAAAACAGATGGCTAAGACATAAGGCAATAAACCTGAAAATACCTTCCAAGGAAACCGACGCTTATCAGAAGACAAACTTAATACATGCGTAGTGTACAAGGTACCAGTTGCTCCTTTGGACTTTAGACTTCTGTGCGTGTGTGTGTGTGTGTGTGTGTGTGTGTGTGTGTGTGGGGTGATGGTGACTTACAGCTGGAGCTACTGGTCTACCAAGTGCCAGTCGCTGTGGGAAGCTCTGTGAGGCCCACCCACCCCATCCCCACCAACTACCAGCCAGATGCTTGTGTCGTCCACATTTCTCACAAATCCGAAGACGAGGCCTGGGCACAGGTTGCCTAGGTTCACAGGCAGCTGGCAGCAGTGTCAGGATTAACACCAGCTGGCCCAGTGCCAGAGGCCCCGCTAAGCCAAGCTCTGTCACTCTGATCTCTGGCACTGCCAGGGCCCCAAGGAAGGCTGTGGAACTCAGCCTGGGATTCGCAGTGGTCAGGGGAGGTTTCCCAAAGGATGAGGTGTCAGCCAGGAGGAGAGGGTGGGTGGGGAAAGCTGGGCCATCCTAGGAGAGGGAAAGATATGAGAGCTGCACCAAGTCCAAGGAGAGGGGCCCATGTCCTAGAGGTAGCCGGGTGTTTGAAGGATTTCAAGCTGAGACTTGGCCAGTTTTCTAGAGAGATCATGGAAGTTGGTTGTGGTGGCACACGCCTGTGATCCCAGCACTTGGGAGGCTGCGGCAGACAGGCCCAGTTTGGGCCAGCCTGGACTACCCGGCCTGGAATACGTAGCAAGACCCTGTCTCCAAAAAACCAAACCAAATCAACGAAATAAGAAAGTTCATGAGACCTGGGAGAGGTGGAGGGGAGAGAGGGAGACCCGGCTGAGACAGAGAAGAGAGAAATCTAGGAAATGGACTGTGATTTGGGGGTTAAATACAGGGAAGGCAGCGATTCTGGAGGACATCCAGCTTTTGCTCCTAATCCAGGAGGAAGAGGATGACGTGGTGAGGTCAGTTTTGGTCTTCTAGTGTCCAATCTCGTGCCATTCCGCCGCTGGTGTCAGGCCACTGGGGAACGGCCAGCTACCTCTGCGGACCTACAGTGTCCGGCCGGGAAGCGCGGTGCAGTGACCTCTCCTGGGCGCCAGGGGGCGAGCGCACCCGCGCCGGCCGCTCTGGCCATCATTTCTCGGTGGCCACGGAAGGTGACGTGGACACGGAAGTGGTCGTCGCTGCGGCGGCACCGGTGGGAGCGGGGCTTGGGCTTTGGAGTGCGGCCGGCGGGCGGGCAGGAGTGGCCTCGCAGCGGCGGCAACTAAGCGCAGGGGTTGTCCGTTGGGTCCCGGTCCGCTGAGCCGACCACGGCCTCTGAATCCCGCACGCCTGCCCGTCGGAGCCCGGAGCCAGGGCCCGCTCAGCCGGCGTCACCATGACCAAGTCGGGTAGCAAGGGCGGGAACCTCCGCGACAAGCTGGACGGCAACGAGCTGGACCTGAGCCTCAGCGACCTGAATGAGGTCCCCGTCAAGGAGCTGGTCAGTACAACTCCCACGAGGCCTAGAAGCCCCTGCGTGGGCTGCTTCCAGTCCCGAGACTCAGTTTCCCCATCTTTAAAACAAAGTGGCGGGACGGACGGCCTCCCCGGGGAGGCCGCGTTCGGCCCCAGTGTTCTGGGATGTACACGTGTCACTTTGGCGCAGTTCCAGGAGACGGGGAAATGGATCTGCTAGTCCGGCCTGGGCCCAGAATGAATCTGTCCTTCCTTTGGGGACTTTGCCAGCGCCCTGCTCCGTGCGGGACCCCGAGCAGGAGCCCGCCGAGCGGTGGTTGCAGAGGATTCGAGAATGAATGAACGACTCGGGCCTGGAGACGTAGGCCCTTCTGCTAGGCCTGGGTGTGGCTCGGAACCTGGCTTTTCTAGGGAGCTGGCGCTCCCAGCTGGCTGCCCCAGGCGGTCCCAGGCGGCGATCCTTGCAGAAAGTGAAATCTCATTCCAGCCAAGCTGAAATCTGGGAATTCCGCCTGTCGAGCAGCCGAAAAGCGGAGACCCCTGGGAGATCACACGCCCAGTTAATTGCAAACGTAGAGCTGAATCCCATATTCTTGCTTTTCCAAACCGAAATCCCAACCTCCACCTCACCGGCTGGCCTCACTTTGGATGACCTATACTTTCCTTACTGCCTTTAAAATTACATTTGCCCTTGGCACTTGGCCTAGTTCGCCTGCCACCGCCACCAGGACTGAGTGTGGTAGAATGGGATTCCCAGTTCATATCCCAGCTCCGTTGCCCAATTGCTGAGTGCCCTTGGCAAGTTAACCTTTATGCTTAGATTTCCTCACTTTATAAAATGGAGCCAGTAGTACCCATCTCACACACTGATTGATAGGATTAAAACTGTAACGTAATGTAAAATGCCTGGAAGGTACCGGATGCCCATAGATGGAGAGGTTATCATGCTATTTTTCTCATGGTAGAGTCTAAAAAATTTTTTGTTAGTCTTTTTTTTTTTTTTCTTTTGGTACCGGGGATCGAACTCAGGGACCTTGCGCTTTGGAGGCAGGTGGCAGAACCACTGAGCTAAATCCCTGGCCCTTTTGTTAGTTTTTTGAGACAGGCTCTTGCTGCATAGTTTAGGCTGGCCTTGAACTCAGTGTAGCCCAGGCTAGCCTGGAACTTGAGGTGATCCTCGTGCCTCAGCCTCCTGAATGTTGGGATGACAGGCATGCACCATCATGCTGGGCTCCGAAACTTTTTTTAGGTGGTCAAACTATACTCTTAGGACTTCCTGGCGGTTGAGAATTCGAGTCACCCTAACTGAATGTTTGCTTTCTTTCCCCCATGGGAGGAGGGCAGCCTTGTTTCAGTCCTGGGCTAGAACTGATGCCTGAAGCTGGTTACTCCAGGCATCTGGTCCGCACAGCGCTGTCCCAGGAGGGAAAAGAGTCACCTTTGCAGCCTTGGCCACCCAGGGAAAGAGCCAGTGAGGGCCTCACCCGCACTCACCGGTCTCTTCAGCCTCGAGGTACCCGCCCATGTGGGTATCAGGGGCCTTCTCCTAGGAGGCCCTGCCCAGGGGAGAACCAGATTGCAGAGCTTTGTAAGATGCAAGCCCTGGCCTGAAACCTAAGGCGTATGCCAGAGAAAATTTTAAAAGTGCTATGGGGAATTTCTTAAGATTTGATGTGTTTTCCTGTCCTGGGTGTTCCACAGCCAAACCCCTCCTCTGCATTTTTTTCTTAAATCATGGTTGACTGGCTCATTTAGCCTCTTACCCTCAGGAATATTATACCTTCAGTGTCTTTTTGGGGGGTTACTGGGGGTTAAACTCTAGCCCTGTTTTTGCTCACGTGGGACATGAATTTGTGAACCTCCTGCCTCAGCCTCCCATAGTGCTGAGATTACAGGCATGGGCTACTGCGCCTGGCTTGCTGTTTTTTTTTTGGTACCGGGTCCTTGCGCTTGCGCAGCAGGTGGTGAAACCACTGAGCTAAATCCCCGGCCCTGTTTTTTTTTTAAGGCAGGGTCTTGCTATGTAGTCCAGGCTGGCCTTAAACTCACTATGTAGCCTAGCCTGGTCTCAAACTCAAGGTGATCCTCCTGGCTCTGTCTCCCGAGTGCTGGGATTATAGGCATGTGCCAGCACGCCGAGCCAGTGCTGTTTCTTAAAGGCCTTTCCTGATCATGGGAAAACTTTGTGGAAAATGCTTCTTTAGCAGGTGTCGATGAATCGTTCCAGGTGTTGGTTTGAAATGTTTTTCTCACCTCCGTCTTTAGGCTGCGCTTCCAAAGGCTACCATACTGGATCTTTCCTGCAATAAACTGAGCACTCTGCCGGTGAGTTTGTGATGAGACTCCACCTGGAGCCCTGGATGGGGCTCCTTCCATTCCCGGGGTGTTCCTGGGGTGTGGTAGAGGGTCCTGATGGTATGGTTTCAGGACAGGCCTTCAGGCAGGCCCCAGCCAGTAGTTCTGTGTTGGAGGGGAGGGTGTTGAGAGGGAAGGGAGTTGAGGTCCAGGCCTCATTGTTCAGAACAGCAGGAAAGTCCACAGGATGCTGGCTGAGTCACTGGGCTCATTTTTTTCCCCTGCTTTATAAGTTGCTCTGGATTCCAGGGAGAAAGCAAATGCTCCCTGGAACCTCCCCGTCCCCCGCCCCCCATGCTGTGTCTTTAAGGAGGGGAAAGTGAGTGAGTGACATTATCAACTACCTCACCATTTTCCTCCCAGGCAAGGACTTGAATTCCTTGAGATTTGCTGCTTTTCTCTTAAGCACATCCAATCTGTGCTTGATCCTTTGAATTTTTCTTTTCTATTTTTCTTTCTTGTTTTTGTTTATTTATTTTCTTTTTTGTTTGTTTGTTTGTTTTGTTTTTTTGGCACCGGGGATTGAACTTGGGACCTTGCACTTTCAAGGCAGGTGGCAGAACCACTGAGCTAAATCTTCGGCCCTGTTTATTTATTTTCTTGAGACAGGGTCTCACAATGTGGTTCAGGCTGGCCTTGAACTCACTATGTAGTTTGGCCTGGTCTCAAATTTGCATCGACTCTCCTGCTACAGCCTCTGAGGGCTGGGATTATAGACGTCCACCACCATCCTGGCCTTTTGATCTATCTTTTGCAGCTTCTCCTGGTTCTCCTTTTGCTGTTCCTGTAGAGACACTGGACCCTTTGGGCCCCAGCAGTGCTCTGTCACTGTCAAGTGCTCACCTGCTGTCACTGTCAGGGTTTCCACCCCTCACTCTTGCAACGCCTTACTGATTCCAGGGTAGCTTCCTCTTGGACTCTGGCCCAAGGCCCCAGTTGAGCGGCTGGCAGTCTGCACTGGGTCATTAGAACGTGGCTTTCAGTATTCGCCTGCGCCCTAGCGGTTGGTAGCATCTTCACACAGCTCATCAAAAGCTATTTCTGACATCAAGAAGCCTCCAAGGTCCCCACTTCTTCCCGAAGATTCACACCTATCCGCCTTGCCTATCCCTCAGCACCCCGGTGTACTCTCCAATGTGTGTGGCCTCTTGCCTGTCCTGATGACTTCCGTGTCCTTGGCTGCAGAGCCTGTGGCATCCCCAAGGCCTTGGAGGACATGAATGGTGGTACCAAGCTGAGGTGGTACCGGAGGCTGAGTGTCAGGGTTTCTGGGTTTGTGCTGAAGGAGACCAGGTTATGGTAGGATGGGTACAGCCACTCATTTATTATTATGGGTACAGCCACTCTCTCACCTGAACAAAGTGCTGTGCTAGGTGCTCCAAGTCACAAGACTGAGTACTCAAGGTGGGCTGGATGGTTTCAACAGAGTGCTCGGGCCCCGGCTCAAGCATCCCCTCTTCTCTGATCCTAGTCGGATTTCTGTGGCCTCACGCACCTGGTGAAGCTGGACCTCAGCAAGAACAAGCTGCAGCAGCTGCCGTCGGACTTTGGCCGCCTGGTCAACCTCCAGCACCTGGATCTCCTGAACAACAGGCTGGTCACCCTGCCCGTCAGCTTCGCACAGCTCAAGGTGACACGCCCTGTGCCAGGGTGGGATGAGGGATACTGGAGTGGGCCGAGGAGGGGTCACACTGTCCCCTGCCTTCACCTGTGGGCCCGCCTCAGATGCTCCTCCCATGGAGGAGCTTTGTTCTTGCTCTCTTGGCTCCCCTTCAGGGCCTGTGTGTGCTGGGGCTCAGCTGGCTCTCTCTGGCCCTCTAGAACCTGAAGTGGCTGGACCTGAAGGACAACCCCCTGGATCCTGTCCTGGCCAAAGTAGCTGGCGACTGCCTGGATGAGAAGCAGTGCAAGCAGTGTGCAAACAAGGTGAGCCTGCTCCCAGGTGGCCCCACCATGTGCTCCCCCAGGAGCTCCCTCTGCCTCCTCTTGTTTTTTTGCTCCCAGGGCTCTAGCAGCTCCGTGGTGGTTAAAGCACTAAGGTTTCTGGGAAATCAGCCTTGCCTGGCAGCACAGGCCTTTGTGTCAGAGGTCGGGCAACACTGTCTTGGCTGCACGGCCCTGTTGCCCTTTTTAGGAAACTGGGACTCGCATGCTCCAGGGTGGCTTGATGTTGACAGCTGCTTACGGGGACAGGAGGGCTGGGGACTCTGGCCTTTCCAGCAAGCTCTCCACACCAGGGTGGGGCTCAGTTATTGAAGGAATTTTGATAAGGGTGTTAAATTTGTAGCTATAAAAGACAGGCCCTGCCATATGTGGCATTTGTTTGGTTACACCTGGGTCATGTGACACAGGAGTGAGGACTAAAGGTGCCACACAGGGCGATGTTGCTGGTGGCCAGGAACCACGACGCTGCCCTGCTCCTTGAGGATGGCCCTCTACCATCTCTCAGGGGCCCTGGCTCCAGCCGCTTCCCCTCCAGCTTCAGAGCAGATTGTCACTTCCACTGGGCACCAGATGGCTTCCTGGGCTGTCAGGACTGTGTGAACCAGGTCCGCAGTGTGTCTAGGACAGCGAGCAGACGTTCAGTGTGTGCCTGATGGGGACTCCTGTGAGTCTCAGAACCTTCACCCACGAAGAGTTGCTTCTGTGGCTCGCCCTCTACCCTACCCGGTGGTACAAGAACCCATGCATGCTGGGACTGGTGGTGCACGCCTGTAATCCCAGTACCCAGGAGGCTGAGGCAGGAGGATTGCCAGAAGTTCAAGGCCAGCCCTGAACTACATAGTGAGACCCTGACTTAAAAAATAAAAACAACAAACTATTCTGTGAGGCTGGAGCTTTGAACCTGTGCTGCCCTTGCCATGGCGCTTGGCCTTCCTCCAGACCCTGAGCAGCCCTCACCCCGGTTCCTACACATGAGGGCCGAGCAGCCGTTTCTATCAGCTTGGCTCCCTGGGGGGTGACGTGATGGCAGCAGGCTCCAGACCTGGGTTTCTCAGGACGGAGCTCCTCGTGGCTTCTGCAGGGAAGTCCTGCTCCTGAAGCTCTCTTTCCAATGGCTACATGCATACCTGAGGTTCTGCAGGAAGAGAATTATGTTTGACCCAGGCATAGTGGCGCATGCCTATGATCCTAGCACTCAGGAGGCTGGGGCAGGAGGATCGTCTTGAGTTGGAGGCCAGCCTGGGCTACATAGTGAGACCCTGTCTTAAATAAAAGAAAATAAGACAGAATTACGTTTGAGCACACACATGCTGCAGTAAGATGTATTTGCTGTCTTAGAATAGTCTGAGTTCTCTGTCTCCTGTAACAAAGCGGAGTGGTGGGGCAGCAGCTTCTCTTGAGCCGGTGGGTGCAGGGTCTGCGCTGGGCAGCCACGCCATTAACCCGAGCCATGTTCCTAGGCAGCTGGGGAAGTGTGGTGCCTGTGCTGCATGTCAGGACTGGGCTCGGAGGGTTCAGTCACTGGCAAGGCTGAAGTCAGGGCCAGAGTCGGAGTGGTGCGGGGCTTTTGCCTCTTCCCCCGGCCATGGTGACAGTGTTTTTGTACCTCTTTGCAGTGAGCCAGGCTCCCCCAGGTGCTTGCTGTGCTCCTTCCTGCCATGTGCTGGACAGGTCCCTGCAGGCCCTGCCCCGCTGCCCTCTGACCTGGGCGCCCACCCATGGGCAGCAGTTCCTACCCTTGGGTGCCAGGTTCATGACTGAGCTGCTGAAGTGGTGAAGTGACAGCAGCCTCTGCTGAGTCTGCAGTCAGAGGAGGGGATGGGGTAACCAGAGTGGGGAGGAAGGCTGGGCCTGGGGCCTCGGCACTGCTGGGGGTGTCTCAGGTCACACATGGGAGGTCGTTGTGCATGGCAGAACATCTTATTTTCCTGTCCTGGGCACTGAACCCAGGGCCTTGCGCAAGCTAGGCACGTGCTCTACTACTGTGCTACATCCCAGCCCTTTTGAGATAGGATCTCACTAAGTTGCCCAGACTGGCTTTGAATTTGAGATCTTCCTGCCTCAGCCTAAGTGGCTGGGATGAGAGGTTTGCACTGCCAATGGCAGAACTTTTCACAGATTCCAGTCAGCATTGTGTTTCACACAAAAAAGATTTTGACAGCTTTAATGAACTGGGTTTGTGACTTAAATTTGGTACAGTAATGTAGGACACAAAGATAGGAAACTCCACAGCTGTGTTGCCTGGGGCCTTGGAGCTCTGGGACCCTGAACGGAGCATCTCCTGTCCCCATAGGTGTTACAGCACATGAAGGCCGTGCAGGCAGACCAGGAGCGTGAGAGGCAGCGGCGGCTGGAAGTGGAGCGAGGTAGGTGGCCATCCCCCTTCTAGTCCTCTCTGTGGTCCTCACCAGCCTGCGTGCTGGAATCCACAGGGTGCTGCTAAGTACAGTGTGGGCCGGACAGTCAGTGGGGACAGCATCGCTGTGTCCAGTGACTCCAGAGTGATAGCCACTACCCGTCCTGTGTCTGGAACCCTAAGCATTCAAATGGGATGTGGCTAAAGCAAAGCCCTGGTCCCCTTCAGCCCCCCATAGGAAATCACAATCCCCAGACTCAGGCTGAAGTAGGAACAATCTCCGTGATTCCCATCCTGTTTTTTGTTTGTTCAGTTTTGGACACGGTCTCGCTATGTAGTTCACACTGGCCTACAGCTTACAGTGATCCTCCTGCCTCAGCCTCCCAAGTGCTGGGATTACACTGTGCCCACGATGCCTGGCTTCCTTTCATCTGTTGTTCCCACCTCCAGTCTGTTGTGTGACTGTCTCCACCCCCTCTGAAATAAGTCCCCATCCTATGGACTCCCTCAGTGTCTGCTGCTGTCTCCACAGACCCCTGCTCTGTACTCCACAGACGCGGGGCCTATTTTCCCTGTGCTGGGATCAGAAACGGCGCATGTGGCAGGCGAGGTCAGCGCCCCTCTGAGCTGCACACCCAGCCCTGGGGGAGCTTTTCAGACATCAGCTTAAAGCTGACCCCTGAACCGGGGATGAGACACAGGCTCACTGACGGCCAGTGGGCCCATGCCCCAGCCCTGTCCCCCGCAGCAGGGCAAGGGTGTCCTTCACGCTGCCACCACACCTCTACTGTCACCTGGGCTCTGTTGCTGGCTGGAAGCTGCACTTGTCCCCTCCACTGAGGCGTCTGGGTCCGAGGGAGGCATCAGGGCCTCTCTGAGCCCTGGCTGATCTATGAGCGCCTGACCCAGGGCTGTGTGACCGGAAGAGGGATGCGCCACATTTCTTCCGGCGTGGCCACCAGGCAGGACACGCCTGCGTGAGTTTGCAGTGACCCTGCTCTCGCTCCTTGCCCTCGGCGGGGTCCTCCAGGCTGGGTGTGGCCTGGCCAGTTTGCACACAAGCAGGCCCGAGGAAGCTGGACACACAGTCCTGCTGCTCCGCAGAATCAGGGCTCATATAGGCTTCTAAGCCCTAAGGGGACCGCTAACCACCGTTCTGTGGCATTCTGCCTTTGGAAAAGTGTATCTCAGGCCTCCAAATAACCGACTTGGAAATGCATTTTTAGAACCCAGTAATTTGGAAGTTGGCCACTACATGTAAACAGATTTGAGTTGCTGAGCAAATCTGTTCTTTACAGAGATTCCCGAGTTAAAGTTGGGAGTTCGTTCTGACAAACTGTGTTACTTCTTAGAAAAACCTGGTGGTTGCCTCTACCCCTAAGTGTGACCGCTCCTTTCTTCTCACTTGCCCCCTCCCAGTGCCAGGCTCATTTCTGAGGCTCCGGAAGAAAGGAGTCAGGTAGAATCAACACCTGCATTGTTTCTTCTCTTAGCTGAGTCCTAGGAGGCTGTCAACTGTTCTGCTTTCTTTTGTTTTGCTTTGTTAGGGTCTTAGCTGGGCATGGTGGTACATGCCTGTGATCCCAGCACTGGGAGGCTGAGGCAGGAGGATTGAAAGTTCAAGTCCAGCCTGGGCAATTAGTGAGACCAGGTCTCAAAATAAAAAGTAAAAAGGTTAGAGATGTAGCTAAGTGCACAGGCCCTGGGCTCAGTCTCTAGTACAGAAACAGACAGGGTCTTGCTATGTTGCCCAGGATGGTCCTGAAGTCCTAAGGTCAAGTGACCCTCCCACCTCAGCCTCCCGAGTGCTGGGACTGCAGGACCAGGCCACCGTGTGGAGCAGGATCTGCCTTTGAGTCGGTACCTGGAGGGATGCCAGGCTTATTATCCCTGCCTCCTCTCCTAGGTGCTGTACTTTCACCCTGATCTCTCCTGCTCATTGCCCTTCTCTCCTCTTGTATTTGTGATACTGGGATCAAGGCCAGGGTCTTGTGCCTGCCAGCTAGTGCTCTACCTCTGAGCTATACCACAGCCCATGCATTTATTTGAAAATTTTGAGACAGGGCCTTGCTAAGCTGCCCAGGCTGGTGTCAAATTTACCACCAGACTTCTGTCTCAGTCTCTTGGGTAGCTGGGATTACAAACATGTGCCACTACACCTGGCTTTTTCTTTTCTTTCTTTCCTTTTTTGTGGTATTGGGGATTGAACCAAGGGCCCCCATCTTCAGTGCCTTTTTTCTTTATTTTGAGATTGTTTTAACAAGCAGCCCAGGCTGGGTTTGAACTTGTGATCCTCCCGCCTCAGCTTCCCAGAGTGCTGGGGAGACCACACCTGGCTGCTTTCACTACATTATTTCTTAAGTGGCCCCTGGGATATGGGACAGAGTAGCCAGATCCACACTAAGCCACTTGGGGAAGCAGGCTGTGGGGGCAGGAGGGGAGCAGTCACTTTTGGGGGTTTCTGTTGCAGAAGCAGAGAAGAAGCGGGAGGCCAAGCAGCGAGCAAAGGAAGCTCAGGAGCGTGAGGTGCGGAAGCGGGAAAAGGCGGAGGAGAAGGAGCGGCGGAAGAAGGAGTATGATGCCCTCAAGGCCTCCAAGCGGGAGCAGGAGAAGAAGCCCAAGAAGGAGGCAAATCAGGCCCCGAGTAAGTTGACTCGGCACTGCAAGGTTCCTGCGCTGTCACTGAGTGATGCACAGACCACTGTCAGACCAGTCGGACTTTCCCGCCTGGGAGCAGCACGGCAAGGCCCAAGGGGTGAGGTGGTCGGTGACGAGAGCCCTGTTCCCCGTGACCACCGATGGCAGCAGGGTGTATTCAGCAGGGTGGGGTTCAGTGTCAGCAAGTCCTCCCCACCTGCACCCAGCAGCTCTGAGGGATCTGCCATCAGCAAGGAGAGCTCATGACCCTAGGGACTGAGCCGCCAGGCACACACAGCCAGGGTTCGGTTCCACTGAGGTCTCTGGGGATCTCAGGGAGACGATGGTTATGTTTCAGTCTCTGGAGAGCAGGTTTCTGGGGTTTTCTGTTTTGTTTTAGTTTCTGGCCGGTATTGGGGATTGCATGCGGGGGTTTACCATGGAGCTGCACCCCCAGCCCTTTTGAGTTACCCAGGCTGGCAGTAAACTCCAGGCAGTCCTCCTGCCTCACCCTTGAGGGTTGGGGTTACAGATGTGCACCACCACTCCCAGCAAGGAGAGCAGTGTTTAAGAGCTTTGATATTTCCCTGCAGGGTCTGAGGAAAGGTAGGCGGCTCTGCGTGGAGGAGATGCATGTGCGTAGTGAACAGCGGGTCTCCTTACACTAACGGAACTTCTTTTGTCCACTGTGACTCTTGTCCTTCCAGAATCCAAGTCTGGCTCCCGTCCCCGCAAGCCACCACCCCGGAAGCAGGCTCGGTCCTGGGCTGTGCTGAAGCTGCTGCTGCTGCTGCTGCTGTTGTGCGTGGGGGGTGGGCTGGTCGCGTGTCGCCTGACGGCGCTGCAGCAGCAGCCACTGTGCGCCACCGTGAACACCATCTATGACAACGCTGTGCAGGGGCTGCGCCGCCACGAGATCCTCCGGTGGGTCCTGCAGCCTGACTCTCAGCAGTGAGCCGGAGCAGCCGCTGCATCTCCCGGCCTCGGAGCTTGGATTCCTATGGAATTGGGTTCTGCTGGACACAACCTCTTTAGCATCAGACCTACCTGCCGTCATCCATGGCTGCCGACTGGTACTTGAGGCCTCCTCTTGTAGGACTTCTTCATTCCCTAGTCAGGGCTCCCTGGAGGGAGGAGGAGGAGGAACGGGAGGTGGGGGAGTGACCTGCATGCCTGAAGGAGTAGGCTTGGGCGGGGAGAGAACAGCCTTTTCTAGTTATTACTGAAGCTGTCTAAAGGCAAGGCGCATTTCTACTAAATGGTCAGCTGTCACTACATTTATACTTTTGTATGTCACAACCCTTTCTTTCATTCCTCCCCCCGGGGAACCGGGGCAGATCGGGAGTCAGTGTGTTGCTGGGGACCAGGGGACATTGTGAAGCAGATTCAGCCTAAGTTGGGGGAGGGCGCACCCATTTCCTTAGGACCTCAGACCCTCAAGCATCTCAGTGAGTACAGAATCCGGCAGTGAATGGCACTTCCCCACCGTCAGTCCAGCTGACGCTTGCAGGCAGAGAAACCGAGGCCTTCCAGGACTCGCCTGCTGTCTCCCCACTGTTCTGAGGCAGAATGGACTCCCACTCTCATTCTTTATTTCCTTTACATCATTTGGCCTCCTTTATAAATAATATCCTATGAGAACTGAAGCCCTGCCGGAATTCTGTCTCAGCCAAGTGCAGACTCACAGACACAGTAGACAGGTTCGGCCCTCACAGTAGAGCTCCAGCACTGGGGTCTCGGGCAGCCCCTGGGGTGGGGGGAGTCCTGCCCCTTCCCGTGTGGCTCCAAGCAGTGACTGACTGCTGGGGAGCATGGAGCCAGCACGGTCTGTGACCCTTCCCGAGGGCTGTGTGACCACGTACCTCAAAGGCAACCTGAAAACTCAGCTTTCGAAGACACTGAGGCTTAGAACTGTGGGTCTGGACATCTAACGGGAGGGGAGGAGTGGATGGGACAGGAAGTGAAGGGAAACAAGCAGCGTCCTGGGGGTGGCAGGTGGTGCACACTGCAGACAGTGCATGTGAGGGCAGCAAGGCCCAGCAGCCGCGTGAGGGTCAGAAACAACCGCCTGGTGCTTGCTGCACTCCTCTCCGTGGAGGGAGCAAGACCGTGTCACAGTCGAGAGACAGAGCAGGGTCCAGCTTTTCGATATAGTGGCCCCTGAGAGCTCTGATACTGGAAGAAAGGACTTTTCTCTCCTCCCCGGGTAGCTCTGCCACATAGGTCCACACCTTACTCAATCATTACATTCCTTTAGTCTTCCTCCAAGCTCCAGGGCCGTGGGTCCACACGCTTTATTGAAACTAAACACACAATGCATATGATGAAGTTGTGGAAACAGAAGTCAGCCCAGTCAAGTTCCTGGCTGGTCGAGGCAGCTCTGTGGCTGAGCCCAGCCACGCCAGCCGCAGGCTAGTGTTCACTCAGACTTCAAGATTTGATGCTGTTTCTTTGGGATTTCTACAGTTATTAAATCTGTGTCCGAGTGGTCTGTCTGTGTCTTTTCATCCTGAGAGCTGGCAGGGCAGCTGGTTTTGCTGGGAAAGGACCAATAAGCAAAGGCAGGTGCCGGTGTTGACCTCTGCCCTCAAACATGGAGACTTGGACAGGAGGACGAAGACCAGCTATACCAGCCTCGTGCCCTGGGATGGGCTTCCCGTCTCGTTTCAAGGTTGGGGAGGTGGAAATCTGCTGCTGTCATCCTTGTCCCTGTGGGCTGGCGTCAGTCAGCGCTGTCCAGAGAGAGATCTGGCTGCAGAGCAGTCATCTGAAGATAGATGCGCCTGGACAGGTCTGGGCCAATGCGGCGGGAGGTGGCTGTCACGCCCACCCCGCGTCGCACCTGGATGTCTGCCAGCAAGTTCTGGCGTTCTTGCTCCGAGACACACCGCCGATAAGCCTGAAAGCAGGAAATGACCTCTTCATGCTGTAGCAATTCAGTCACCTCTTGCCCATAAGCTGGGAGGGTGGGAGGCTCGGGTTGGGGGATGAGAGCCGGTCTTCCCTCTCTGGGGCCCGCCCGCTGTGGACACAGTGCTGAGGGACCTCCTGGAGCAGCATACCTGCACCAGGAGCTGTGGTGAGGGGTAGGCATCCACCACAGCACTGGCCATATCCAGGCTGACCCGGTTCAGCTGCTGAATCTGTCTCCTCCAGACCAGTGCGAGTCCCCTGCCGGCACGGTCCACCTTCAACCCTCCTGCCCAGTCGCTCTCCAGGCAGAAGGAGAAGCTGGTTTCATCTCGGAGCTTCCTGCAAACAGCACAGCCTCAGGATGAGCCGCTTGTTAGTCCTATACCTCTGCCACTTCAATGGGGCTTGCAAAGGCCCCTCCCCCAGCCTGGAGGTGCACTTGGTTACATCTGGCCCATCTCAGCCTTTGGGGGTTTGGGTGCTCACCTGTTCCTAAGCATACTGCTATCTGTGGATTCCCTTAAAACTAAACCTTATAGGAGAAGACACCAAATCCTTTTGCTTTCCTGATGAGGTTGTCCTGTCCTGCAGTAGACCCGAGGGACTGGGTCTGGAGTCTATCTGGTCCTCACTTGTTAGAGCTTAGACAACTCAATGACCTCAGTGAAGCCTTAGCAACCTCCAGTCTAAAATAAGGGGCTGGGGGGCCAGGGATTTAGCTCAGTGGTTCTGCTGCCTGCCTTGCAAACACAAGGTCCTGAGTTCAATTCCCAGTACCTCCCCGCCACAAAATAAAATAAGGGGCTGGGACAGGATGGTCTCTGAGGCCCCCTATTATATAAATTCTGAGTATGAACAATCCTTGAACCAATCCTTGACATTTGCTTTCCCAGGGCTTATTTCCCTGTAGTCTAACCTGTAATGAATGCACCGGGCCACCTGACCCCGAGAACCCAGCTCCAACCTGCACAATGTGCACAAGCTAAAAAATGATTCACGGGGACCGGGTTTGAGGGCTCTGCCAGGAATCCCCAGCAGAAGATGGCTGATTGGGCCTTAAGAGAAGTGACAATGGGTGGCTTTGGTGTGGAGGGGAAAGGGACATTCCCTGGTCCCGGAGCCATGGCCGAAAGCAAGGCTCAACAAGGAGGCTGGCCTCACTGGGATACTCACTTGAAAGGCACCTCAGCCACGGCCTTTGTGACCGAGCAGGCGAAGTCAGCCAGCTCCTTCCAGCTCTGCACGATCTGGACCTGGGCTTCTGTGTGTAGCTGCAGATCCACCAGTGCCTGGAAACCCGAAGGCCAAAAAGGCCTGGAGAGTGGAGACTAGCCGGAAGTCATTCTCACCCCACCCCTGTGCTCCCTCTTGGGCCTGGTTGTCCATGTGGTGCCAAGGCAGAAAGCATCTAGTGCGCATTTTCTTGTCTTCATAGCAACTCTGGTTGATGACCAGTGAGTGACCCTGCCTCAGGATCAGGACGTTCTTACCTCTTCCACATCCACCCTGGACACTGAGGACGCCATGCTAGACTTTCGGAGTCGCTGTTGCTTCTCCCTGGCTTGTTTATTTGCCGCTCCCTGTTTCCCTTTCCTGGGAGGATTCTGAGCCCTGGAGCAGGGAAGGAAATCAAAGGACAGCAGCTCCAGGCTGAACTGGGGAGGAAGAGTGGAAAAGCCTGTGCCACAGGGCTTTGCTGGGGACACCATCTGGTAGAGTGATTCACAGTGGGGGTGACTAACCTCCCCTGTTGACCCTGAGGCCACCCCTTTTAACACCCAGTCTCAGGAAAAACCCAAACCTGAAGCATTTCTCCTGATCCACAATCACTAGGGACAGAGCTTTCCCTCCTGTCCTTGCTGTGACATCAGTGACGAAGCCCTTGAGTGTTTTCTTCCCATTCTCGCTGCTGCCCGGGCTTCCCTGTTGGCAGGGCCAGAAGTGAATTAATGCTGGCTCCCTACTAAGAGTAGGCGCTCTGCTCCATGTCACGGCCCCCACCCTCTGGCCCTGCTCACCTGCTTTAAGTTGCAGATCATGGACACAAAAGCCTCTGCCAGGAGCAACACCAGGATTGCCGGCTCCTCCACCCAGGCCTCTTCATCCTGCCCAGGACCCAAAACCCAGTCCCAGGAGGGAGGTCAGCAGGGATGGAGCCTGCAAGGGCCCGGGTCAGCTCAGCGAGTCCACTCCCCGACCCTGGTGCGTGACCCTCCTTCTTGGGTAAAGTCACAGTGGCAAGAAACAACCACCCCACCTTCCCAATCACGTGGCCCAACTCAGTCACTGCACCCCAGACATGCTGAATACGGAAGGATGACCACACCTAGGGTGCAGCTCACAGTGCAGTGCTTGCCTAGCATGCGTGAGGCCCCGGGTCCCATCCCCAGCAGCACTAAAAAGAAAGGAAAGAGAAGAGAAACTCAGCAAACTGAAAGGAGTTGAAAAGCAACTGCTATAGCAGGGAGGGGTGGTGGAAAGACTGGAGATGTTAGTACCTGCACCACCATCCACAAGGAATGTAATCACTGTGTTCTGCAAACATGGACTAATAAACACTTAAAACAATTTTTTAAAAAGCAGGGCCGGGGATTTAGCTCAGTGGTTCCAGTGCCTGCCTCGAAGCGCAAGGACCTGAGTTCGATCCCCAGTACCAAAAGAATAAAACAAAATAAAATAAAATAGGGCCAGGGATTTAGCTCAGTGGTTTCGCCGCCTGCTGCACAAGCGCAAGGACCCGAGTTTGATCCCTGGTACCAAAAGAAAAAAAAAAAAAGAAAAAAAGCAACTGTTTTCCTTGCATTTTGAAGAAGGGAACAGGGGGAACACATAATCACTGTGGCTCTGAAGGCAGGTGCTAGGAGCCAAGTGGCCCTTACAAACGCAGAGGTCTAGAGCGATGAAGAGCCACGAGCTTCGACTGTGACAGCACCTCCTCTTCATCACAGCTGGGCCACAGTCAAAGCCAAGGAAGCTTTGGGGCCAGGGAGCTGGGGGGCACAGCATGGTGGGGTGATTGCCCGGTGGGACTTCTCCACAAAGCTTTCTGACTGGGTCCCTGTCAGCAAAAGCCAGAGCCCCAGGACAGCAAAGTGTGGGTGGCAGGAGCTTTGGATTCTAGCTCCAGCTCTGATCCTGACTCAGGTTTTTAGCCTCATGGAGCCCACGTCCACACCTGTGACATTTGGAGACTCCCTGCCTTGCAGGATAACTGTGACAGAGACACAGGCAAGAACCCGGAAGTGCCCAGAAAGGCTAAACTGCTCTGTGAAGACAAAGGTTTCCTGGTACTCTAAATAAAGTGGTTAATAGTCCTAAATTACTTAAAAATAAAAAACAGAGGAGCCAGGCTAGGTCTGGTGGTGTAGGCCACCATCACTCTGGGAGGCTGAGGCAGGAGGATAGCAAGTTCAAGCCCAGCTTGTGCAACTTAGCAACTTAGTGAGATCCTGTCTCAAAATTTAAAAAAAAAAAAAAAAGTTAGGGATGCAGCTCAGTTTGAAAGCCCTAGGATCAATCCCCAGTATGGAATAAAAAAATTCTTAATGTCTCATCTCTAAACTCTTAGAGGTGAAGCCACTGGATTCATGGAGGCAAGGTATTACAGGCACAGGAAGTGAGCCTTGGAATGGGAGAATGGGAGAAGCAGGTACTGTGTGCCTACCGGGTGCTGGTGCCGGGAGCTCAGGGCCCACCGGAGGGGACTGAACGTGATCTGACAATGTCCTCACTTTATCCCAGGCAAGGGAGGCACAATGTTCTGTGACAGTGTGTCCAGGGGCACAGCATGAAGCCACCGAGCTGGGCTCAAACACGGGCCCCCATTCCCAAGGCTCAGGGAGAGGAATCTGACACCATTTTCTTCCCCTTCCCTGCCCAAGGAGGGAATCTCCACAGACTTGAGGCCACCCTGAACTACAACAAGACCCTGTCTCAAGAAAAAAAACAAACAAACAAAAAATAAAAATACAAGATTGATCTTATAATTCTAAGGGGCCGAGGAGGAGGAGAGCCTTCACCAGAAAAGCCCTACCTCACCGGGCCCTGCCCTTCTCCTCCATGTGACACTGCGAGGCACAGCCTGTGCTTTGATGACACAGTGGCACTCCATGGACTGCAGCGCTCCGAGGAGCTGGCCCCCGCCTTCCATCTGCAAAAGCTCTGCAACACAAGGAAAGGGCCAGTCAGTGGGTGGCTGGGACGCAGGCAGCATGGCTCAGGGCGAAGACAGAGGCAGGAGAACCTGGGTCCAGTGCCACAACGATGTGCTTCAAGCACTCCTCTGGCCGCTGGGCCTTTAGCCTGCTGACCAGCGCCGCCTTCTTCTTGCTCTCCTGCTGTCCCAGGGTACTTTCCTTCCGGCTCACTCGTTTCTGCGAGGCTCTCCTCTGGCCCTTCTGACTGTGCTTGGCTCTCTTCTGAGCAGGGGCAATGCCAGATTTTGTTTGGGTTCCTGCCAATCCCTTGCTCTGGACGAGACAGGTGGACCCGGGTGCTGGGGGGTTATGGCACGAGAAGCCCAAGCTCTGGGCCTGGTTATCTGCTGCACCCCACTTGGAGTTGTCACTGAGGGGAACACCGGAGACCTCGGGGAAGGATGGTATTCCCCAGTCACATGATGTTCCCTCATTCTGATGATCCTTGACACCTTCACCCGAGGGGCTGGAGGCCTTAGGGCTCAGCTGCCTGTGTGTCAGAAACTTACATTTAAGCCGCCTGGCCAGGGGAACAAGTTCCTCCTCTTCCTCGCTCCCACTGCTCAGCTCTCGGAGCAGCTCTGCCCTGGTGGGAGTGACTGGCCCTGGGGATGGCGGTTGGGAGGCTTTGGAGTCTGAGGTGTCCACCATGATGATCCTGCCGGCCCTGGGAGGCTGCCTCCTCTTTGCTGAAGACGGTTCCTTCTTCAGGAAGGGAAATGTTGGCAACTCCTCGGAATCACTCTCACTAGAATCCAGTGAGAGCGACGGCTTGGTTAGAGCCATCACTGCGTGTTGTTGAAGTAATTACCTAAAAGGATAAAAAGAGATGAGACACAGGAGTGCTCAATTTGGTCCTCTAGATGCATTTTTTGTTTTTGTAGTACTGTGCATAGAACCCAGGGTCTCCCACACAGTAGGTAAGCACTCTAGTGCTGGGCTACATCCCTAAGCCTTTAAAAAAAATTTAAGAGATTCAGGGTAAGTTGCCCAGGCTGGCCTCAAACTTGTGATCCTCCTGCCTCAGCCTCCTGAGTGCTGGGTTTACAGATGTATGCCACCATGCCTAATAGTTACAAAATTGTTTTTTTTTTTTGGTACTGGGGACCTTGTACTTGCCAGGCAGGCGGCGGAACTACTGAGCTAAATCCCTGGCCCTACAAAGTTTTAATGGAAGTAGTAAGGAGACTCACCACCACCTCCTTGTTGATATCTGCATTTGAAATGAGATTTAGCTCAGTGGTTTCACTGCCTGCTGCGCAAGCGCAAGGACCCAAGTCTGATCCCCGGTACCAAAACAAAACAACCCCCCCCCCCAAAACTGAAGTATCAACCTTTTAAAAACTTGACATACAGGGCCAGAGATTTAGCTCAGTGGTTCTGCCACCTGTCTCGAAAGCACAAGGTCCCAAGTTTGATCCCTGGTACCAAAAAAATAAAAAATAAAAAGAAAGAAAGAAAAACTTGACATACAATTTGGATAATGTTCATCATTTTAAACAGTTTATCTCTCTCTCTTTTTTTCAGTACTAGGCATTGAATACGGGGGTGCTCTACCACTGAACCATATCCCCAGCTTTAAAATTTAAAAAAAAATTTTGAGACAGTGTCTTACTAAGTTACCCAGGCTGACCTCAAGCTTGCAATCCTCCTGCCTTAGCCTCCTGAGTAGCTAGGATCACAGACACGTGCCATCATGCACAGCCTAAGATGCACAGTTCAGGGGCTGGAGGTATAGCTCAGTGGAAGTACTTAGTATATACAAGGCCCCAGATTCAATCCCCAGCACTGCAAAAACATTAAAAAAAAAAAGTATGGTATAATTTTTTTAGTATATTCACCACCACTATTTAATTCCAGAACATTTTTATCACCTCAAAAAAGAAATCATAGCCAAGCATGGTAATGTATGCCTGTAATCCCAGAACATGGGAGGCTGAGGCAAGAGGATCGCTGGGAATTCGGGTCCAGCCCAGGCTACATAGTGAGTTCAAGGCCAGCCTTAACTACAAAGCGAGACCAAAAAAAAAAAAAAAGAAAAAAAGAAAAGAAAAGAAACCCTAGTCACTAAGCAGTCATTGTCCATTCCTTCCTTCCCCCAGGCCCTAACAAGCAAAGATCTACTGTCTCTATGGATTTGCCTATTCTGGCTATTTCATATAAATGGAAACATACAATATATGGCCTTTTGTGACCGGCTTCTCCCACCTAGCCTTCTGTACTATTCCATTGTACGGATCTACCATGTTCTGCTTGTCCCTTCATCACTTGATGAACATTTCGTTTCTCTCCCTTTTGGCTATGATGAATAATGGTGCTATAAGCAATTCACTGCACATTTCTGCGTGGCCACTTAAGTTTTCTGTGTATATGCCAGGCAGGGGGCCTCATCCCTGTCCCCTCCCTGGACCTCGGATGACTCCTGCAAAACCAGGCAGTGGGACAAGCGGGACCCTCTGAGGCCGGCGGTCCGTGGCAGGGGTCCCCGGTCATCACGCCCCTGCGAGGCGGTGCTCAGGACGCCAGCCTCGACCTGCAAAAGGTCCATGACCCACCTACAACTTCTCACGCCACTCTTTCAACGGCCACAAGGGACCCGGAAGCAGATCTCCCGGTAGCGGAAGTAGACTTTCCAGACCGGAAGCGCCCGGGAGGCAAACATGGCGGCATCGGCGCTGGCGCTGAGGACACGCGCAGCTGGTAATGGGATGCCGTAGCTATTGCGGGACGCACCGGCGGGGAGGCCGGGGGGTAGAAGTTGATCCCCGTGGATGACCCTGGATGCATGGAGGGGGTTGTGGGGAGGCACCCGAGAGTTGAGGGGCCGTTGTCGGCCTTCACGTGACGCGTCCGGGGCGGAGCCGCGGGAGGAGGTTGGAGGTGCGCGAGTCTTCCTCCGCCTCGGGAGCTCAGGCCACTTCCGCTTTGTGGGTGATTGTGGGTTCCACCTGCTTATTGCTACGTCTGGGCTCAGAAAGATTACCTGTTCATTTAACAGGTTTAGGCTTGTCTTTGTGGATGTTCACTCTATCAGCAAAAAACATAAGGACAGGTTTTCAGCCTCAGCACACTAGATAAGCCCCTAAGCACATAAAAATAAAATAGTTGGAAATGGTGAAAATTCTGGTGAAGAAAGAAAAAAAATGGGTTTGTGTCTTTTTTAAAGTGGATGGTCAGGCAAGTCCTCTTAGATAAAACCTGAGTTAACACCTAAAGGAAGAGAGGAGGCCTGGCCTTTTGCGGGGGACAGGAGAATAATTTGATCCAGTTTTATATTTTATGGTGCAAACTATTGATCTTATATAAATTACAGGGGCATGGACTGAGGATGTAGCTCAGAGGTTGAGCATCTGCTTAGCATGCAGGAAGCCCTAGGTTTGAACCCCAGTACCGAAAAAAATAATAAATGGGTCGCACTGGGTGTGGTGGCACACACCTGGAATCCCAGCATTCAAAAGGATCACTGCACATTTGAGCCCAGGCTAGCCTATATAGTGACATTAAGGCCAGCCTAAACTATATAGGAAGATTCTGTCTCAAAAGATTTTTTTAAAAAATAAAGGTGGGTAGTAATGGAAACGAAACCACATAGGAAGCTCTGAAGATTAGTGATTTAGCCAAGATATTAGTGGTGGCAGTAGATATACTCCGGGCCTATTTTGGAGCTAGAATCCACGGAGCTTGCTGATGAATTGGATATGCAAGGTGAGCAAAGAGAATCCACAGTTTCTTGGTTTCTGCCTGAGCAGCTGGGTAAATCTAAGCACCATTTACTTTGAAGTGAAAGATGGGCAGTTGGGAGAAGAGTAGAGATTTAGAAGTGAGACCATGTAGATCGAGCAAACTGCTCAGTAAGTAAAGGAAGAGATGTGTAAAGGTAGGTGGAGCCTGATGCTGGGTACTTAATGGGTTGTCTCTGAGTTCACTCTGGTCCTTCATCGTCTCAGCTACTCCCTGTTCCCATGGAAACTTCAGAAATGTAGGTTTTGGGTACTCTGAACTTGGCTCCAGACACCTGCAAAGCTTCTCTAAGGACCCTGGTGTGCTCCTCCAACCATGGCTGTGTCTGGAGACCCTAAGGGAAGAACTGTCAACCCTGGGCTTGTCATACAAGTATGGGTCTTCCATGTCAGTATGAGTTTTTGTTCATTTTCCTTTTATAAAAAATTTTTTGTTCTAGGGATAGAGCGCAGGGAACCCTGATCTACATTTCCAGACCTTTTAATTTTTTTTTTTTTAAATTTTGAGAAAAGGTCTTGCTAAGTAGCCCAGGCGGGCAGTGAAGTTGCATCATTTTTGCCTCAGTCTCCCAAGTAGCTGGAATTACAATCACACACCACCACACCCAGCTCATTTTCTTTGTAAAAGTAAATGCCATTGAGCACTTTAGGATTAACATGGAGAAGTCAGATTAAACTCTCAGTTAAGTGTGTTGCTCTTGGTTGGCTCTCTGCCTGCTGGGCGTTGGGAAGAAAGCCGGGCCTTCTGAAACGACTGGGAGCCCTTTCTGTGTGCCAGGGTCTGGTGCTTTCTGCTTGAACCTCTCTGGTGTCCTGTGGTGGGGCTCCCTAAGTCTGGCCGGGCCCTTCCACGGGGCTTCAGGGTGAGTTGGGCCTTGGAGCAGGCCCTGGGGTATCCTCTTGTCTGTTTCTAACATTTGTGTGGTGGTGTTTCCCCTTAGCAGGACTCAGTGTGCCAGGATCCAGAGCACCTGACATTCATTTCTTTTTCACTGCTGTCCCCCTCAACCACACACATGCCCACATGTGCGCCCTCCTGCAGTGCTTCCATCCCGTATAACACAAAGAACGAACGAGTTGGCCCTCTCCACGGGAGAAGGCCGAGGACTTCCAGGCATTTCCTGAAAAGCAACACAGTGATATCTCTGTCCCATCCAGCATCTTTCTCACCTCCCCTGCCATCTCTCCGCTGAGCACAGGGGCTGAGATGACAGAGTCTGCTGGGGAGCCCCTCTGAGCAGTGTTTCTTCTCTCTACAGTCTCAGCCCTGTTGAGCCCTCCTCCGGCCACAGCTCTTGCAATCAGATGTGCATCCAAGAAAACAGGTGGCAGCTCCAAAAACCTCGGTGGAAAGTCACCAGGCAAACGTTTTGGCATCAAGAAAATGGAAGGTGAGGGTGTGCCTGCCTTCACACTACCCAGCTGCTCCAGCTTTGCTTAGAAGAGCAGGAGACCACACAGGCGCTGGCCTTGTACTGTGCTCAACTTGCCGTAGCATTTGGCTGTAGAGTGAAGGGCAGATGAGACCTGAGGAGGGCTGGGGGGCCTGGGGAGGAACAGGGAGGTGTGACCTTAGTCACAGAGACAGGCCCTGCTTACCTGGACATCTGCGAGGCTCAGCGGCTGTTGTGCAGCATTCGGGCTGTCAGGTTTCCTTGGTGCTTTGCTGGGCTGTCACGGTCCCTGGGGCTCTGAGTCAGCACACCTGTGGACTTCTCTCTTAGGTCACTACGTTCATGCTGGCAACATCCTTGGGACTCAGCGCCAGTTCCGCTGGCACCCAGGTGCCCACGTGAGTTGCTCTGTCGCCCCTTTTCTAGCATGACCCTTCCATGCTCAGGCACAGCAATAACAGTTGCATTTATTGCATGCCCACATATGCCAAGCGTGCCCTTTCCTGTGCCCACTTGTGTCATTTTTCCCACGTGTCCCTGTGAGGTGGGGGTCATCCCTGTTTTACATGTGAAGTGTTAGAGACCTTGATTGTGGCAGGCCCAGTGACAGCTGGGATCTTTCCAACATTAGATCATTGTATGTCCTAGGCCTCATTTTCTCTTCATTGGGAAATGGCAGTAAGTTATATGTGATAGATGGGGCAGTGCAGCTGTCTGAGGACTGAGGGGCAATTTGCTTTAGGTATAGTAATCTGACGATGGCAGAGTTCTTAGTGAAGACCATACATTTGTAGTTGTTCCTCTCCTTCCTTTGATACTGGGCATTGAACCCAGGGTGTTCTACCACTGAGCTACATTCCCAGCCTTTTTATTTTGAGATAGGGTCTCACTAAGTTGCCTAGGCTGGCTTTGAACTTGCAGTCCTCCTGCTTATCCTCCCAAGTCGCTGGGATTACAGGTGTGAACCACTTTTCTCAGTTTTAAATGTTTTATTTTATATTTATTTATTTAGTTAGCTACAGACAGGGTCTCACTGTACCTCAGGCTGGCCTTGAACTCACTGTGTAGCCCAGGCAGGACTCATACTCAGGGATCCTCCTGCTTCAGCCTCTTGAGTGATGGGATTATAGGCACATGCCTCCATGCCCAGTTTAAATGTTTTATTAATCTACCCTCTGAGTAGTATAGACTTTGTCTATTTATTTGGTACTGGGGATTGAACTCAGGACCTTGCGCTTGCCAGGCAGGCGGCGGAACTACTGAGCTATATCCCCAGCCCGACATTTTTATTTTTATGCTCAAAGGAAAGGAATTTTTTTATTCTAGTAGAATCAAATTCAATAATTTTTCGTCTACTAAAAAACATAAACAACAATAAGTATAGTGATTTGCTGGGGATTTAGCTTAGTGCCGCCACACCTGCCTGGTAAGCACAAGGTCCTGAGTTCAGTTTTCGGTACTGAAAAAAAAAAATACAGTGATTTGGGAGTCTGACTGTGGTTATGTTTTACCTTAGTATGGTGTTAGCCTGGTGTGTTTCTGACCCTCAGTTCTTAGAGGATGAGACACTTTGTGATTTCAGATATCTTTTGGACCTTAGGAAACTAATTTCAATTTATTAATTGCTAATTATTTCTAAGAATTTTCCTTTTTTTTTTGGTACCGGCTATCGAACTTGGGTCCTTGTGCTTGTGCAGCAGGTGGCGAAACCACTGAGCTAAATCCCTGGCCCTCTAAGAATTTTTCTGTTGCATAAAGTTCTCATGTAGTTGAAAGACAGCTTCAATTTAATAAAATAGAATTCAGTATGTGTACCAGAAATTAGATCTATGCCAGACATAAATTTTAGTTTCAGCAAGTTGGGGTTACTTCATGAGGTGGGGAAGTGCTTTGTTAAGATAGAACTATACTGTACTCTTCATGTTATTTTTAAATGTTGGTTTAGTTTTCTCCAGGTGTCTGTGTGTGTGTTTTGTGGTCCTAGGCACCAAGCCCAGGGCCTCATATATGCCAAGCAAGGACGCTACTACCAAGCCACAGCTCTAGCCTATCTGTTGGTAATTTTAATAGACATTAAAAGGTTGATAATAAACAATCATTATTTAAAAGATGCTAATTAGAAGATGTGAATTGATTATATTTGTAGTAGCTTGATCTTTTAGAATTTAAAAGGCATTGGCTGTGTGGCTGTGTTAACTCCTGGGACTTGCTGAAGTAATAACAAAGCCAACAGGTTTTTTTCTTCCTTTTTTTTTTATGGTACCGGGGATTGAACTTAGGACCTTGTGCTTGCCAGGCAGGGGTGGCACCACTGAGCTAAATCCCCAGCCCTAAAGTCAACAGGTTTTGACCTGGGTCATCATCTAAGCTGTATGTATGATTGTCACCTCATAATCCTAAAAGTAGTTAATTCTTTCCCCATTTTGGAGATGAAAATCAGAGACAATAGAGTACCTTGCTGAAGGCAGTGGGAAGTAGACTGCTGTGATCTGAATCAGCATCCTGGTTCCAGAGCCCAAGCTACTAGTCAGAGACAACACTAGTGCTTGGCTGCCCCGGTAGAAACTGCCACAGATCTAATCTCAAGTCCTGGAAGAAAAAAGTTAGTGTGTGCAGTTTAAAATCTGAACATACTGGGAGTCGGGGTTTAGCTCAATGGTTCTGCCACCTGCCCCGCAAGCGCAAGGACCAGAGTTCGATCTATCCCTGGTACAAAAAAAAAGAAAACCTGAACATAAGACATAGTTTATCCAACCACTTCATGCTCCATACTCAGGATCTGCAACACGGAGTTGGAAACTCCGGATTAAAGGAGTCGAGATACATGGGCTGGGAGGTGTTTACATCTGGGAAGCACTGTGTTAATATTAGCTATGTCTGTACTTACTGTTCTATTGGTATATGCATTACCCATTGAAGTGTTTATCTGTATTTTCTCAAGAGCCTAAGCTTTATGTAAGTGAAAATGTACATCAAGCTAGCATCTAATGTGACAACTTGAGTGTTTTTTAAGTCTCAGTAAAGCATGCTCCCAGGGCAATGGTTTGGGACACATTCCTGGGCCTGGTTTTAGGGCCTGTCCCGTGTGGCCTCTGACCAGCTGCATAGACAATGGTGGTGGGTGTCAGCCATCTTGGTCTGCACTTGATCTTAGCCAAAAGGCTGAGAAGCTCAGCCGTCTTGGTCTGACCAGGATTGGTGCTAGGCAGTGGGCAAGGGAACCTGAGTTGGCCCCAGGGCCTGTACCTGAGGACAGTCTGTCCTGAGGCCCTGGGACAGGCCACCTGGCACTCTGTCCAGCTGACCAGGTCTTGTTGCAGGTGGGCCTGGGGAAGAACAAGTGCCTGTATGCCCTGGAGGAGGGGATAGTCCGCTACACTAAAGAGGTCTACATGCCCAAGCCCACCGACCTGGAGGCTGTGGATCTGGTCAGCAGGCTGCCCAGGGGTGCTGTGCTCTATAAGACTTTCGTCCATGTGGTTCCTGCCAAGCCAGAAGGCACCTTCAAACTGGTAGCTATGCTTTGAAGTCCCGGTTGAGGCCACTGGACAGACTTGGAGCCCAAGTGACAGGAGAGGGTGACACCAGAAGAAATCAAGCGTTGGAGTCACAGCAGCCTTGAGGGAGCCGTCTGCTGGATGGTGACTTCAGGAGACTGAAGTGACAGTGGGAAACCCTTCGGGAGAGCGGGCCTGGGCCCAAATAAATCTAGCTGTTTGGGGACAGCATGCCTGCTTCTGTGTTGGTCTCCCCATTCTTGCCTGTGCACTGAGGGTGGAAGCAGGGAGGAGGCCTTATTTTGAGGTGTGGGTTGCTCTGGCACCATCCCAGAGAGGAAGGGAGAGGAGAGCTTGGGCTGCAGGGCAGTGCTGCGACTTCCCCCCTCGGGTCCCCTCAAGTCCAGGGCTGGGCCTGGGAGGAGGAGGGGATCCAAGAAGCAGCAAGGTCGTGTTCCTCTCCTGGACCACAGCCCCAGAGGTGGCTGCACAGGGGGCCCTGGCTCTGTGGGTCTGGGCAGAAGGAGCTTGTGGAATGGCAGGAGGCCCTCAGGCTCATTTGACCTGGAATGGCAGGGTCGTCCCCGAAGGTGAAGTGGAGCGGGTGACAGATGACTTCTTCCCACCCACCCAAAGCCAAACGCATATGCTTTTCTGGCTCTTGATTTATCTCCTGCCACAAACAGCAGCACTGAATCTAGCCTTGGGACTACTCAGCAGTTCACCTTCAGACCTGTGGGAAGGATGTTGGAGGTAGTGGTGTTGGCTGGAGCCTCAGGGGCTGGCAGTCTATGGCTTCCTCCTGGCTGCAGGCTGGGGTTCCCAGATAGCGGATGGAGAAAGCGCGCTCTGCTGGAGTTCAAGGGTCCTGCCTCATTGTCTCGGGCCATGACCCCAGATTCTCCACCCCAGGCACATAGATCCTTCCAAAGTGGCTGGGGGTTTGTGGGATTTACGTTAGTGCCCTTCATGTGGGGTCTTAGTACCAAGGCCCAGCTGGGACAGTGCTCGGGCCTTGGTGGGGGCTGTCTCCACAGGCTCAGTGCTGTCCCTTCCAGTCCCCCAAGGACCCGGCGGGGCGAGTACTCCGTCCTGCACAGTGGTGTTGCCCCAAGCAGGGCAGTGGCTGCTTCCTGGGATGGGTAAGCAGTGTCACACCTGGATGGTGGTGCAGACGGTGACCTTAGGGCCTCTTCATAGCTTGGTGGCAGCTGCAGGGATGGGAGCACAAAAGTATTAGCCATTCCCTGTCCTACCCCCATGTACATACATGCCCTTTCTTACACTGCTGCTCCTGTGGTGCCTCTGCCCCAGTGACAAGCTTGTCGTGGAGGCCCGTTTGGAGGAGCTCAGTAGGTCCCCCTGGGCTGGGGCCAGCCACCCTTCGCTCTATACAGAGATGCGACGGGACCAACCACATTCTAGGGTTCTCTACTGGTGGCCTTTTCTCTGAGTGGGCATTGTCTGAGTGCAAGGGTCACCTCTCCGTGGTCCCTGAGCCCGAAGCACCGTGCAGTCAGCTGGTGGATCTGCTACTGCCGGTCCTTCTTCCAGACACTCACACCTGGCTGCCACAGGGGTGGCTGGTGGCTTCTGGGCAGCCTCACATAGTATCTCACCCGCCTGGGGACAGCCCCAGAGTCCTCCTGAACAGTGTACCCAGGACCAGGGTCCCACACTCCCTCCCTCCTGAAGCCTCCCCGTTACTTTACACTCTTTTCAATGCTAACCCACCTCTGCTGCTCCCAGGAGGCAGCCCCACGGCCTTCCCTCGTCCACTCATCCCAGCGCTCTGGGCTCCTCTGTGCTGGCTGCCCATCAGTGGAGTGCACCACGGTGCTGAGGTAGAGAAGGGGCCAGGCTGGGGATCATGCAGATGGTTCAGGGTGAGGCTCAGGATTTCAGGTCAGCGTGCAGGAAAGCAGAGCCCAGGCGCTTGCTTGTTGGTGGCTCCACTTTCCCATTTCTGATTATCTGCATCACCCTCTGCATTCTAAAATGGCTGGGGTGAGAGATTCCTCTCCCCTGTCCAGTGGCAGCAGCTCTGGGTACCTTTGCAGGGAGAGTCAGAACTGTCCCCACCCTCCACCCTTGGCGTGGTGTTGAGTTGGGGTCAGAACCAGGGAGCTACAGCTCAGCTCTCCACAGAGGCCATCTGGTGCCCCTTACCTGGGGAGGGGACTAACCCTGGAGTCCGGGCTGGGCTTTCCCCTGGATCGGGGAGACTGCTGTCTTCACCGAGGGGTCCCTGCACAGAGTGGGGGCCAAATGGCATTGACCTTTCCATCCTGCTGCCCCAACTCCCAGGGAACCCAGCCAGAGGCTGCAGCGCTGCCCGCTGAAGGGCAGAACACAGGGCCCTTTCCTGGGAACTCGGGGCTGGGAGTGCTTATGTTATGGTCAGGATTCCGGAAGAAGTGACAGGAGCAGAGGACTTGGCAGTACCGCAGGAGGGCTGTGAGGACACCAGGGAGGAAGCTGCCCTCGCCCTGGCTCTGTCAGGGCAGCCTGGGCCAGCCTGTGACGCCCCCTCCCACAGTGGGACCTCGACCAGTGGGCTGAGTGGCTTAATCCCAGGCCTTCAGCTCAGTGAAGGGGTGACTGGACAAGGAACACTTTACAAAGGGACACTTGGAAAGGAAAAGAGCGGAAACTCCTAGAACGTGGGTCTGCAGAAGCAGGAGAGGACCAGAGAGCTGGAACTCACAGCCCACCTACTGTCAGGACTGTGGGAGGGGACTCAACGTGCTTCCCAAGTGCAGCAGGGAGGATGTCACTCTAGGTGACCTTAGTGACGAGGCTGGGCTTCAGTGAGGGGCCAAAGTTGTGTCTATCAGCTGGGGGTGGCAGCAGATACTCACCAGTGGCTGCAACTACAGCTAGCAGACTGTTACCCATGATGGCTTCTGTGCACAGAGAAGCAGTGGCATGGGGTGCCAGGAAAGGGCATCGGCCTTGAGGGAGACCAGCAGGGCCACACCTGCCCAGGAGCCCTGGCCCAGAGGCTCGGCCCTCTCAGGACCAGGGCAGCCGTGAGCTGTTCTCCAGCACCAGGTTTGACCTAATGCCCTGCAGCAGCCCTTGCTTCTGCGTGCCTGGCAGCCACGAGGTTTCTGCCACCTTGGGAAGGGGAGGTAGGAACAGGTGTGGCCCCTGCTGGACCTGCCAGCTAGCCAGGGGAGCCCCAGTTCACCCAGAGCCCTGTACTTCCCCAGCCCGACTGTCCACCTACACTTCCCATTGGCCCAGGAAACTGGGCTCTGGGTGCCAACCGCCCATCCTCTTGGCTCCTACTTCTGATGGAACCATGGTGTCCAAGGTCACCCTGGAAACTGGGCACAAGGGCCACAAAATACAAAAGCCTTTCTGCCAGGCTCTCCTCCTCCCTCCCAAGCAAGTATTGTGCAGCTCCAGGCCCAGCCTGCCTGAGCCTGCTCCCCATCGCTCGCCCTGTCCCGCTGGGCCCTGCCTGTCAGGAGAGGACTTCAAAGAGGCCTCAAAAGCCCAAGCTTCCAGGCTCTGCTAGCCCTGCAGAAAGCTGGGCGGGGACCATGATCAGGGATGAACTTGAACAGAAGATGGGCCAGAAGGGCCTCACCCTGAAGTAGGGAGGAGGCCTGGAGCATTGCCTGGACCGTAGAACTCCTAACTTCTGCCCTCCTCTCTCGAGGGCTGCTGGATCGCCATCTCAGACCAATTAAATCAGAGTCCTCAGGATCATTATGTGCTGAGCTAAAAAAGAATGCAAACTCCAGCTGGGGTAGGGTTGGGGGTGATGCACACCTGTAATCCCAGCACTCTGGTAGCCCAAGGCAGCATTGAAAAATTCAGTGCAGCCTGCACAACTTAGTGATTTAGTGAGACCCAGTCTCAAAAACTAAGTCTGGGAATGTAGCTCAGTGCAAAGCACCTAGAATCAACCCTCAATACACCCAAAACAAAACAAAACTCAGCTAGGTGTGCTGACACGTTCCTGTGATCCCAGCACTCAAGTGGCTGAGGCAGGAGGGTTGCTGAGATCCTGGTTACACGATGAGTTTGAGCCCAGCCCGGACTACATAGTAAGGCCCTGTCTCAGGGACGTAGCTCAGTGGTGCCACGCCTAACAAGTGCAAGGTCCTGAGTTCGAACCCTGGTACGGGGAACCGTGGTGCTAGCCTGACACAGCACAGCTCTGGCCTGGTGAACCCAGGGAGCAGGCTAACTCTTCTGCTGTTTACTGCCTGTGCCTACAGTGCACCTTAGGAATGTAACTTTTCTCACTGACCTGAGAGTTGAGGCTGGGAAACAAGACCAAATCACAACATTCTGGAGAACTAGAGCACAACTTCAGTTCCCTAAAATAGGAGTGAGGAGGAGGAGTCATCTGCACCTTTGCACCTCAACCTGTGCCGTCAGCCTTCCTGGTTACCTGTCCACGCCCTAAGGAGAGCATGTCAGTGCAGTGAGTGCAGTGGATCTGGGGCCTCCTGCGGCCACCACTGAATAGCTCACTCTGACCTTGGGCCGCACTTCACAGTGTAGGCCGCAGCTTCCCGAGCTGGTGCAGGAAGATACTAAAAGGGCCTGTCTGCAGGCTTCTGAGGATTGAGCATGGCGGCAAGATCAGCAGGGCTAACCGGTGGTCAGGAGCGCCCTCTCCTGGCAGCCCTGGCAGGAACAGTGAACAGTGTGGCTGGCTGAGGGTGAATAGAGGTCTGGCAGCCGCCTCTCCTTCTCTCCTGCTCCACGTATGTGAGATGTGAAGGACTGAAGCTGAGCTCTTTGACCTGGCCCTTCCAGACCCTAGGGGAGTGGCCAGGGACCCAAGCCCTTCTCCTGGCCTTCAAAGGACAAGCTCCCAGGGTAACTGGCAGGCCCTGGCTGGGACCTGCTCTGTTCTTGCTGCCTCCTAAGGCAGGGCTTTGGCAGGGAGTGGGAACAATGAGGGCTTCTGGGATGGGCCAGGGCATGCTGGGTCAGGGCTCTCAAGAAACGCATGCCTGCCTGTGATCTCAGCACTTGGGGGGTGGAGGCAGGAGTGTGACCGTGAATTTGTGGTCAGCCTGGGGTACTTAGTGAATTCAAGGCCAGTCACATAGTGAGACCCTGCCTCAAAAAAGAGAAAAGCCGGGGATTTAGCTCAGTGGTTTTGCCGCCTGCTGCGCAAGCGCAAGTACCTGAGTTCGATCCCCGGCACCAAAAAAAAAAAAACAAAGAAAAAGAGGGCTGTGGCTACAGATGTTTCTCCAGCCCCCTGGCTGTGGGCTGGACCCCTGCTATCAAGGAGTAAGACCATGGCCCTGGGGAGCAGCAGCTGAGACTTGCGGAAGGCCCTGGGAACACGCGGAAGGAAAGAGACAGGCTGGCATAGAGAGATAGAGCTATATTTCTTCTGTTGCATATTTCAGACTTCACACAGCTTCAGGCACAGTCAGCTCTGGGTTCTTCTGAGCGCCTGGCGGTCCTCAGCCAGGCCACTACTGAGGTTGCCCCTGCACCGGAGTGAGTGCATGGGGCCCTGTCTTGCCATTGCAGGCAGGGTGTGTGGGAGGCCCCAGAGCCAGCCCCACCCCTGCTCTAGGCTCCCCTGGCTACCGGGGAGAGGCTGTCCCGGGGCCCAGCTCCACAGTGGCCCACATCACCTGTTCTGCTGGCCTCAGAGCCTCAGCTGTGAGCACCACAGCCCGGGAGAGCGAGGCACAGGGCTCAGCAGGCCCTGCTCGCTCACCACAACATGGCCCACTTCCTGGGGCTGCTGCCAGCCCTATTGCACATCTCTTGTTTCTACTTCCTCCCCCACCACCCATTTTATATTTTAAAAAGTACAAACTAGAGGTGGGGGAGGCAGAGCCAGGCGGGAATGCTGGAGCCCTTCTCTGGTCCCGCCCCTCCAGTCCCTAGCAGAGCCGACTTCACTGTGTCTCCGGGCTCTTGGTGACTGAAATTGGGGACTGCCTGGGCCTCCTGGCCTCACCGGTGGGCGGGACATGCTCCATCATCCGTAAGGTGCAATTCCCGGTCCTCCGGGCACGCTGGCTGGGGCCCTGCTACCTGAGTCGCCCGTCTGCTTTGACAGGCCCCAGCTCTGACTTGGGGTCGGGGGACAGGGAGCTCCAGCTGGTCAGTCTGCAGGGTTCCAGGGAGGGGCAGGCTGAGGGGCCCATGGCACACAGTCCGGCCACAGACCAGAAGCTGCTCAGTTCCCCATCTGTCCAGGCCTCCAGCGCAGGCCCTGTGAGTTCTGCACGCCTCCGGGTGGCCTCCTCTGCAGGCTCTGGCTGGGGCAGGTTCAGGATGCCGCTCAGGCCTTGGAAGCTCTGCTCCGTGTACTCATTGTGGGGCGGGCCTGCGTGCAGCCAGCTGGCATCGTCTGGGGGTGCAGAGCTGGCAGTGAGCATGGCCACGGACCCCACTCCAGTGCCCATCTCGTCCCTCCCAGAGTCCATATTGCAGCGGGGCCTTGGGCTTGGTACAAGAGCAACTGTATAAAACCAAGGCAGTAACCCCTGATTTCCCAAGTTTAGGACTAAGTCAAACAGTGTACTCAAATTACTTTAGAAAGTAAGAAACAACTGGGTTTGTGTCATCCACACCCCTTCTTGTCCCTTGTCAGTGGCTCCCAGAGGCTCAGAAGCCTTCCTTCCTGTCACCCTTGCATCCACTTCCCCTCTATCCTCTGTCTCCCTCATGCAGACACCTGCTGACCTTCTTTGTTTGAGACAGGGTCTGTGTATTCCAGGCTGGCCTTGAACTCACTGTGTAGCCCAGGCTGGCCTCGAACTTGCAGCAATCCTCCTGCCACAGCCTCCTGAGTACTGGAATTATAGGTGTGTGCCATCACCATGCCTAGTGGCACCTGCCAACTTTTTTCCCTCAGCTCAGAACATGCACTGCCTCTGTCCTTGAGGCCCAGCCCAGTCCCTGCCTGCTGAGCCGCCTCTCCTCTTCCCTCTGGGGTCTCCTCCCCTGGACTGAGTCCCAGGTACCCTGGGGACCCAGCTTACCTGCCCTGGGTCTGCCCAGCCCCCCGCACACCCATGCTACTCCTGCTCTTACGCACCCTCTTGAGAGAGGACATGGCGGGGGAGGAAGCACACCCCACACCCACCACTCTTACCTCTCATCCCCAGAACCCCACGGGCTGCCCCTGGCAGAACCTGCCCAGCCCTGGCTGTTCCACCTGCTCCCTTGGCTCAGCCTGGGGGACTGGGATGGTCACTCACATTTGCTGTCCCAGGACTATGGAGCTTGGGGACCTAGAGGCTCAAGTCAGGCTCTGCTGTGGGGGGGCCACATACAGAGCAGCAGACAGAGCCAGAGCTTGAGGCGGACACAGAGACTGGACAGGATGTAGGACAAGGGTGGAGAAAGCAGCTCTGGTTCCCAGTGACACCTGACACGGCTGTGGGTCCCAGGGAGGGGCACGTTCTTCTATCATCTCTCTATTTTCACTCGAGCTGCTGGGGTGGGGTGTGCCCCATGCACCGCCCCCAGTGCACACGTAAGGAGATGGTGCTCAGGAAGGCCAAGGAGTTGCCACATCCCAGAGCCTGGTCTGCCAGGCTCGCGTGCGCCCCTTCCCCATGCCCACACAGGCCCTCCTAGGACAGGCTGGCTGCCTGTGGCCATCTCCCTAGCAGATCCTATCCTGCCCGGCTCCTGGGCATCCTTTGGGCCCGAGATCCTTACCTTTCCTGAGAGGTAGTTTGCGGTTGAAGGTCAAGGGCAGCACGAGGAAGCGGGTCTCACCCAGGGGCTCCCAGAACTGCAGCAGCCGTACGGTCCAGGCTCCCGGCCGCAGGGGCCGGCTGAGCGGGGGCTTATACTGGGTGACCTCAGTCTCCGAGTCCACGGTGATATCATACGATGTGGCCACCACATAAGCTGGGTCAATCCAGACCACAGTGGCTGTGAGGTTGGGGCCCCGGGCCCAGCGCTGCATGGCCACAGGCTCGTCCAGCGGTCCCAGCAGCCCCCCAAAGTTCCGGAAGAGACGCTCTTTGGGGTCCCACTCAGTGCCAACCTGCAGGGAGGCAGGCAGCTGGGCAGGTGCCTGGGAAAAATGTCCTCTCTACTCTGATGCTGCCTCTCACTGCCACGTCAGGCCAGTCACTGCCTCTCTCTGGGCCTCAGTGTCCCCATCTGTAAGATGAAGGGGTCAGACGGGTACTCCAATCTCTCGACCTTGACATCTGCTCTGGGCTTCCATCCTGACTGCTGTG
The DNA here is from genome assembly GCF_000247695.1 of Heterocephalus glaber. The sequence continues at coordinate 6,295,015 of NW_004624795.1, read as the reverse complement.
CTGTGGGGCCGGCAGGGAGCCCATCCCAGTGGGAAGCCCCAGCTTCCAGGAGGACCCTGAGGGGACCCCCTCAATGTGTAACCCTAGGGCCCCTCTGGCACGTCCCAGTCCCGGTGGAAGAATTCCTGGGGTGTGGAAGACTGGGCTTGTGTTCAACAGAACTGACAACTCCCTATGGGGGAAGGGCTCCTTGGTGTGAGCAAGCCAGGTGACACAGGTGCTGTCACTGGGAAAGAGCGGTCCAGGGAACCCGGCCCACACAGGCCTGATGGAATCCTGACCCCTCCCTTGGCGTCTGTCCCTCTCCCCACTCCCTGGGTCTTGCTGGGGGTAAGGAGGAAGCAAGGGGGGGACCTGTCCCACCTCTACACTCTGGAGCCTGCTGGCCTGGTCACTGCGCCCCAACAGCTTCAGCGACCCCTGGGGCATCAGCCACATCTCAAGCGTCTCTGCCGGCCCCTGGGCTGAGGGCTGCACCGCCTGCGTCACCAGGTAGCCCTGGAAATGGTCGTCATAGAAATACAGGTGCACGCTGGACGGCAAACCCCTGGGCTCAAACCTAAGAGGGTTCCAGCAGGGAGAAAGGGAGATGCCATGAGCAACCTGGCTTGGCCTGGACTCTGGGGCGGGGCGTCACTGGGAGTCCCATTCCCGGGCACTTCCGGGTCCCACGTCTCACGCCCCACGGCACCTACATCCCTGGCTCTTGCCTTTCATTACTTTTTTCTTACATTTTTCCCTGCCTCAGACTGGGGCCTCACTGTGGGCAGTTGCTGTCTCTTTCTGATCACCCCCAACATGGCACCACACCCTGACGGCCTGTTGTATGTGGAGAGGGCATCTCACCTGCAGAGCGGGGCGGCCGGTGGGGGTGCGGCAGTGGCGGCGTGGCGCAGGCCAAGGCGGGCGAAAGCGGTGTAGGCGGTGAGCAGGATGTCACTGAGCCCACCCGGGCCATCGGCCACATGGTAGGTGTTCTCCCAGTAGGCCTTGAGGGCTGGCGTGCCCGAGGGGTAGCTGCCATACAGGTGGAAGTCCAAGATCTCCAGAACCTCCTGGTTCACGGTGGACTCAAACTTCCGGGCGAAGAAGGTGGGCCTGGAGACCTGCTGCAGGGGGGAAGGCGAGGAAGGTGAGGGCTGCAGGGGCCACAGAGATCAGCTCCTGGGGCTGCTGCTGCTGCAGCACTCCAGGCCCAGACCCAAGGGTGCTCCAGGTAGAGCCCCTCCTGCCTCTCCAACCCTGAAAGCTTGGGGAAAAGCTGGGGCCCCGGGAAAAACCTGCAGCCGCAGGAAGTCCTGGGGCTTGAAGTCGTTGGGGGAGCAGCCGCACCAGTCCACGATGTGCTTGTACTGGCACTTGCAGCCCAGCTTGCGGTTCCAGTTGGTGACCCGCAGGTTGTTGTCCACCAGGCTCTCGCAGGCAGGGCTGTTCTCCAGCACCGTGTGGAAGAAGGACTGGGGTGGCAGGGGTGGCAGGGTGAGCCTCTGCCAGCCCAGACACACCCTCCCCAGCCCGTTCCCACCCACTCGCCCACCTCGGCTGGGAGCAGTGTGTATGTGTAGAACTGGCGGAGCTGGGCCACCAGTGGGTCGTCCGTGTACACCACATACTCCACGAAGCTACGTGTCAGCACGAACCAGTCGGAGCCGCCGTCCACCACGATGCCCACTGGGATCTGCCGCTCGCCCAGGCGCCACATGTGCGAGTCACACTCATGGAAAAGACGGTCCAGACCCTGCTTCTTGATGAACCTGGGGGTGCAGAGGGGGTGGCTGAGGGTCCTGCAGGGTAGGGTCCAAGCTTGTGCATCCACCTGGCAACCAGTACACTATCTATGGGTGCTTGGGAGGCTCTTTTTTCTCGGCTGTGGTACTAGGGATCAAACCCAGGGTCTCATGCATGCCAGGCGAGCGCTCTACCACCAAGCTATAGTGTCAGCCCTCTTACTTTCAGACAGGCTCTCACTAAGTTGCCAGTCTGGCCTGGAACTTGAGATCTTCCTGCCTGAGCCTCCTGAGTAGCTCGGATCAGAGGTGTGGACTACCATGCTTGGCTGGTTTAGAGGTTTTGTACCACAGGGGTGGGGCCACTGAATCCCCCTTTTGTGGAAATGATGGCAACAAGACACCAGGGCCTCTGCTTACTTCCCTCACCTGGAGTTGTCCCGGCCATGTGACTTGAGGAAGTTCTTGTCCCGGTTTTTGGATAAGAATGCCACTAGCTCTTCATTGGTCCTGGCGAGGGAAGCAGGTACTCAAGTCTCGCTCCTGCTTGTACCGCCTGCACCCCCTGACCCTCCGTTCTCATTGAGAGCTCTCTGGCCAGGTTCCCCGTCCCAGCTGGTGCTCTGAGTGGGGGACCCTAGGGAGGACCCCACCCTTCCCCCACCCCTCGTCCCAGCATCTAAGGGCAGAGGCCTCTGGCTCATCCTCATCCCTGTGTCCTCAGTCCCAGTCCCTGCTACAGGGCTGGGGCAGGGGGCCCATGTCTGGGCCATGGGGACCCAGAGTGAGGCGGGGAAGCACACACAGCCTCCCCCACTCCCGTTCAGAGCCCCCCCACCTGGTTGGGTAGTCGGTGGCGCTGAGGTTGATGAAGAAGTCCCAGGTCCAGCCAGGGACCTCCAGCAGGTCCCGCATGCTGCGCAGGTACATCCTCAAGAGGCTGGCGCCACCCCAGATGGTGACCATGCGCCAGGGCGTCACGCGCACATTCTCATACTGCTGCGCCAGTGCCATCACCTCACGGTGCAGGTAGTTGGAGCGCTGGGGAAAGGGGACACTCAGTGGGTATAGCCAGGCCCCGGAGTATGAGCCCCCACCTCCACCCGGGGACAGAGTACAAGTGACATGGAGTGGGGAGAGCAAAGGGCAGGGCTCTGGCTCCCAACGGTCTATGCCACCTTGTTTATTTATTCTTCGGGTGTTTTGAGACAGGGTCTCACTATGTGGCCCAGGCTGGCCTTGAACTTATGGCGATCCTCCTGCCGCAGCCTCCTGAGTGCTGGGAGTACAGGTGTGTGCTACCATGCCTGGCCTGGCTGTGCCACCTTGTGCAGGACACCTTGGTTTCCCTCTCTCTAAACTGCCTGAGCCAGGGCAGAGATCTGTCTGTGACCTTTGTAGTCTCCGCTTTGCTCAACCCCGCTCCCTGGCCTCCTTGCTGCAGTACCTGGTCCACGTGGATGTAAAAGAAGTGCCGCTCATGGTACACGGCCTTCAGGAGGCGCTTCAGCTGGCGGACAGCGCGGCCATGCACCACTAGCATGTAGGCGATGCGCACCGGGGGGCCGTCCATGGGTGGCTGCGCCCGGATCTCCTCCCACTGGATGCCAGGACTCATCTTGCCTGAGCACAGGGAACGGGGCAGGGTGAGGCCCAGCCCAGGTTGCAGGGCTGGGCAACAGGAAGAGGGGAAAAAGAAGCCAGACCTGGAGCCAGGGTCCCTGCTCCCCCTTTGTCCCTTACACACGTAGTGCAAACTCTGGCGTGGAGAAGGTGGTGAGGACCCGGGCCACACGACTGCCCCACCCAAGCCTGGGAAGGAGCTGGGCGCCCAGGTCCCTCACCTGCCAGCTGGCAGTGCCGGGGCACAGTCTCGGGCATGAGGCTCCCAGCCTGGTGCAGGCACACCACGTTGGCGATCTCCTGCTGGCACTGCTTGGTGCTGGCTCGGGCCAGCGCAGACAGCGCGTCCTTGCCTACGATCTCACACTTTGGGGTGAAGCCATTGTCCGTGGGCTGGGGGGCGCCCTCCACGCTCCCCGTATCCCCATGTGGCGGGAAGCCGGCGGCCCCCACCAGTGCCTCCCCAGCTGCTGCCCCGCTCAGGTTCTGGCGGCCTGGGGGCTCCGGGGTTGGGGCTGGCGGGACCCGGCGGCTGGCTCGGTGCCGGCTGGTGACTGTCCGGACCACCTTGGCCACAGGCACGCCCAGGCTCTCCGCTCGGCCCCGCCAGCGCCCATGCCTTCTGCCCGTGCTGCCTCGCCGCCCGGCCGAGCTGTCTGTGTCCTTGGAGCCTTCACCAGGGTCCAGTGGCCGCGGCTTCCTCTGTCTTCCTTTCTGTAAAAGACATGGAGGTCACCGGGCAGCCACTCAGCTCCTCTTCCTCCCACCTTTCACCTGCAAGCTCTGCACAGGCGCCCAGACCAGCAGGTAGAGACTCCTCAAACCCACAGCACCCCATCACACCCAGCGTCCCCTGGCTCCAGATCATAGGGCAGTCTGCACTCGGCTTCTCTTTGCGCTCTGCACTGCGCTACCACTGTCTTCCAGCACATGTAAAAAATCAGTGCTCAGGGCCAGGGATTTAGCTCAGTGGTTTTGTCGCCTGCCTAGCAAGCTCAAGGACCCCAGTTCGATCCCTGGTACCAAAAAAAAAAAAAAAAATCAGCGCCCACTTAGGTCCCAGAAGGGTGCATGGACCCCGCAGAGGACACCAGAGCCTACCTAAGACCTACCACTTCCACTGGGGACTGGCTGGGAAGTCCCTCAAAGCCTCTGACTTCCGACTGCACCCAGGACACTCTCTGGACTGGAGTTCTCTGTGGGCTGTGATACGGGTGCAGCGGAGGGAGGGGTTTCACCAGGAAGCGGGCACAGAGGTGAAGCCTGCAACCTGCTGTGGTTTCTGTCTAGAGCCCAGCCCTCTAGTCAGCACGGCCCCTCACATCCAGCCAGCGGCAGAACCTGCCCCACTCCTTGCCCTGTCCGGCTCTACTCTCGGTCCCCAGGGTCCCTCCCCATCAGAGCCACAGCATTCCTGTCAGCACTCAGCCCCCACCACACCCACCTTCTCGTGCCCCTCCAGCCCACCTGGCCCTGCCCAGACACCTGCAGCCCTCTTTGCCCCTTCTCTTTGCCCACACGGTCTCTGCCACCTACCCGCTGGGTTTAATACATAATACAATTTTTTTTTGGGGGGGGTACTGGGGATCAAACTCGGGTCCTTGCACTTGCGCAGCAGGCAGCAAAACCACTGAGCTAAATCCCTGGCCCCTACCCGCTGGGTTTAGACTGCAGGTTTTCCTCGTTCTCTGCCTCACAGCACTTACACCTCTCTTCCCCCACCATGTATTCATGTTGTTCTGTGTCTGTTCTTTCACGTGATTTTCCCCCAATACTGAGGACTGACTTCACACTTAAGTCAAATCCCCAGGCCTTTTCGAGACAGGGTCTTGCTAAGTTGCTAAAATGCCCTGGGTAGGATGCAATTTTCGATCCTCCTGCTTCAGCCTCCTGCCTCCACCTCCCAGGGGGCTGGGATTACAGGTGTGTGCTACCATTTCTGGCCCTCACATGATTTTTTGTTTGGTTTGTGTGGTTTTGGTTTCTTGAGACAAGGTATCACTTTGTAGCCCAGGCTGGCCTCCTCAGCGATCCTCCTGCCTCAGCCTCCCAAGTGTTGGGATTACAACTGTAATCCACACCTGGATTTCCTCACATGACTGTAAAGTCCAGGGAAGCAGCACTTTTGCTGTTTTGTTCACTGACATATTTCAAGAGCACAAGAGAGTCTGGGCAATTGCGGGCACTTAATGAGGAAAGAATGAATGAATGAAAAGGTTTTAGTATAGACTCAACTGCAATAAATGGTGCCATCCTTTTTATTATAATTACTGGAAGGAGAGAAAGAAACAGGAAATGCAGTCAAGAGACTCTGAGCCGAGCCCCTCAGATATCTTGGGCTCCCTGCTCCTCAGCTCCCTAGGCCCTTCTGCCCCTCCTCCACCTGCACACGGTGCAAAGCTGGTGGCTGCTTGCAAGGCAAAGCTCCCCCACGCCATGGCACCTGGGCCCTGGGTCCAGCTTCCAGCCATCCCTTTGTGGTCTTGAGAGGTGTGTGATGTGGGCTGGGGTGTCCGTCCCCAGCTGTGAGGAGGCAGCAGACCCTGCTCTGTGCCCACTCTGGGGAGGGCACCGTGGGCCAGGCAGTCCCACTGAGGTGGTGACATCTGACCAGCCATTCAGCAAGGTGAGAAAGATTCCTGAGAGCGGCTGGGAGAAGAAGGGAGGTATGGGCCAGCGTCAGGAAGCTGGGCAGGACGGCAGGGCACAGGGCCAGGCTGGCTGTGGTGGGGCACAGGATGTGGGAGGCGGGCAGGCCGGTGACCTGCAATGCAGCAGAAGCTGGCTGACCCTGAGAAGGACAGTCCCAGAGGAGGCCAGGGGACCAAGAGGCAGTGTGGAGCAGCCTCTAGAGGCCCTGATGGAAGCCAGCCCCATGTCCCCTCCCAGGCTTCTGTCCCTAGAGGAGCCTGCCTGGTAGCCTCTGAGATCAGGGACCCCTCTGATCACTAAGGGTGGGAACCAGTCCTCCAGTCTGTAGCATCCTGGCCTCACCACCCCCTTGTCCCCACTGAGCCATCTAAAGCCTCTGCCACCTCTGGGCTCCAGCATCCCTGAATCCTGAGCCAGAGAGACAGCGAGCAGAAACGCTCCCCCAGCCCCACTCCTGGGCTGCTCGGACTGCATTTAGAACACGAAGTGTGAAAGTGCCTGAGAAGGCTCTGAAAACCACCAAGTGGCTCTTAGGAGGCGGCGATCATCCCAGGTACGCACCCTTGCCCTGCCATTAAGTGCGCAGCATAAATGCACTCTGGCTGGGGAAGGTACTCGAGCAGCATGTAGGATAGACCCCAGCCCCCAGCCATCCCACACCGTGTTGGGGACAGTGCCACGCCCTCTCGCCCACTCAGCCCATGCTCCACAGGGCCTCTGGTCACTCTCCTGCCCATCTCTTCCTCCAGGAGGCCCTGCCCACCTCCAATCTAAACCAGCCCGTCTGCCTCGCCCTGTACACTGTCTGCCCGTGAGGGCCGGCACCAACTCATCTATTCTTTATTTTTAATTAATTAATTTATTTTGAGTGGTACTGGGGATTGAACCCAGGGTTTCCCCACTGAGCTACATCCCCAGCCCTTTTCAATTTTTTTATATTGAGACAGGATCTCACTAAGCCACTAAATTGCCCAGGCTGGGCTTGAACCTGAGGTCCTCCTGCCTCAGCCCCCAGAATGCTGGGATTCCAGGCCTGCACCACCATGCGCTTCTACTTGCTATTTCTCTGTGTCCAGTACTGTATTAGCACAGTGCCTGGAGTCGCTAGGACCAGGCTGGGTGAAAGGCTGAATGGAGCCCCTCCTCACTGTGCGGATAGCTCAGCACAATGCCAGGACCCCTGCCAGAGCCACAGCCGTCCCTTCCCCCACCAGGAAGGTGCTGGGGGGGTGAGGCATAAGACATCCGCAGGGACACCTGAGCGGTGGCTCCTGCTTGTAGAGCTGCACTGGCTTCTGGCAGTCTGCTCAGCAGTAGAGCTGGGACTGGACGGTGAAGACGGGCACGCCATTTCACCGCTCACTGTCTCAGCGCTGCCTGGCAACCCCAGAGTCTAAGCAGGTGCCCACGAGGGGGCCAGGCACAGGTGGCAGGCAGGTCTGCACAACCTCTAGGTCACTGGAGTGCTTTCTCCACCCCAGCCCAGGGTTCCTCTGTGAGCTTCAGCCCAGAAGCTGGAAGCCCCAACTTCTCCACCCCAGGCTGTGGGCAGGGGAGCACCTACCTCAGCCCATGTGGAGGCTCGAAGCCCCACAAGCCATCTCTCCTGAGCGGGCCCTCCCAGAGTGGTCACACCCTCTGCTCAGTCACTCCCGGCGTCACAGGGCTCCCCAACTCCATCCTAGAACATCCCATCTGCTCAAAGCCACTTCTTGCATGGGACCTGAAATTTCTTCGTCTTCCTCCTACTTATAGCTCCCCGAAGAACAGCAGAACAAGTTCATTCCCTCCAGAAGTCAGCCGGCCGGCCTCCCAGGCCGATCTGCAGCTCCTTTTGGGGTTACGGACTCCTGCGACTATTCCTGCTCCCCTCACTGTCGCAGCACTGTCTCGTTCCTCCAAAAAGTCAAGAGGGCGGCTCTCTTCCCAGCCCCACCCAGGCCTTTCACACTCTGGGGATGCAGGAAGCCGAAGGGACAGGGGGGATCCCTGGCCTCCACCTGGTCAAGTGGAGATGCCCAAGAGGCCCTGGCAAGCAGAACCTCTGACCCGGAACTGGGGGCACCAGAACAAGCGCGTAGGAGCAGGAACCCTGCCCTCTGGCACGGCTGAGGGCCCTGCTGTGACCCTTCCAGGATGGCCCCACATCCGGCCCGCCCCTCCCTAGCCGCCCTGCTGATGCTCTGGGCCTCCAGGTGATGGCACAGCAGCCAAGAGTGCGGAAGATCCTTGGACAGGGACCGGGGACTCTGCTGAACCAGCTGCTACTGTCCCCACTGCTGCTGTCCCCTTTCCTTAGAGCTTGGGGCTCCCTCTCCGATCCTGACAGTCCCAAGGCCAACTCCTCGGTGCTTCTCCCTCCCTGGCCCCCGGTAGTGAAAGCCACACCTTGCAGACGCTCCAGTGTTCCCCGCCGGCACTGCCGTTCCCTCACTCCCAGTGCACACCTTGTCACAGGCCCTGATTCCAGCCCTGAGCTCCACTTCCCCGCGGGGCGCGGGTTCCGGGGTCCCTGGGCCCCACGCCTCCGCCCCCTCCCAACTTCAGAAAGTTTGGCCCGGGGCGCCCACCTCCGCGCAGGCTCCAGCCCAGGCCCTCGCCCCGCGCCTGACCTTCAGCGCCCCCGGCCAGAGACCACCCCGCCGCCACGGCTACTCGCGCCCGGTCCCCAGCGCGCCCGCGCCGGGCCTCAGGGTCACAAGCCGCCCCCGCGCAGCCCAAACCCGTCCAGGACAGGGCGCGGGGCCGGAACCCCGCTCCGGGCCGCCCACGCCCGCCGCACCCGGCCCGAGCCCCCCCCCCCCCGGCCGGGCCCCGCAGCCGCGCCAGGACCCCGCGCGCCCCCGCCCGGCCTGCCCGCCGCCCGCCGGCGCGGCACCTCGCCCGACTCGTCCTCCTCCAGGCCACTGAAGCTCCACACCACCAGGCCCTGCAGCAGCAGGATGGCCAGCGCGGTGGCGATCGCCAGCTTGTAGCGCCGCACCAGCTTCTGCACCCGCGCGCTCGCCACCATTTTCCTGCCCGGGACGCGGGGCGCGCGCCCAGCCCTGCAACCCGGCCGCGGGCGCGCGGGCGCGGGCGCGCGGGGTCGAGCCCCTCCGCCCGGGGAGGTGGAGGAAGGGGCGGGGCACCAAGCGGCACGCCTCGCCTTCTGGGCGGGGGCGGGGCCCGGGCCTCTGGTCGCCTGGGGCGGGGCCCGGGGCGGGGCCTGGAGCGCGGATCCTTACGCGCAGTCTCCCTGGCCTGGGCCACCTCCGGTGCGGACACGCGAGTGCGCGTCTCCCTGACAGCAGTCCCGTTGCGGGGGGTGCAGAGGGTCTGCTGCCTCGCCTGGTGCCAAGGGGCGTGGGGGGCTCAGCCCGAAAGACGACACGACGAGCTCTGGGTCCCCGGGAAGCGCGGCGGGAGAGGTTGTGCGGGACCCCGCCGAGGGCGAAGCCCACAGCTGCGCCGGCTCTGTCTCTGCTCTCCAGATCCCAGGCCTCTGCTGGAGCCGCGGCCCCCAAACTCTAGGCTACACCGCCGGAGCCCTGGGGGACTGGGCAGAGCCGACCTGCCGTCCCCACCCGGGAAGCGGGCCGGGGTGGGGATCAGGATTGCGCGGTTTCCCGGGCGCTGGAGTTGCGAGCCTGGGACACACGAGGGAGCCGGGAGCCCTCAGTGCGCGCTCCGTCTCTGCCGGCCCTGCGACTCGGCGTCTGCTCCCAGCGCCCTGCGGTCCGCCCCTGCTCGCCTCTTAGGTGTTGGAAAGGAGCCCGGGACGCGCAACTTCGGTCACCCGGTGGCCGATCCTAACGCGTCCCGGAGTCCAGCACGGTCAGGTTCAGTTTAGGATTAGCACCAAATACAAGCGACCTCGCCTGAGCCTAGCGGGAGGTGGGGGGCAGTCCCCACCAAAGAAGGCGGACAGAGATGGCAAAACCAAGATGGAAGATTTAAAACGAAGACTGGCCAGGCGTGGTGGTGCACGCTGGGTAATCCCAGCACGTGGGAGGCTGAGGCAGGAGGATCACCCAGAGTTTGAGGCCACCGTGAGATCCTGTCTCAAATGGTAACAATAGTAATAATAATAATACATTTAAAAAAGTATTTCTTTCTCTTCCTTTATTCTATCGACCTGACTGGCTTCCTTCCTAGTTTCCTTCTTTCCACCTTTACCCCAATAGTAATCTGTACATAAGGACACACATGCCTTTGCAGTTATTTTTGGAGTCATTACATTTACTTATTTTGGGGATATCATTACTTTTAAAGACTGAATCATACCTCATGCACTCCCTACATCTTTCTTCCTCCCTAAACATAAATGCACAGTAGAAATTCCCCTCAGTTGGGTGGGACAGAGCTAACTCATCCTTTTTAATGGCTGAGTAATATTCCATTCCTCCCTGAAATAGGCACTCTTTAGGTTTCTAGGGCCTTGCCAAAGCTACATGCTTATTATGCTGCAATAAACACACTTCTAAGCCTCTGACTAGTGTCTTTATTTTGGTGGTAGCCTTTCCCAAGATTGGGATTACTGAGGAAAAGGGAATTTTAAACTGTAGTAGAAATTGCTAAATTGTTTTTTGCAAATCTTGTGTGAATCCACATTTCCAGCAACGACAGAGGGTGAAGTTTTGCTGTGCCCACTCAGCAGCAGGTGTGATTGTTTTTAATTCTTGCAACTCAGATATGTGAGAAGTGACCTCATTGTGTTTTAATTTGCAGTTCCTTGTGGGCCCTGTGAATTGATTTTTCCACTGTTTGCATTTGCTGTGTCCCAGAATGATCTCTTCATATACTCCACAAATTATTGCTGTTATATCATCTTCTACTTATCAATTTTTAAGAATTTTTATCCAGCCAGGCAAAGTGGTGCACACCTGTAGTCCCAGCACTCAGGAGGCTGAGGCAGGAGGTTGGCCAAAAGTTTGAAGCCAGCCTAGACTACATAGTGAGTTCAAGCCCAGCCTGAACTACTTAGTGAGACCCTGTCTAAAAAGAAAACAAAAAAGTATA
>NW_004624795.1:6254145-6283912 GCF_000247695.1 Heterocephalus glaber | reverse complement strand
TATAAATCCATTTAAAACATTAAATTTTCCTCAATTTATCATTGCAGTTTGACTTTTTTTTTTTTTAGAGAAGATCTCCCTTTGTAATTCAGGCCAGTCTTGAACTCACTATGTAGCCTATGTAGCCCAGGCTGGCCTCGAACTCATGGTGATTCTCCTGCTTCTGCCTCCCGAGAGCTAGGACTATAGGTATGCACTACCATGCCAGGCTAGTATTTTGATTTTTTTTTTTCCGGGACCAGGGATTGAACTCAGGACCTTGAGCTTGCCAGGCAGGCACAGTGCCACTGGGTTACATCCCTGGCCCAGTACTTTGATTTTTTTTTTTTTTTTTTTGGTACTGAGGATTGTACTCAGGACCTTGTATTTACTAGGCAGGTGCAGTGCCACTGAGTTACATCTCCAGCCCCTAGTACTTTGATTTTTTAAGTCTAAATTTTTAAACTTTTTTTTTGTAATCAAATTCAATCCTTTTTTCTTTTTTTGAGGTGAGGTCTTGCTATGTAGCCCAGGCTGGCCTCAAACTTTCAGCGATCCTCCTGCCTCAGCCTTCTGAATGCTGAGATTACAGGCATGTATGCCCACACCTGGCTCTTTCAGGGGTTTTTAATAGATCTCTCTAATCCTTGATGATGTTTATGGCCGCTTTCATTTTCTCCTACAATTTTTATTTTGCAGTTTTTACATTTAAATCTTTAATCCCATCGAAATTTGTTTTGTATGTGATAGGAAGAAGAGGCACAGGAGTCTTATTGAGCACATAGTTCTAGTCATTCTATTATTAGTGTCTAGTTTGATTTTTTTTTTTCCATACTAGGGATTCAATCCAGGGCCTTCCCACTGAGCTCCATCCTCAGTCCTTTTTATTTTTTACTTTGAGACAGAGCTTACTAAAGTAACTAAATTGCCCAGGCTGGGGTTGAGGTTTTGATCTTTGTGCCTCAGCCTCTCAGAATGTTAGAATCACAGGCATGCGCCACCACACTAAGTGTAGAGTTTTGTTTGTTTTTTTTGAGACAGGGTCTCACTATGTAGCCCAGGCTGAGTTTGAACTCACAGCGATCCTCCTGCCTCAGCCTCCCTAGTGCTGGGATTTCAGGCATGTGCTACCACACCTGGTGCAACCATAAAACTATATCCACCTAACAAAAAGAAGGGAGTGAAAATACAAGACACAGGGCCAGGGATTTAGCTCAGTGGTTCTGCCGCCTGCCTCAAAAGCGCAAGGTCCCGAGTTTGATCCTCGGTACCAAAAAAAAACCACAACAAGACACAAAGGGAAACAAAAACTCCCAGCTCAATGAGCCACTTCCAAACCACAATTCCAAAACCCATGAAGAAACAGAATGTTAAAAATGACAGCCAACCAGCTCAGCCACTGAAGTGTCAACTCACTACAGGTGAAGTTCATTGGAGGGCTCCTCTGGCAGCAGCTTGAAAATGACAGTGCTCAAAGAGATAAATGAAGAAATAGCTTTGAGGGCTGGGGGTTTAGCTCAGTGGCACTGGGCCTGCCTTGCAAGCGCAGGGTCCTGAGTTCGATCCCTGGTATGAAAAAAAAGAAATAGCTTCGAGACAGGAATTAGTGACATGGGAGTTAGGATTCAATTAGGCAGTAAGGACAGCGGGCCCAGATGGACCCTACAGGGATCCTATAGAAACATCTGACGGGTGTCCCCGGCTGTCTGGGGTCTCCCCAGGGCATGATCAGACAGCCCATTGGCTCAGGGGTACATGGGCCCTGCGTGGACACTGCATGAGCCCTGCATAGATTGGATCCTAAAATGTATATAGACTCTGTTGCAAGACAAGATTAAAAGAAAAAGGTGTGGAGTAGCGGGTGGTATTGCTATAGCTCAGTGGCAGAATGGTTGCCTACCATGCATAAGGATAAGGCCCTAAATTCAATCCTCAGCACTGGAAGGAAAAAAAAAAAACTAGAAAAAGGAAGTATCTAGAAAATTTCTGTATGGTCCTGCTTCTTTAAAACATAGAGGTGAAGGGCCGGGGATTTAGCTCAGTGGTTTCGCTGCCTGCTGCACAAGCGCAAGGACCCGAGTTTGATCCCTGGTACCAAAACCAAAAAAACCCATAGAGGTGAGGGCCAGGGTTGTAGCTCAGTGGTGCAGCGCCTGCCTGGCAAGCGAGAGGTCCTGAGTTTGATTCTGAATACTTAAAGGTGAGCCTGGCGTGGTGGTGCATGCCTGTCATCCCAGCACTCAGGAGGCCGAGGCAACAGGAATGTCACAAGCTTGTGGCCAGTCTGGGCTACATAGTGAGTTTAAGTCCAGCCTGGACTACATAGTGAGACCTTGTCTCAAACAAACAAAACAAACAAACAAAAAGGTCATCATTTCATCACGGACATTTTTCCAGTTTCATTTTATCAGACTTTACTCTGGGTTAATCTATACAGAGGTAATTTCTTTCAGATAGCTACGTGCGTGATGTTTATGATGTTAATATAATGCGCCGGATTTACTACACCGTGATCCTGTCACTGGCCACATGGGCCCTTGCTGGCTCTTTTGACACAGCAGGGACTGCTGCAAGAGTCAGCTTAGTCCGCGGAGCCTGGTGTACCGGTGTCCTGCTTTTCCCATGATGTATCTCTGAGAGGGACGTGTGAGCGTACATTTCAGTTTTAAAAGACGTTCCCAGAAGCCTGCAAAAAAGGTGCCAGCAACTCACAGTCTTTTGAGAATTGAGGAAGTTTCTCTCCCCTAAGCCTCCTCTCAGGTCCTTCAAGCTGGATTTCTCCTCCTTCTTGAGTTTTTGCATCTGACTTCATCCCTGGGGTCCTTGCACCCATCTTCAAGCAATGTATTCAAGAAGAGTCCTCAGGAGGGGTTCATTTTTAAACAACTTCCGTAGCTGAGGTTTTCGGGTGCCTTCACACATGAATGACAATTCTGCTTTTCCTTTCTGTTCTTCCGGAACTGTGTATTTCTGACTGCAGGTCACAGCTCGCTCAATTTAATGGATTGTGACTGCATTTTAAAAACACAGAGTAGGTAGACAAGAATAGGAGACATCAGAGTGTGCTGAACGTGGTTAGAATAGTTACTACCTTATCAGTGTCTGCAGATACAAGGAGGAGGGAGATTTAAAAGTTTTTTATACCCTTTATTTTGTTTAAGAAAATGTACAAGTAGAAAACATACAAGTAGGTTACAAATTAAAATGTATTTCTAGTGATGAACTATATAATGATGAAATAAACTGATATTTATATTTTCGGATATTATGAGACGTCTAAGATCATTTTGATTTAAGGTCTTTGGTTTTTTTTTTTTCTATTTGCCTATAAAACTTTCATCATCCCTGACCCTATTTAAACCTGTTTTTAAAATTATAAAAGAAGCTGGGGTGGTGCATGCCTGTAATCCTAGTACTCTAGGAGGCTGAGGCAGGAGGATCAAAAGTTTAACCCCAGCCCGGGCAATTTAGGAATTTATTGAGAGCTGATTTCAAAATAAAAAATGCCAAGCTGGGGCTGGGGATTTAGCTCAGTGGTTCTGGCACTTGCCTCGAAAAAGCAAGTTCCCAAGTTCGATCCCCAGTACCAAAAAAAAAAAATGCCAAGCTGGGTATGGTGGCACATGCCTGTAATCCCAGCACGTGGGAGGCTGAGGCAGGAGGATCAACACAAGTTCGAGGCCAGCCTGGGCTACATAGTGAGCTCAAGGCCAGCCTGCACTGCAAAGTGAGACCCTGTTTAAAAAAAAAACCAAACAAACCCCAAAATAAAAAAAATTTAAAATGCCTGGGAGAGGTTCATGGCAAAGGCCCTGGGTTCAATCCCCAGTACCACAAAAAATTAGAATAGAATAGAATAGAATAGAACAATATCCAGCAGAACAAAAAGTATAAAAAGAAAAGTAGTCTTCCCCTTCAGTTTACTACTTTAAGAATGTGTGTGTGTTCCAACTTTTCTTTTCTTTAGAATTTTTTTTTAATTTCTGGGAATTGAACTCAGGGCCTTACACATGGTAGGAAAGCACTCCGTCATGGGGTATGTCCCCAGACCTTTCTTAACCTTTGACCTTTGAGAATGACGCCATCACGAATCTACATGTGACCTCTTTTCATTAATGTTGCTCCAAGCCAGAACCTACTCACAGTGTCCAACTGAGAGCTTTGTATCTGAAGTTTTCTTCTTGCATATCTTTGAGTACTGTTTTTCCCGCATCTCTCTCCCCTGCAGGAAATCCCTGTTCTTCCCAGGCTACAGCTCTTGTCTCAGCCCCATCTGTCTCCCTTTCATCTCTTACCCTTGGCTTTGTAAATTTTCTCCTCTCTGTGTCTGCGATTTATGGCTGCATCCTGATTTTGTAAGCGGCCTATCATTGCTTCTGACTCCACCCTCTACTTCTTGGTCTCAGATGTCTTTTTCCTTTATTACCTTTTCTCAAGTCTAAATCTTTTCAGTGTAGAATCTCATTGCTCATTTGAGTCAGGTATTCAGATGCCTTTATAAAACCCATGCTGCAGGAAATCACAACCTTTCACGTGGGAGTGTTTATGTTCCTGGCTGCAGTCTGTCCCTAGGTGCCGTGAGCATTGCCTTGCCCATCCTGGTGCTGGAATCCTGAGCCTTCCGGATGCTGCTGGGGGTACAGTAGTCACCTGCATGATGTCATCTTTCCATGTGACCATGGGTGGCTGAATAGGTTTTGGTCTTTCTCTCCTAGAAGGGTGTTTTCTGGACTGCCTGTGCCTGGCAAGAAGTGGCTGGAAACCTGGTGTCATGGTGCACCTGTCATCCCAGCACTTGGGAGGCTGAGGCAGGAGGATTGCTGCAAGAAAACAGACAAACAAAAAACCCCAAGTGGCTTGGCCCTGCAGGAGGCAATGTGTCAGGGGCTGATCTGGAAGTCTAATTCAGTGTGGACCACTAGGGAGCCCCTTTGTCTAAGGAGCCACTTTCTCTGATTCCTTTGTCAGTGACAAACCTGATAGCTGGATCTCAGCCACCTAATTCTGGCCTGTTGCTCATGTGACCCCACCTTCAGGAGCAGAAGAAAGAAGTAGATACCATTTGTAGGCCAGACTGGCCTTGAACTCTCTACGGAGCTCAGGCTGGCCTAGAACTTGCAGGATCCCCCGGGGATTACAGGAGTGGGGATTATAGGAGTCCACCCCTTGCCGGGCTAGGCCTTCCCTTTTTTCTGATGGCCATTTCAGGGGTGTTTTATTAGGGTAGGAGGAGATCAATACCCAGACAGCCGAGTCTATGGCACCCACGGGCCAGGAATCCACAGCCTCAGGTTAACAATTGTTCCCTACACTGCCCGAACAGGAGGCTGAGGCAGGGAGGCTGGGCGGGAGGGCACAGAGACCCCAGGAAGGTGGCTGGGCCCCCAGGTGCTGAGAGCTCCAGGCTTTGGGCGTCAGTGCCAACTCCACTCCTTGTGCCTCTCAGGCCAGGACCAGGGCACAGCTGGGTGCAGAGCCCCTCACACCAACCTTGCTCAGGAAGTGGATGGGGAGGGGCAGAAGTTTTGTCCCTAAAACTCCCACGTCCTGACATTAAAAGTGCGGGATTTATTGCATGTGTTTGTTACATCCTCTTTTCTGACCTGGACAGTGTATTGGGAGCCCTATTAAGAGGTTGAAATATTAGACAATGTAGCTGGGATGTAGCTCAGTGGCACTGCATCTGGCTGGCAAGAGCAAGGTCCTGAGTTCAATTCCTAGTACCAGAAAAAAAAAAATTAGACAACAAAATAAACAAGACAAATAAGGGACAGAGGCAATTTCAACTGAGCGCAGCTTCTGGTTTTTAAATTTCCACCACAGGGCATTGAGCACTCTGGCAGGAGCGGGGGTCATTTTTTACAGCATGTCCCTTATGTGTTATTTTTTTAAACTTTAAAATTATTGTTTTATTTATTTATTTTGGTTTTTTGAGACAGGATCTCCCTAGGTAGTTAGGGTGGGCTTGAACCTGTGGCAATCGTCTTGCCTCAGCCTCCCGGATGCTGGGATTGCAGGTGTGTGCCTGGACAAAGGACTCATCAGAGCTGTCAGATCGCCTGGGAAAACTTCACCTCTTCCTCTGAGCCCCGCCCAGGAGCATGAGGCCTTCTCTGGTTCTCCACCCATACTCCTCCTCCACCCAGCCTTGAGGCGTTTTACCCTTTGGCTTCCCTGTCCCAGGCTCTCAGCATGATTCCTTCTGGGTTTCCTCTCAGCAGATGTGGAGAGGGTGGCATATGATGGGAGGGTCCTGGATCCCTCCCAGTGAGACATTTGCCAGGCAAACCATTTTTTTGTACTGGGAATCGAACTCAGGACCTTGCACTTGACAGCAGGTGTGGCACCACTGAGCTACATTCCCTGCCCCAAACCATTCTTTCTCCTTCTAAAAGGACTCATTTTAGCTGGGCATGATTGTGCACATCTGCAATCCCAGCATTCTGGGAAGCTGAGGCAGGAGGTTCACAAGCTGGAGCCCAGTCTGAGGGATTTAGTGACTTAGTGAGACCTTGTCTCAAAAAAAAAGGCCCCCAAAATTTAAAAATAAATAAAAAGGTCATCAGTGTAACTCAGTGCAAAGGCCCTGGTTTCTCCATCAATTTTGAAAGATAGTTTTGCAGGGTACATCAATCTGGGTTGGAGGCTGTTTTCTTTTAGGGCTTGGAATATGTCACTCCAAGCTCTTCTTGCCTTGAGGGTTTGTATTGAGAAGTCTGCTGTGATTCTGAAGGGCTTTCCTTTGTATGTGATTTGTTTTTCTCTAACTGCTTCTAGAACTTTGTTCTTCTGTTGAGTTTCTGGAATCTTAACAATTATATGCCTATGTGTAGATTTTTTTTGACCAAGGCTATTTGGAGTCCTATATGCCTCACTTATCTGTATGTCAAGCTCTTTTCCCCTGCTTGGGACGTTTTCTGCCATTACTTCTGTGAAGAGTTTTTTTTATGTCATCTGCACTCTCTCCTGTTTCTTCATTGACTCCAATCAGTCTTATGTTATTCTTCTTTGCATTGTCTAGCAGCTGCTGGATTGATTTCTCGTGTTCCCTTATAATTTTGAAACAATTTTTCTTTTCCTGGTCACTAATTGCAATCTTATCTTCTATATCTGAAATTCTGTCCTCACATTGGCTCATTCTGCTGTGTAGACTTTCAATGGAGTTTTTCATCTCCTTGAAATCTATTTGCATCTGTTTTATGGATTTCATTTGTTTCCTATGTTGGGATTCCATCATGTTCCTCAGATCCTCTATAGATTTATTAATCATGTTTTGCACTAGGAGCACAGTTTCTCCTCTTATCTGAGAAATTATTTCTGATTTCATTTTTTCCAGATCCCCTTTTGTTGCCAGTTCAGTGGGTCCAGGTGGTTGAGTATCAGAGTGTTCCATCTCATTTCCCTTTGGGGTTGCTGTAGGTGATCTGGAAGTCTGGTTTTGAGGCTTATTTATGTGTTTTCTCATTTTGACCGGGGGTGGGGGGTCGGTGCTGTTGGCGCCCACGCGGCTCACTTCTTCTGAGCTGGGAGAGGTGAGACAGGGGCCGGGAGCAGCGGGATGGATGGTGGCCCAGAAGCCCTTTCCTGTGGACCAGGAGCAGTGGGATGGAAGGCAGCCCAGAAGCCCCTTCCTCTGGGCCAGGAGCAGTGGGATGGTGGCTCAGAAGCCCCTACCTCTGGGCCAGGAGCAGTGGGATAGCGGCTCAGAAGCCCCTACCTCTGGGCAGGGATTCTTTAAATGCCGAGAACTTGATTAGCTCCAGTACAGCAGTCTGGTGGTCCAGTGTCCTCTGCGTCTTTGTAGTGTGGAAACAGGTGGCTGTACAGAGAAGTGGCCAAAGGAGTGTGGGGGGGTCCAGTGGATTGCTGCCGGAGTGCGGGCTGATTCAGTGTTTTCAGTGCGACTGGCGACCTTGGGACCCTGTCCGCAGACCTGCCTGTCTGCAGCGAAGGCCCTGGTTTCTATCTCCAGTACTGCCAGAAAGAAAAAAGATCCTGGGCGTGGTGATGCACACATGTAATCCCAGCACTTGGGAGGCTGAGGCAGGAGAATTGCCACAAGTTCAAGGCCAGCCTGGACTACACAGCGAGACCCCGTCTCAAGAGAAAAAAAAGGTCTTATGCAGCATAACTTTGTTAGATGACTCTGCTAACAAAGTGTCTGTCACTTATCATCTGACCAAACCTGTCTTTTAGATCCTGGACTGACTTGGAGCCTGCAGACAGGGTGGAATTTGAGCCCTTCTCCATGGTGCCCAGACCTCAGGCTGTCACCGGGGGGGAACCTGCTCACCAATGGCAGCACCCTCAAGGACACAGGCCACCTTTGAAGTGTGAGCTTCTGGTTTGGGAAGTTCAAGTGCTGGCTCATTGTTTTCTGGTGAGCTTCTGGGCCAAATGGTCACCGTAGGGACTGAGGGCCATTTTCTTGGCTATTTCTTGAACATGTCATTTTCTTGGTCCTCCACTTCCGCCTCCCAGCATGCATTATTTCTTCTGTTGAAACTGTGGCTCCGTTTGTCTCTGGCCTGGGTGGCACTGCCTTGGCTCCAGCCCTGGGCGGTCCTCAGTGATCACCCTAACTCAACACAGAGTCCCCTGTCTACGCCTTCCTTTTCCCTAACCTTCCCAGGTGTCCCCAGGTCCCTGACCAACCAGCCGAGCCATTGGGCGACCCGAGTTCTGCACACTCCTGCCTGAGGCCCCTTCTACCCTCTCAGTCGATGGGAGACCGAGGGTACCATGTGAGGCAGGGCTGGCTCCCTTCCCTTCCAGCTACAGAGTGGCAGAAGTTGTTGGCAGCTTTTGCCCCCCTGGTTTCCCTCTGCCAGGTGGTTCTAAGTCCTCCTTGTCCCACCCTACGTCAGATATGTGATGGTTAAACTTAGTCAGTGGCCAATGGATGAGCTGATAAATGTACTCTGGGGGTAAATCTGTCAAGATGTTTCTGGCACAATTTAGCATTTGAATCAGGAGACTGAGTGAAAATGAATCAGTCACCAATGCGTGGGGGTGAGCCGGGTGCAGTAATCCCTGGAGAGGTTGAGGCAGGAGGATTGCTGAGAGTTCCAGGCCAGCCTAGGCCACATAGCACAATTCTGTCTTTAAATATATATATATTAAGGGCCGGGGATTTAGCTCAGTGGTTCTGCCGCCTGCCTCACAAGCACAAGGTCCCGAGTTTGATCCCCGGTTCCCCCCCCAAATATACATATCTATTAAAAATTAAAAATCAGAAGATTCAATTTATAAACTGGGAAATGTACCCAGATTTCTGTACAATGATTTTTTTTTTCTTGGTCCACAGTGCTACCCGAATATGGAGCAGGATTTGCTTATGAAAATATTTACAAGTCTGCTGCAGTGTAATTGGCACTTGTTTGAGCACTGCATTCATATTTAATTTTGTATCATTTCTGAACTAATTTATTGGCATATTTTCTGCATTCCACTGAGAGATGTAACATAAATTACATTAATAATAAATGGCATGAGGGCTTTTTATATTTCTTTTCTGAGCTATCATTTAAAGATAATTTTCTATGACAGGGAATTCTAAATGTACTGCTGAAGATAAGACTTCCTTAATGTCTGCTTCAGCAACCAGCAGGAAACCCGATGTGATTTTATTTATATTTATGTCCTGGGTTTTGACACAGTGTGCTTGTTATTGACTTTTGTGAAGGTTGTCACGTCATAGAGTATTTTCAGCCACCCGTGAAAGCACAGGGCATGTGCAGACAAGTATTGGAAGCTAAAGCAAAATGCAAAATCGAGTTTAGCATAGGAAGCAAGAAGTTTTCCTGAGGGAATGGGCAAGGTATATGGACCCCAATTCTTCAGGTGGCCAATCTTTCTGCGGTCTGACTGTCACCTCTTGTCCACAGCCTAAAAACTTTAAATTGAGCCAGATGCGGTAGCACACACCCGGAATCCCAGCACTCTGGGAAGCTGAGGCAGGAGGATCTCAAGTTTAAGCCCAGGCTGGGCAATTTAGTGACTGCCTCAAAATTTTAAAAAAGGTAAAAAAGAGCTGGGGATGTAGCTTAGAAAAAAGAATCAAATCTCCAGCACTGCAAAAACAAAGAGAGAGAGAGAGAGAGAGAGAGAGAGAGAGAGAGAGAGAGAAAGAAGAAGAAGAGAAGAGAAGAGAAAAAAGAAAGGAAGGAAGGAAGAAGGAAGGAAGGAAGGAAGGAAACAGATTCCTGAGCCCCCACAATGCTTCTAGCAGTCAGGATTCTTTTGATTGCAAGTGACAGAAATCCAACCTAGAGGGCCACGGGTGATTGAAAGGACCAGAAATGTCCGTTTTGTTACAAAGCAAGAAGGGATTCTGTCTCCCCTACCCCATCCCCTGGGACCTGATGCCGCCCTGCCTCTCCCCTGCCTGAATCTGCGGGGTCACAGTGGACAGAAAGCAGAACCGGCAGCCCCCCTGCTCAGCCCAGCTCTGCTCCCCACGCCCCACCATCTGCCCTGTGATTCATGCCTGGCTGGATACAAAGTCGGACTCCATTCGCATCTTTGGACTTGAATTCATTCCAAAATCAAAGGTTTTAAGCTTGGCGGCCTCAACGTCAGTTTGGGAAATGAAGGTGATATTTGCCTTTGTCTCCTATCTTCAGAAAAAGAAAAAAAAGTGAGAAGGTTTTAAGAGTTGTCGGGCTAGGGCCGGGGATGTAGCTCAGTGGTTTCACCGCCTGCTGCGTAAGGGCAAGGACCCAAGATCGATTCCTGGCACCAAAAAAAAAAAAGAAAAAGAGTTCCGGGCGACTCCTTACCATGTGGGACTGGGACCCATGCTCTCCCCTTGGGGACAGGCAGGAGAGGCTGCTGGCTTTCTGTTGCCCTCCCTGCATTTTCACACTTGGGGGATGGGGGGTCTGATGGAGTCCATCATCCTCCAGTTCATGGCGTTTCATCACCTGCATCCGCAAAGCCCTCCCTGGCCTAGACTCGCTTCATCACCTCCATCCACGCAGCCCAGCCAGCTCCCACCCCTCGACACCACAGGCACACATTCTATTATATGAATTTTTCTGGTTTTTTGACATAGGATCTCGCTATGTAGCCCAGGCTGCCTTGAGCCCTCAGCAATCCTCCCAAGGCAGGCTGCAGAAGTGCCATCCGGCAGGTGCTC
This sequence comes from Heterocephalus glaber, assembly GCF_000247695.1. The sequence goes on along the minus strand of NW_004624795.1, from coordinate 6,272,793 downwards.
TGGTCTTTCTGCTCAGCCAAAGCGGTCGCTCTGCGCCAGAGGTGTTTGGTGTGGCCAAGGCCAGCATTTGTTTCTCTGCTCTTCCGGGATTGTCCCTGTCCCTTCTGTGAACTCCATGGAAACTGTCACCAGGACCCAGAGGCTCTGGATGCCAGGGCTCAGAATCCCAGCCAAGCTCTGAGTTAGCAGCAGGTGGTAAGGATGCACGGGACCCCATTCAACCCTGAGCCAGAACTGCCCAGGCTGGGTGGCTTGAGGTTCAGAAGCAGAAGCGCTCCAGTGCCTTCTTGGGTGTGAGTCCCGAGGGCTGCTTCTCTGGGGCAGCCTTGAGAAAGGGTAAATTGGCCACATCACAATACCCGTGCAGGGCTAGGGATTGAGTTCAGTGGTGCCACGGCCGCCTTGTAAGCACAAGGTCCCGAGTTTGATCCCGGTACAAAAAAACAAAACAAAACAAAAACCCATGCAGCCAGGCATGGTGGGACATGCTTGTAATCCCAGCACTCAGGAGGCCGAGGCAGGAGGATTGTCAGGAGTCCGAGACCAGCCCAGGATACATAACAAGACCCTGTCTCAAAAAAAGGAAAAGAAAAAGAAAAAAAAGAATGCATTATTTGCTTACTCATTGACTCATGAACAGGGCAATCCCAGACAAAGCCATTCAGGGGCATGAAGGGGCAGCTGGAGGAAACCTTTATAAGTTAGTTATAGGTGTGACAGCAAGATGAAGACAACAATTTACCTTTTTTTAGACAGGGTCTCACTTTGCAGGTCGGGTTGGCCTTGAACTCACTGTGTAGCCCAGGCTGGCCTCCAACTCATGATCCTCCTGCCTCAGCCTCTCGAGTGCTGGGATGACAGGTGTGCGCCACCACGCCTGGCTGAAGCAAGTGGCTCTGACGCAGGCTGGGCCATGTTTAGACAGTGACAAGACAGGGGGAGAACAACTGGGGATCTCAAGAGCAACGGAGCCAAACTACAGGCAGGCGACCAAGGCTGGTCGGTGGGCTTGCAGGAGATTCCTTTGGAGCTGACAAGGGAGAGGCCTGAAGTCTTCCCTCCAGGACCGCTTTTGTCCTTCCAGGAGAGGAGGAAGATGGCGCCTTCGAATTCCGACCGCTCCACCTGCTGGCCACGCCCTCCTCTCCTCCTGAGGCCGGAGCCCAGACGCAATGTAGAAATAAGGTCAGTTCCTAACCCTACATGGGCCTCTCCTTGCACAAGCAAAAGGAAGCCCTCGTGAATGACTCTCTAATCAAAAGCCAGAGCCAGGCGGGTGTGGTGGTGCATGCCTGTCATCCCAGCACTCAGGAGGCTGAGGCAGGAGGGTTGCTGTGCATCTTGAACTACACAGTGAGACCTGTTCTCAAAAAACCAAACAAAAACTAGTATTCCTTGAAGTCTTTGCCTCTTTACTTAACTATAACCTGCACAGCATGCTATTTCAGGCCCCTTCCCCTTTTTGTTGTTTTTTTTGAGACAGGGTCCACCTGACTCAGCCTCCCGAGTACTGGGATTCCAGGCATGCAGAACCAAGGCTAATTTAAGAGTGGTTTCTGGGTAGCTGATGTCTATCGCGACTTTATTGAACCAGGTGATACCAGTTACAGTCTAATCTTTAATTTATTGCTCATCCCCTGGGGAGGCATACAGGCCTGGTGTTCCTCTTTATCCAAGGCCCGGCCTTTGACACGTGCGCCTCCAACCAGTCTGACTGCCTAGTTGTGTGTGTTCTCATCCCTCGAGGGCCTCCCCCTGTCTGACTGCCTAGACTATTTCTCCCTAACTCAGCTGTCTGTCATGTTAGAGAGGATGGACGATTTTGAAGGATGCTCTGCCGTGGGTGAAATGATACCAAATAGCATCGTGTGCTACAGAGAAATGTCCAGAAAGGTGGAATCGATCACCAGGGCAACCTGTGTTGTCATCTCATTTAAGAAACTGCCACAGCCACTTAGCCTTCGGGCACAGGCACTGGATCCAGCGGTGGCCCTCCACCTGGAGGCAAGAGCTGCCAGCAACAAGGTGCCTCTCGCTGGGGCCACAAATGACCACAGCGCTTTTTAGCAGTGATTTACTTTTCAGTACTGGGCACTGAACTCAGGGCTCACGCATGCCAGGCAGGCACTCTATCACTGAGCTCCACCATAGTGCTTTTTGGGTTTTTGTTTGTTTGTTTGTTTTTGGTACTGGGGATTGAACTTGGATCCTTGCACTTGCGAGGCGGGGGAACCACTGAGCGAAATCCCTGGCCCAGTGCTTTTTGTTTTTAAGACTCACTAAGTTACCCAGGCTCCGCTCAAACTTGCCATCCTCCTGCGTCAACCACCTGTGTAACTGGGATTAGAGACATGAGCCACAGCACCCGGTAATAAAACCTCCCTCTCCTCTTTTTTCCAGTGCTGGGATTGAACCCAGGGTCTTCACACTGAGCTATAGGGCCGGGGATTTAGCTCAGTGTTTCTGCTGCCTGCCTCTCGAGCTCAAGGACCCGAGTTTGATCCCTGGTACCAAAAAAACCCAAACAAACAAAACACTGAGCTACATCCCCAACCCTTTAAACATTTTTTTTTCTTTTGAGGTAGGTTCTCAATAAGTTGCTAAGCTGCCCAAGCTGGACTCATTTATTGTTTTTAAGTCAGGGTCTCACTATATAGTTCAGGTTAGCCTTGAACTCACAATGTAGCCAAGGCTGGCCTTGAACTCACAGCAATCCTCCTGCCTCAGCCTCCCAAGGGCTGGAACCACAGGTGAGTACCACCACGCCTGGCTAGGCTCAGACTTTTTGATTCTTCTACCTCCCAGAACGCAGAACTCCAGGCATTTACCACCCACCCAATCGCAGTATTTTAAAACTAAGAATTGTGTGTTGTTTTCTTAGACACAATGCTATTCCACCCTTAATATAGGTCGTGTAAACAAGGCTCTGTGTGCCCTGGGAAACCTGCAAAACTCCTGAGCTCCCAGTTGCCCTGGTCTCCTTCGGCTCAATCATCTCCAGCTCAGAATAATTCTCACACCAGAGGCACACATGGGGGGCCCTGTGGGCTCCTGCATTGTCCTGAATGGAGGATTGGCGTTTGCTCTCTTTTGCAGTTAAGCCTTCCCATGCTGGATAAATCTGACGCAGTTTGGGACTTGAAGGGACAGAGAAAGGAAGGCAGGCGTGGTGAGAGGCTGGCTGGCTTTTCAGGTGGGGAAGAACTGGCCTGGTAGGGTCGGGAGACCTCAGCCTTGCCTCTGTGTCCATGAAGCCCTGGATCAGAGTGTGCCCAGCCCTTGGCAGTAAACTGGAGCCAGCTGGAGCAGGCCCTCCCTACAAGACAGCTCCACTGAGCTGGGCGTAGTAGTGCATGCCTGTCGTCCCAGCACTTGGGAGGCTGAGACAGGAGGATCTCTGTGAGTTCAAGACCAGCCTGGGCTCCATAGTGAGTTCAAGGCCAGCCTGAACTACATAGCCAGATCCTGTCTCAAGGTAAGGGAAACCCATTTGGGACCCCTCCTACCTCCCGGGAGCTATTCCTATACCCACCCCCCAAATTTTCCTACTCTTAACAAGCAAACCAAACCAAACCAACAAACAAAAAAAGCAGATTTAGCAGGGGTTAGATGGGTAACCGTACCCTAAACAGGAAGAGGCATAAGAGGGGAGGAGAAGGTGGGAAGCCATCTGCATTTCTCTGTATTTGTGTACCTGGGAGGTAGCAGCCTCCTAGGCCAAGGCAAATCCCCAACAACCAAAGCTAAAAGGCGCAGTCAGGATCTCGGGTTCCTTGGAGATAAAGGCTGCCTAGAGCTTCCTTCTCAAAGGGCCAGGCCCGAGTCCTGCCGCTCCTGTGGCCTCTGCACTTCTCCTCAGGCTTCCGTTAGTTTGAGCTGGGCTTTGGTTGCTTCCAGCCAAGAGGGATCGCTGTGTGTGGCTGAGCTGAGTGGGGGCCAGGAGCCCTGAGGTGGGGCTGTGGGGGTGACCAGGGCCACGGCGACAGTGTAGATGACTTGTAGGCTTCCTGAGCAGCTCAGCATCTCCGGACCTCTCTTGACATGGTCAGTTTGGAGCTGTTTCGGCCGGCTTCCTACAGACTCTGTGTGTGTGTGTGTGTGTGTGTGTGTGTGTGCGTGTGTGTGCATGCCTGTGATTGGGAAGAACACAGTACAGCTTTTTTTCCTTTCCTTTCCTCTTGTTTTTTCGAAGAGGCCTCGAACTTGTAGGTATCCTCCTTCCTCAGCCTCCCAGGTGGTAGGGATTACAGGTGTGTGCCGCCACAACTGGCCCTTTCTCTCTCTTTTTCTTTCTTTCTTTTTCTTTTCCCAGTACTGGGGATCGAACTCAGGACCTTGTGCTTGCCAGGCATGGTGCCCCTGAGCTACATCACTGGCCCTCTTTCTTTTTTTTCTTCCTGCCTTTCCTTTAAAAACTTTTTTTTTTGTACTTGAAGATTGAACATCAGGGCCTTTGCTCTGAGCTAACTGCCTGGCCCTTTTACAATTTTTATTATGAGACAGTCTTGTTAACCTGCTATGTTGCTCGGGCTGGGCTCAAACTTGCAATTCACCTGCCTCAGCCTCCCAGAGTGCTGGGGTTACAGGCATGGACCACTACACTCTGTTCAATGTTTCTGCAAACCTAAATACTACTCTAAAACATAAAGTCTGCTGGGCATGATGGCGCCCACCTGTTGTCCCAGCACTCAGAGGGCTGAGGCATGAGGCTCACCGTGAGTTCGAGGCCAGCCTGGGGTCCATAGTGAGTTCAAGGCCAGCCTGAACTATATAGCGAGACCCTGTCTCAAAAAAAAAAAGTATTAATTAAAATCAAAGAAAGCAAATTTGTTAATTCAAGGTCTTATTTCTAGTCTCTTCCAATTAAAAATCACACGGCGTGTGATTACAACTGTATTTGCTGCAGGAAAAAGTCATTCAACACAGGGAGATGAATGCTGTTGAGTCCCAGTGTGGGCAGGTGTAAAATCAGTTGCATCGACACAAACTTGAGCTGATCCGGATCCCTGCACGAACATACTAAGGCTCTTCCAAAGTTCGCACTATGCTCATTCTCACAGTTTCAACAATTTCATTGTTTATCCTAGAGAATCGCCAGAGCCTTGGAAAAATAAGCTGTGGCAAGAGCTCAGAGACGCGAATTCCGGCTGGGCTTGTCTCTGGGCGGCCTCCTTCCGCGGGGAGAGTCTGCGCCAAGTAAGTCTCGATCTCAGCAGTGGGAGAGGAATTCAGACACCCCGGGCTCTGTCGGCGGCGCTGCTGCCAGGGACCTCCTGGTGGAGCTGTGGAGTCTGAGGCTCCGGCCACTGTCCCCAGGTCTGTCCCCGGTCCCCACCTCAAGTCCTCTCCACGTCGCTCCTCCAGGGTCCTGCTGCGAGGAAGGCAGCCCCGCTGCTGCCATGGTCCGGAGTGGACCCGTGCCCTCCTTGAGGAAGCCTCCCTCCCACTGCCGCTGTTCCCAGCACCCCACGACCCACTGGTCTTCCTGCCCCAGTCGCCGCGCTTCTTCCCCAAAGATGCTACACACTGGGGTCCCCCCACTCGTGCCTCTTGATGTCCACTCCAGGCCCCGATGCACCCACTGCCCCTCAGTCCGGGAGGACACAGGACGTCCTGGCCCCATCACGGGTTCTGGGGCCCCCAGGGTCTGAGCCCCGGGTCTTCGCTCTTAGAGCTGGGTGAACAGGGTGCTTCCCACTGCAAAGGGAGCATCAGAGTCATGTCTGGATCACAGAACTGCCAGGCACGTCGGGGCAAGCTGTAATCCTAGCTACTCAGGAGGCAGAGGCAGGAGGATCTCAAGTTGGGCAATTTAGCAACTTATTGAGACCTTTCAAAAAAATTTAAAAATTTTAACAAAAGAGCTGGGGATGTAGCGCAGTGGTTGAGTGCCCCTGAGTTCAATACCCAGCACCTAAAAAAATGTCAGTTCTCGGGTGCCTCCCACGGTGCCTGGCAAAAGGCAAGCTCGGCCCAGCTTTTCCTTAGAGAGTGCTGCGGGTCAACACCTTCTCCACCCATGGAGCAGGGAGCCTGCAGGGAACAGCAGCAGGCCATGGGCACTGCACTGGGACGCGCTCAGCCCTTGTGGGCCTTGCCCAGGGACCGCTTGGCTTGAGCCTCTGGAAGCTTCCAGGCATGCGCAGAAGACAGAACCCAGATGAAAGAGAGGCTGAGCGATCTCACTACATCAAAATGGAAAAACGCTGGAAATTGCCAGGTAGGGTGGTGCACATCTATAATCCCAGCCACTTGGGAGACTGAGGCAGGAGGATCACAAGTTTGAGGCCAGCCTGGGAAATTTAGTGAGATTCTGCCTCAAAAATAAAATAAGCCAGGCATGGTGGTATATGCCTGTAATCTCAGCACTTGGGAGGCTGAGGCAGGAGGATCACCACAAATTCGAGGCCAGCTGGGCTACATAGTGAGTTCCAGGCCAGTCTAAACTACATAACAAGACCCTGTCTCAAAAAAACCCAACAAAACAGGGCTAGGGGTTTAGCTCAGTGGCACCACACTTGCCTTGCAAGAGCAAGGTCCTGAGTTTGATCTCTAGTACCCAAGTGCACTCATATTTAAGAAATGACAAAACAAAACAAAACAAAAGGAATTGCAGGGTCAGATAGTAATTCTATGTTTTTGGGGGGTCTTGCTATGTAGTTCAAGCTGGTCTTGAACTCACTATGTAGCCCAGGCTGACCCTGAATTTGTAGAGATCATCCTGCCTCAGCCTCCCCAACACTGTGGTTATAGGCGTGGGCCACCATGCCCAGCCTGAGCTATCTGTAACAGGCATTCTGTCCCCACCCCTTCTGACGACCCAGTGTTGGCAGAGTCCCTGGCTCGTCAGTCGCTCTCAGAGTGTGTTTAGTGGGTGGCTAAATCTCCCTGTGACACCATGCCCTTGGCTGTGTTGGAATAAGACTGTCACGTGGGGCCTCTCTGGAAAGCAGTGAAGTCATCTGGAGGTGTCACACTGGGGTGTGAGGGGCTGAGGAGGCAGGAGGGTGTTCACATACCAGCAGGGCCACCAACAAGGCTGTGGCCATTGCCAAGTGCTTCCAGCCTGCTGGGTCCTGGGATCAGCTCTTCCCAGAGCCCTGGCCAGAAAGCCCTTGTGAGACAGTGTTTTGGGGACGGACTCGATGTCCCAGACATTTGTCCCCCAGCAGTTCCAGGTCAGAACCAGCCCACACCACCAAAGAGAAACCCAAGGGTACCCAAGGGCCCCCCACGTCTTCCCCCGCTGGTTTCTGTCACCAGGCATTTATTAACCACCTGCTGCATGTGCAGGCCCTGCGGGGGACAGAGGTGCCCCGATTTCGCAGCATGTTTAGTCTGATTGCTGAGAAGGGGATGTGTACCTGTTTATCCAAACAGAGATTGAATGCGTTTGTGAGAAGTGACGCCAAAGGAAAAGACACAGAGTGCTGGGGGAATAAGCACCCAGGGGACCCCGCCTAGTTGGTGCCCGCAGAGGCATCCCTGGGGGCTGCCGTTTCTGGAGCCACAGGGCCAGTTGGAGGGAGGTGAGAAGCGCACCTGGACAGGTGGAGGAGGTGGTCAAGGTCCTGAGGCCACTTGGTGGCCTAGGAAGCTGCAGTTGAGTGGATCTGAGGACAGGCCGTGAGCTGAGGCTGAAAGGCACTGGCCTCCAGAGAGCTGGTTGGAGCCTGTGGGCAGGCAGGAAGGGGCTGATCCCCGCTGTCCCCTTACCTGGGTCTCTGCAGTCCCTCTTGCCACCAGGGGGTGGCAGCAGAGGACCAGGAGTCCCAGAGCGGGCCGAGCTGAGTGACAGGCAGACCCCAGTGAGCCTTAACTCCTTTGATGTGCGGATTCAAATTCAGGTGGGATTTAGGCTCCAGCTTTCCCACCAGGAATCTTAGCATCATGCTGTGCTAGAGAAGTCAGGATCCAAAAGAGGTTCGAAACCACCCTGAGCTCTCATCTGGCAACTGCCCTCAGGTGCTGAAATTCCAGTTTCTCCTCCAGTAAAGCAAAAGGAGAATCAGGGACTGCCCGCCGGAGCCGGCTGAGGGTCAGGCTGCTGCTGGGGCTGTGTGTTTGAGTTTTATTCCCTTCACAGCCACGGGTGTCACCCCATTTGACAGATTTGGGGAGGCCACTTGGTAGCCACTGTCCCTCAGCTTAAGCAGCAGGGCAGGGACTCAAAGCCTCAGTCCTTTCCTCTGCCTCCTCTGGGGTCATGGTTTCCATCTTCTTCCTTTCCTTTCCTTTTTCCTTTTCTTAGAAAAAGAAATGGTTTCCAGGATGGTTGTCCAGGCTGCCAACCCAGCAACCACAAGGAGGTTTACCTTAAACCACATTCCAGGTTCAAGAAAGCAGGAAACCTGAGATTCAGAGAAAGACTTCAAGGCCTGTTTGCTTTCCCGGGATGTTTTCCTCCGATCCTGAGCCTCCTGAGTCCCTTGGACACGGCAGGCCAGGCCACACCTCCCAGCTCTACTTCCTCCTGTCCTTAAGGTGCATTTGTCACTGTCCACCTGTCCAGGCGGCCACCCTCCCATCCACTCTACCCTCACTGGGCCTCCCTCACTCTGCCCTGCGTTTCCACTGCACCCCGACTTCTAACGGAGATATAATTTGACACTTCTTGATTTATTCCTATGTGAGCTATATCATTGTTGTTATTATTATTACATTTATTGTCTTGATCGTAGGCTCTGTGATGACACTGTTTTTGCTGTTGTTGTTTTTGGTTTTATGAGACAGGGTTTCACTATGTAGGCCAAGCTAGCCTTGAACTCACAGTCCTCCTGCCTCAGCCTCCTAAGATTATAGGCACGTGTTACCTCACCTCATCCTGGCATTAGTTTGTTTTTGTTTTTGTTTTTTGAGGTAGAATTCCACTATGTAGTTCATGTTGGCCTTGATCTCACTAGAAGCCCAGGCTGGGTTTGAGCTCATGGCAATCCTCCTGCCTCAGTCTCCTGAGGGCTGGGATTATAGGTGTGTGCCACCATGCTTGGTCTAGCCTGTTTTTTGACTGTTTTATCCACAGACCCTAAAACAAAGTGACTGTCACACTGTCACAAAGTAGGAACTCAAATGTGTGAATGAGTGAGTGAACATGTAAGCTACCCTAATGGTTACTCACTAAACATACTAGACTTATGAGGGAAGTATCAGCCCATGGACAAATGCAGTGGTGATGAATTTCATTTGTGGACATGCAGCCGACATGCAGGGGCTGCATGACCAACCATGACAGGCATCCGGGCACAGCGCACACGTAGATACACTGAGTGACAGAGCGCACACAACCTGAGATGCTAACATGGAGGCTCAGGCTTCGAACCTGAAGAACCCACTTCACATCCCAGGGCAGTGGGCGTGGTGGCATATGTCTGTCATCTCAGTACTGGGGAGGCTGAGGCAGGAGGATCCTGGGGAGGTGTGTGGGGAATCTGTTCAGTCCACCCTGGACTTCCTAGGAGAGTTCTGACCTCCAGGACTCTGTGTCACCATTGGGTCCTAAGTCCCAGTTGGGCGAGGGGAATAGAGGAGTCACACTCGAGGACGAAGTCTGTGTTTTGGAGATGGAGCCCATTTCTCGCTATTTAAGAACCTGTGCTAGGTTCACGAATTACACTTTTGGTTTTCGAATCAGGCAGAATTGCTTTGAAGGACATAGAAGGCAAGAACTCATGGAAACGGAAAGGAGAGAAATGCTGGCAGAGGAGCTGCTCCAGTGACCTCGGGGGCTGGAGGACTTGGGGACCCCCCCAGCAGCAGGTTGGAGCAGGTCTCTGGCCCTTCTATTCTCTCATTTTGGCCCAGATTAGGCAATAGTTCCTGGCTTTGTTTAATCTGAATCCTGTGTGAGTTTTTCGAGACATGAAGACCTGCTTTGAATCTTTTTTTTTTTTTTTCTTTTTGATACCGGGGATCGAACTCCGGTACTTGCACTTGAGCAGCAGGCGGTGAAACCACTGAGCTAAATCCCCAGCCCATGAAGACCTGCTTTGATGTCCCTGGCCACGGCCAGGCCCAGCGTGGGGCTGATGAGCTTCCACCTCCGCCAGCTGACTTCGCCCCTTCCAGCTTGGGTTCCAGCCACCGGGTTTCCAGTTATGCTCTGAAGTCCCTGTATTTGTGTCCCCTCTCTCTGTTTTATAGGTAGAAAGAGGTGCTGAAGCATTTCCCAAGGTGGAGGGCCTTCGGAAGTGTCCCACCGGGAAACTTGGATTAAAGCCTGGCCTAGGCTGTCACAGACCTCAGCCTTCCGGAGGCCACAGCTTGCCCCAGGCTCTGTTTCTCTGGCTGTAAAGTGAAGGAGTTGGTATGGTTGGGCACTCTGAGGTCTGTGGGTTGCAAGGGACAATGAACCACCTCAGCACAGCTTGAGCAACATGGGGGGTCTATTAGCTTTTCGTAGCCAATTGTATCAGTTGGCTTTCCCGTTGGTGGACACAATTCAGAGGGGAGAGTTAAGACAGGGTGTCAATATGAAGGTCAGGCTGGTCTTAATCTCGCTGTGTAGCGCAGGCTGCCACTGAATTCCAGGCGATCCTGCCTCAGCCGCCCAAGTGCTGGGATCATAGGCGTGTGCCACCCCACCAGTTTGATTTTTTTTATTGGTACATGTTGGATATACATAGGATAATGTTCACCACAGGGAATTTGTACTGGTACATGATGTATCTTGCTTCTTTGTCTCCCATTCCCCTCCCCTCCCTGCAACCCCTCTTCCCCTCGTGTACAAAAGCTTTGTTTCCTTTTTCCCTTCTGTTCTCTTTTTCTCTTGTCCCTTCCTTCCTTTCTCCCTTCCCTCCCTTTTTCCCCTTCCCATTTGAACACTTTCTTCCATTTCCCAATATCTATTATTCATTTTGGTCCTTATTTCCACTTTTGGTTTCTCCCTCCAGAGAAACAATGTGGTATTTAAACACGTGTGTCTGATTTATTTCACTTCAGAGTGTGGACTTGCCGGGGATTTAGCTCAGTGGTCCCGAGTTGGATAGCAGGTACCAAAGAAAAAAGAAAGAAAAAAAGAGTGTGTTCTCGGGGTCCATCCGTTTAACCAGAAATGCCTCCGACTCGTCCTGCTTTGCACATGCCCAGCTGGAGAGGAGGAGAGAATCAGTGTGGTCACCGGTTAGGTCCTCACTGGCTGCTCGAGGAGCCTCTTGGAAGGGTGGGGCACTGGGGAGCTGCTCAGTTCATGGCTTGGGGACACAGAGCAGGGACACCGAGCTGGAGAGGGAGGGGTGAGGGAGTGGATTCAGCCCCAGAGGCCACGAGTCCCTGCCTCACCCAGACACAGAGAGCTTGCCAAGCTGGTCAGCCAGGTGTTTCTTAATCCAGTGAAGTTGATTTATCCGGATTGACGGCCACGCCCTGAGAGGATGGAGGCCTGGGAAGGTAGGCAGGAGGTGGGAAGCCATGGGGACTTTCTCTCTGTCCCCGGCTGTCATGCCTGACCTAAGTGAATCCTTCACAAACAAACAGGACAAAGCAAACAGGCTGCTTTCAGCAAACAACAGCAGCTTCTCAGTCAATAGGGCGAATGGACTCAAAGCGGGGTATACAACCCCCCTGGTGCGGAGAAGTCCAGTGATTGTCTACACACGTGTGCAGACCGCCCTTGGATTCAATCACAAACCTTTCACCCCAAATTCCTTAGCCCCTTCAATACCTATATAAGCCTAATTCCTTTCCCAGTTAGCTGCTGATATCTCTCTCCTGGTGTTAGCCCGTCCACTCGAGGGTGAAATCTCCCCGAGCCAGCTGCTGGTATCTCTCTATCCAGATGTCAGCCCATCCACACTCGGATATCATAGACTCAGCTTTTCCTTTTCCCAGCCAGCTGCTAGAACCCCCTGATTTTAGTCCCTGTTCACTGGAATAAACTTTTCTTTTTCACAAAAAGCCTATTTTTGACAAGTGGATTCATGTGCGCTGTCTATAACACTGGCTTCCCCTTCCTCTGAGTGCCAGCTTCGTCCTCCCAAAGCCACTGTCTCCATGTAATGGCCAACAGGGCCACCGCTGCTCCGGGGCTCCACCCCCCAGCTCAGTTGCCTGGCAGCCTGGAGTTGGCTGGACTGGTCATACTGGATCTGAACCAGTCAGCTGTGGCCAGAGATGCCAAAGCGCATCGTGCAGAGTGGCTGTCCTAAGTCCCGGCATGTACAAGTGAACCTCCAGAAAGCCAGTGGTCTGGGCGTACGCAACTGTGTGAGCAATGTGTCAGGCTCCCAGTCGGGTTGCAGGTGAAAGTTCTGCTACTGCTGTGTTAAAACTTGCAACTGGAGCCGCTCGTGGTGGTGCACACCTGTGATCCCAGCATTCAGGAAGCTGAGGCAGGAGGACTGCAATTTGAACCGAGCCTGGGGTAGGTCTATAGCGAGAACTTGTCTCAAAAAAACAAGACAAACAAACAAAAACCAAGCCAAAATTGTCTCCTTGAGACTTGGATCAAAGTCCTTGACATCTTTCATTCCATGACGATGGTGGCAGGAAACACAAGCAAATGTTGAGTCGTTGGCCAAATATCAGCTACCACAGTTGAATTTTCTCAAACGGATAAAATTAAAATATAACCCTGCCCCACGGTGGTCCTGCTAGGTGGCAGAGAAAGTGTCTGTCATCCCTGAGGCTGAGTCCTCCTCCTGTCCCCGTGACCTGTGATGTGAGCCAGGGCGACTCAGCAACAGGGAACCTGTCTTTTCCCTTCACCATGGCAGGAAGGTCTGCAAATTCCTGTCCTCCACTCCCAAAGGACTGCAGTATAAACAGCTCCAACTTATAAAAAGCCATAAACGATGGCTTTTATTGAACACTAACAGCACAACCCTACACATGACCTAATGAACCTGGAAGCAGAAAACTGATTTTTTAAAATGTTTAGAAAAAATATTTTCAAAATTTGAAGTCAATATAGAGGCCAGGCATGGTGGTACATGCTTATGATCTCAGTACTTAGGAGGCTGAGGCAGGAGGATCACTGCGAGTTCAAAGCCAGCCTGGGCTACATAGTGATACTCTGTCTCAAAAAAACAAAAAAATTAATATAGAGCCCGGGAAGTTATGAAGATGGGACAAAGAAGTCCTAAGTTCATTTTGTCCATTTTCCCCAAGGGCTATACCTTTTATGGCTCCAGATGATTATGTCTTTATATAGTTTCAAAACCAGGAAATTGACATGGGCAGTGTGTGTATCCTTCTATGTCATTTTAACTCATGTGTAAATTTGTGTACCTACGACAGAATTAAGATTCAAACTAACTGGGGGTGGTGGCACAAACCTGTAATCTCAGAAGTCTGGGTGGTTAAAACAGGAGGATTGCAAGCTCGAGCCCTTCCTAGGAACACAGAAAGACTCTGTCTCCAAATTTATCTTGTCAGAGAGTCTTTTTTTTTTTTTCTGGGTGCTGGGAATTGAACTCAGAATCTTTTTTGGGGGGGGGCATGCAGCAGGCTTTATTGATGTTGTGATAAGCCGGGCTCTCTGGGCCTCCTGGGGCCTGGGATAGAAGCTGTGGGGAGATTCTCAGCGTGCTGGGGTTGGCTGAGTGGGGTGGGGACTCGGCAGCGAGGCCTCCCCCCCGCCCGCCTTGCTGGGGCAGTGGTTGGGGTGCTCACTCCTTGGAGGCCATGTGAACCATGAGGTCCACCACCCAGTTGCTGTAGCCAAATTCATTGTCGTACCAGGAAATGAGCTTGACAAAGTGGTCGTTGAGGGTGATGCCAGCCCCAGCATCAAAGGTGGAAGAGTGGGCATCACTGTTGAAGTCGCAGGAGACAACCTGGTCCTCGGTGTAGCCCAGGATGCCCTTCAGGGGGCCCTCTGACGCCTGCTTCACCACCTTCTTGATGTCGTCGTATTTGGCTGCTTTCTCTGGGCGGCAGGTCAGGTCCGTCACTGACACGCTGGGCTTGGGCACGCGGAAGGCCATGCCGGTGAGCTTCCCACTCAGCTCCGGGATGACCTCGCCCACGGCCTTGGCTGCACCGGTGGATGTGGGGATGATGTTCTGGGCAGCCCCTCGGCTGTCATTCCACTGCTTCCCCGAGGGGCTGTCACTGTCTTCTGGGCGGCGGTGATGGCGTGGACCATGGTCATGAGCCCCTCCATGATGCCGAAGTTGTCAAGTTGTCATTGGTGGTGCAGGAAGCATTGCTGACAATCTTGAGGGAGTTGTCCTACTTCTCGTGGTTCACGCCCATCACAAACATGGAGGCATCGCTGATGGGGTGGACATGATGACCCTTTTGGCTCCACCCTTCAGGTGAGCCCCGGCCTTCTCCATGGTGGTGAACATGCCAGTGGACTCCACCACGTACTCGGCGCCAGCACCGCCCCACTTGATGTTGGCAGGATCTCGCTCCTGGAAGATGGAGATGGCCTTGCGGATGATGACGGGCTTCCCCTTCTCCGCCTTCATGGTGCCCTGGAACTTGCTGTGGGTGGAGCCATACTGGAACACGTAGACCATGTAGTTGAGGTCAATGAACGGGTCATTGATGGCCACAATATCCACCTTGCCAGAGTTGAAAGCAGCCCTGGTGACCAGGCGGCCAATGCAGCCAAATCTGTTCACTCCAACCTTCACCATCATCTCAGGTCACGGCGGGCGCTGCACAGGAAGGGGCGAAGTCGTGGGCGAGCAGGAGCAGAGAGCCTGAACTCAGAATCTTGCACTTGCAAGGCAGATACGGTGCCACTGAGCTAAATCCCTAGCCCTTGTCTCAAAAATTAAAAAGAGCTGGGAATATAGCTCAGTGCAAAGGCTCAGGGTTTTTTGCTTGTTTTGTTTTTTGAGTAAGGGTCTTGCTCTGTAATTCAGGCTGTCTTTGAACCTACTATGTGCCAGGGATCGAACTCAGGACCTTGTGCTTTCGAGGCAGGCGGCGGCAGGACCACTGAGCTAAATCCCCGGTCCCATTTTTTTTTTGATTTTTTGAGACAAGGTCTCACTATGTAGTCCAAGCTGTCCTTGAACTCGAAGTGATCCTCCTGCCTCAGCCTGCCCAGGGTGTGGATTACAGATGTGCATCACCATGCCCAGCTAAGGCTTAGGGTTTAATCTCTAATACTGAAAAACAAAAATGAAACTGTTCCACCTCTACAGATCTCTCCTCTCCTACATCAATATTAATGTGTCTCCATCTCTGTCATTTTGAGGACACTGAGCTTTTTACAAAGTTATTTATTTATTTGTTTGTTTATTTATTTATTTAGTGGTACCTGGGGCCTTGTCACAAGGAAGTCACATTTCTTTCCTGGGCTCTTGTCTGTAAGACAAAGTTGGACTGCATCAACCTTTCTCCCACATTCCCATGGGATGGTGTGATCTCAGAATTCCACAGGGATTCTGAGAAGGGAAATGAGGTTCTATGGTGAAATAAAATCAGGAAATTCTGTTTCAAATAATGATAAGGTGGCTGCTTTGTTGTGAATTCTCAGCCCTTTATGTACTTGGGGGAATTGTGAGTCTTCTAGCATGAGATGTTTGTGCCACATTTCCCAAATTTGAACACAGAATGCTACTCTTGCTCCTTTCAAAATATGTATGCTATTTTTATTCATTCATTTTGGTTTTTTGAGACAAGGTCTCTCTCACTATGTAGTTCAGGCTGGCCACAAACTCACAGCAATCCTCCTGCCTCAGCTTCCCGAGTGCTGGACCGATAGGCATGCACCATCACGCCCAGCAAAAATATATTCTAGAACGAGCATTTTGGGAAGATACTCTGAGAGGTGCTGCTGCAGATGATCTCTGGGGTCCCTTTGTGGTGCGATTGTCTGGGATGTACCCTCTGTCTGAGCTGAATTGTGTTTCCTGGAGGGAATGTCCACCAGGAACCTGGAGGGCGAGCTCGTTTGGGATAAGAGTCTGTGGATGTATGAGAGGCTCAAGATGGGATTGTGCTGGCTTAGGACCAGCCCTACATCTGGTGCAGTGTCCTTTCCAGACAGAAAAGCAGAACCCACACAAACAGGAGGAAGAGGCTATGTGCAGCTGAAGTCAGGGATTGGAGGGCAACCGCCAAGCCAAGGGACACCGAGCATTGCCAGCAGCCACCAGCAGCTAGCAGGATTTTGTTAGTTTGATTTTTGTGTTTTGAGACAGGGTCTCATTATGCAGTTCATGTTAGCCATGAGCTCACTATGTAGCCCAGGCTGGCCTCAAACTCAAGGTGATCCTCCTGCCTCAGCCTCCCAAGTGCAGGAATCCCAGGTGTCCACCATCTGGCAGCCACCAGAAGCCAGGACAGAGCATGGAATGGATTCTCCCCCACAGCTTCCAGAAGGAAGCAAACAGCCAGCCTGCAAGCCTCCAGTGCTAGAAGAGAGGAAATTTCTGTTGTTTTACGCCACCCAACTTACAGTTGTTTGTTGCTGGGCCCTGTGTTAAGAATCTGGGGGATTTTGAAGCAAGGAGGCGTCTCCTAAACCCCCTCGCCCCTGTGTGTCTCTAGAAGCTCACATGAGCCACAGGCCCACGCGTGGGGCTGTTGGGTGGATGCGGGGTATTTGCTGTGCCCCCTTCCCTGGCCCTGGGACAGCACTAAGTGTTTACTCAAAAAGGAAGGAGGAAGGAGGAGAAAGGGAGAGAGAAGGAAAGAGCAAAGAAATTCCTTTTGGACTGAGGGCCTGGCATTTGAAGGATGGTTCGGGATGTTTGTTGGGCCTGCAGGCTCCTTTCCTGGGGATTTGTTTTGCAGGACCTTTTGGGCTTTTCTTTTGAGGCCACAGGGGCCAGCCAGTCAGCAGCGTGATGCCCGAGGGAGCATGGTCCAGAGAGGGCATGGACCAGAAACCCGTAGGAACAGGCACACGGTGCTGTCAGAGGTGCTGCTGTCTGTGGGGTGGTCAGGGGGGGCTTCCTATAGGAGGTGACAGCTGACCTGAAGCCTAGGTGATGAAAAATGGCAGCCCCATGAAGGCCCGAGGGGGCAAGGAAGAAGTGTGTGTGTGTGTGTGTGTGTGTGCGCGCACAAGCATGTGTGTGCATGTGGGTGCATGTGTGGTCTCAAGCCAAAAAGGCATCGAAGCCCCTGAGCCAGGCTAAGGCCTAGGACAGTCAAGGCAGGATGTCGACTCAGGGATGCAGTACGAAGGGAGAAGTTGGGTGCAGTGGCACACACCTTTAGTCCCAGCACTTTGGGAGGCTGTGGCTGCTGCATCGCTACGAGTTCAAGGCCAGCCTCCACCGTGTTGTAAGACCTTGTCTCAAAAAATAAGATCAAAAGAGCTCCCTGAGCACATTTCCATGGGTGAGCTGCAGGGCCAGGGTGACACAGAGACCAGAGTGAAGGTGGAAACCCACTGGGGGTTTGCTGGGACAGAGATGGCTAGAGGTGGGTGGCTTGGTGTTGACTGTGACCATGAAATGACAAAAGGTGGACAGGGGTCTGTCTTGGAGGTGGGGCGGGCAGGCTGGGGAGAGGCAGCAAGAAATCAGAGCCCAGTAACGCCTTGGGGTTAGGTCTGTCTGTCTGGTAGGTGGCCTCACGTGTCTATGGTGGCCATCAGTGAGCTTCCTGTCGCTGGAACTAAACATCCGGCACTCATGGGGGAAGGGGAAGAGTTTACTTAGGCTCACGGTTTCAAAGGCTTCAGTCCCTGGTGCCTGGCTACCAGGCAGAGCATGGAGGTGGAGGAGCATGGCAGGTGAAGCTGCTCACCTCCTGGTAGCTGGAAGCAGAGGGGTGAAAGAGCTGGAGAGGAAGAGGCAGTGACAAAAGTCCCTAAGACCATGGCCCTCGACACACCCAGAAATGTGCATCTCTGATGTCAGTCAAGGTGACATGGATGATGGAGATTAACCAGTCAGGATGTGGGGAGGAGAGGGCTGACACCGGAAGGACTGGATGGGAGAGGGGAAGAGGGGGCTGGGTGGGTCAATCTATGAGGAGGCCTGAGGTAGAGATTTGGGGTCTCTGTGAAGCCACAGCACTGGATGCCAGCCACGAGTGGGTGCGAGTGGAGATCAGTGCAAGGGTCAGAGACACAGCCGGGTCACCCATGGCTCAGAGGTGGTGGAGAGGAGGGATGAAGGAGAGGCCAGCACTGGGAGGAAGCCAGGGCAAGAGCAGCAGAGAGGCTGGACAGGAAGCTTATCAGGGACAGTGGCCAGCAGGTGAGATGCCCGTGAGAGGTGAGGCTGGAGGATGGGTCTGTGGCTTCCACTGCGGTGGCTGATGTGGGCCTTGGCGATGTGGCCAGAGGAGGCCCCACTGGAGACTCGAGTCCAGCCACAGGGCTGTGCTGCTTCTCGACAAACAGATCCAACCTGGGTCTGCAGCTTCACCAGGTGAGGCTAATGGGGCAGAGGACAGGGCTGAGGCACTGCGCTTGGGGCAGTGATTGTCACAAAGGCTCAAGGAGGTGGATGAGGGCGTGCAGAGGTCTTGGGGTGGGTGTGGCAGAGCAGTGCAGTGGGGAGGTCACAGCCAGGGTGTGTGTGATGTTATCAGGGTGTAGCGGGGACTGGAAAGGCTCTTGAAGTTCAGCAGTCTTCCGGGATCCTCTCAGCGCTCCCCAGCTCAGAGACCGAGAGTTCTAGCCCACCTCTTTACTATGCCAGTAGAGAAAATGAGGTCTGGAAGTGGCCCCCACAGGAAGTAGTGTTGGAAGCTGGAGCTCTGAATCTGAATCCCAGCTGGAGGGGAAGA